>CAJQZJ010032121.1:8640404-8747071 GCA_907164525.1 Lophiomys imhausi
CCTATCCATCTCTTGTATTTAGATAAGCAAATGTTGCTTGTCTCTTAACAACTTGATTACTGAGTAGCTTAGAGAATATCTGTGATAGACTGTCATAGTAGCTAACAAAGTGACATGCTTGCATGACTAGGAGTTTGTTTTTCTTTCTTTTTTTTTTTTTTGGTTTTTCGAGACAGGGTTTCTCTGTATAACAGCTCTGGCTGTCCTAGACTCACTTTGTAGACCAGGCTGGCCTCGAACTCACAGAGATCCGCCTACCTCTGCCTCCCAAGTGCTGGGATTAAAGGCGTGCGCCACCAACGCCCGGCACTAACACAGGTTTCTAACAAGATGTTTTACATTCCTTTTCATGCTGACTCTCCAGAATTGAGTGTGTGTACTCCTCATAGAGCATCCTCCACACTAGCCACTACAGGTGCTAAGCAGCCATCATGGCTGAGGATGGTCATGTTAGAAAGTGGAGCCTTCCATGCTCCATTTACCCCTCTCCAGTTCTATCTTTCTAATCTTCATTCCTGTCCTCACTATTTCCTTTTAGTGGGTTTGCCTATTTCCTATCTTTCTGCTCTAGAGACAGTTTTTTCTTCCCTGTGGTTCGGTTTATACATATGTCTGCTGTTTATCTTCTCTTCCAGATGTTTGAAATCAGCTGCTGTTCTCTGTCATGTGCCTTTCCTTCTCTGTAAGCATTCAGCTCTTTTAAACTGAATTTCCATGGCACCTTATGTATGGATCAGTCTGTTCCCTAAACATGTTCTGTAAGGACAGGAATGGGAGTTTCCTAATTTCTGTAACCTCACCCACTTAGCCTGGGGTCTGACATCTAGCAGAAACTTGGTAAGCTTTTAACAACTGAACAAATGAATGAATTATTTTTGGATACCTCACTGGCTCTGTTTGTCCACTCAAACAGTAACTTTTTTCCCCTCTGATGATACAATCTAGCAACTTTTGTTATTTTTTGTTTTCATTATTTTTGGTGAAAAAAAACTATATGGGCAGAATTTTAAACTGACCACAGCTTTTTGTTTGTTTGTTGTTTTTTTTCTTTTTTTTTATAAAGATTTATTTTATTTATTTTATGCATATGTGTGCTCTATCTGCATGTACACCTGTATTCCAGAAGAGGGCACCAGATCACATTGTGGATGGTTGTGAGCCACCATGTGGTTGCTGGGAATTGAACTCAGGACCTTTGGAAGAGCAATAGGCAGTGCTCTTAACCGCTGAGCCATCTCTCCAGCCCCCTGTTGTTGTTTTTTCTAGCAGTCTTTTCTACAGTCACTTTTTGGGTCATGACATGTGCTGGAAAGCCTGTGGGATCCTTTTTGAGCGTGACTACTCAGCTGACAGATTTGTGCTGTCTGGATTTTTTTTTTCCAAGTGTGATGCTTCTCTTCTTATCAAATGCCTCTGCTCTGTCTGAGCTCCTGTGCAGTCAGGTCTGTTGACCTCATCATAGTCACAGATGACCTATACTGCAAAGTCCAGGGATGTTCACATTTTAAAATAGTAGCTCTTTCAAATACAATCCTGTATATAAAAATGGAGCTCCTGTGGTTGAAACATGTTAGAAATACTCCAGGGCACCACAGAACATGGTTTGAGAGCCACGAGTCTTGTTAACTCTTTACCAGTACAAATGGAAAAACAGAGGCCTAGAGAAGTGAGACAGTGTACCCAGTGCAAACACTGTACCAGCGCAGCATCTGGACCAGAAGTCAGGTTTCCTTTCCAGGTTAGTGTTCTCCTAACCACAATTTACTGCTTGGAACTTCATTTCCCAAGGGGGGTAAGCAGAAACAATGAGTCTTTTATTGTATTCCCCTTGATGAAATCTGACAGGGTCTACCTCTCTTTCCCTTGTAGAAGATCAGGTTGGCCCCCTCTTGTTATTGTTTTTCTCTGGTACCCAGGCTGGGGCTTGCCTCAGCCTTTGTTCTGCTCCCAGTTTTTGTGGTGCCAAGAAGGATAGGGAGAGAGCGGATTCAGGCAGGTCAAGGTGGCACAGATGTTTCCTGTCCCTTGGCCAGTCTGGCTGTGTCTTTCAGAACAAGCTGAATACCATGGCCAGGTGTGTTTTCGGGACCTTCCAAGCCCTTGGAGGTGGTATGTGTTTATAACCGCAATTTCCTCATTGCCTTCTGTTTTTTGTAGGCCCCCAGCCACTCCCTGAGGGAAGTAGATTCCTCTATTCTGAGAGTCGTCCATCATTCAGAGCTCTCTGTGGTCTCATCATTTTTATCTCTAGTGTCTTAAGTCCTGCACCCTGTGCTTTCTCCCAGGCACTCTGTTCTCTGCCCTTTCCTCCTCGTTCTTGCCTATTAAAATCATACTCATCTTTCTAGATCAAGCTTATATTCCACTTCTTTCAGGAAATCTTACTTTCCAATCTTATGCAATCTCCCTTGTTGTTCAGTTAACTTTGTAGCCTTTGTTGTTCCCCTTCTTGTATGTTATGCACAGCATCTTTGTACAAGCCCAGCTGTTTTGTATTTCTGTGCCTTTTCTTAGGCTGTTGGTCCAGAATGTCTTGCTGTACTCTTCTCTTTTACTTTTGTCTGGCTCAGTCCTATTTAAATTTAGGATGGGCTTAGGCATCACTTCTCAGTTTGTCCTCCCCATATCCAAGCTTGGCTAGATTCCTCTCATGATTCAGTGCACACTTCATGTTTTATCTATGTACCAAATACAGTTTTATTCAGTGTTCCCAGAGAGATAACCCGTGCCTTGTTTTTGTATTTCTAGCATCCAAAAACATCTCTGTCATGGTTGGTATTTAATGAATATGTAAAAAAATGAATGAATAATTTGTACTACTGTGTTTTGAGTTATATTCTATATTTAATAGTTACTTTTCTACTAGTAGGTTAAAACCCCTGTGATCATAGAGATGTGAAAGATAATAATAATCTATTTGTTCCCCCTAAAGACTTGTTCATAGTAAGTACATTAATCAGGGTTCCCTAGATAGACAGACACAATAGGGTAGATGAATGAATGGAAGGATAGATATAGATAGATAGATAGATAGATAGATAGATAGATAGATAGACAGATAGACAGACAGACTTTCATGGTTGTGGCAAATCCATATTCTGTGCAGAAGGCTGCAAAGTAGAAGGTCAAGCTTATATTACAGAAAAGTCTGAAGTCTGTAGTGTAGACCATCAGGCTGGGAACTCAGGTGGGGTTTTCTGTTACAGACTTACAATAGAAGTCTCCTTAACATGTTGTTAAATGAATGTTTAACACAGTAATTGGGAACCATAGCCTAGACAAATTGACACATAAAATTTTATCATCACAGTAAGCGACCAATAAGTCTATTTTGAATTAAGCTTCTTATCTGCAGTTCAGAAATTTTTCTATTGCTGGCAATCATTTAAACTCAGTAACCTGAAAATCCTCCACCATTGAATTCTAACAATTCTGAATAAAAAATAATGTCCTTTGAAGTTCACAGATGAGTTTGTAAGAAAGTGAAAGCATATCCAGAGGCTGAAGATGAAGACAGACTGAGTAGTAAGATTAGTAGAGGATATTCTATCTTTAGTAACCTCAGGGCTTAGCTTTTAATAGTTATATAAGACACAGGGGATGGTGATTTGGATTGTCCTAAGACAGGAGTCTTGGAAAGTGGGCCTTTGAAAAAACAGACCTTTAATAAAATGGTGGCTAGAAAAAATACTCTCATTTATATATTTACATAAGAAACTTGTCTATAGCAACCCATGCTCTCCATAGGAAAAAAATTTCCCTTTAAGAATTCCCAAGCACCAGCCTGGCCTTCAAAGCGAGTCCAGGACAGCCAGAGCTACACAGAGAAACCCTGTCTCGAAAAAACCCCCCCAAAAAAAAAAGAATTTCCAAGCAGAAGTCCATTTTCCCTTGTATTCATATGGCTTGGGTGATCTGAGTTCCCACAAGTTCAATATTTAACTAAAAAGTATGCCTTGCCAGTTATAGCTTTATCAGAACATTTGGATCCTAGAACCTGTGTAACTACAGAGTGGCCATAGCAGCTCATTTGTAATTCCAGCCTCAGAAGATAGAGATAGGATTCCCCAGAACAAGCTAGTTATTGGCTATCGAGAAAAGTTGATATAGGAAAGCTCTGGGAATGGCTGAGAGACTATGCCTCAGTTAGTAAGAAAGAAGAACAATCAAGAAAGCCTCCCAAAGTCAACCAGGGGCCTTCACATGCACCTGCATGCTTCATGTATGCCCTGGCACATATACACACATACGCACCATACACACCATAATACATATACACACACAAGAAGAAAAAAATGTGATGTCTGCTTAAACAAGAGCTTACCTTTTTTTCCTGCTTGTTTTTCCCTTTTGTTGTGATTTTGCTGCTTTGGGGACCGAGTCTAGTACTTGCGCATGCTAGGCCAACACCTGTCACTAAACTACAATCCCAGTTCTTTTTTTTTAACATTTATTTATTAATTCAAGTTAAGTCTCAATCACAGCCCCCTCCCTCCACTCCTCCAAGTCCTACCCTCCCATCTTCTCACCCGTCCCCCACCTTAATCCTACTCCTCTGGGGTGTCTCCACGTATCAGCCCCATCAGTTCATCAGTCACATGAAGTCTAAGAGCTTGCTCTTGCTCTGGGGGCATACATCAGCCTCAGTTCTTTTTTTTTTCATTTATTTATTTCTTCAAGTTACATCTCAAATCATAATTTCCTCCCTCCTACCCCTCCCGGTCCCACCCTCCTACCCTTTTCCCTCTCACCCTCCTATCTGCTTTTTTTTTAATTTAAAGAATATATTTTCCCCTCCAACTGCTCTCCCTTTTAGTCCAATAAACAGCTATTTTTCTTATAACAATAAATATAATACAAAACAATAAGAATAATTAGGCCACAAATATGAAAATTATAGGGTATAACATGCATTCTCAATGTCCAGTCCATACATATTTGGCAACTGATATTAATATTCTACTATCCATCTATCTCAATGAGTTTAAAGTTCTATACCTAATTCAGTTTCCATCCTAACTTGCATTACCAACTTAAAAACATCTTCTTAGACCTAGAATATCCTTTTAATTCTTAAACGACTTAAGACTTAACTGTAAGACTATAACTACCTACTCTTTAACCACATCAGAGACCTGAGAAGGATAAATATATCTGGTTATACAGGAAGTGCAGAGCCAGACTTCCAAAACTAAGAAATGACAGACAACTGGGTGCCTGAACAGTCCCCAATGTCTCTCAATACATTAGAGCATCAATCTTCATCCTTTTGGCCCAGTATCTCTGACAGACATTAATTGTAAAGCAGGGATTATGAAGGACTTGCCTACTCTGTCTTGGAAGAGCTAGGCTGTCGACTTATCTGCTTCCAAGTTTTGTCCTTTTTGGACAGCAGTCTGTCTACAATTGAAGCAAGGGATTTTTCTTGTCCAGTGACAAGCTTGCCACTAATGCAACCATCTCCAAATGGAGATTCTTCAATGCTCATCCTCTTCTTGGGGTTAGAATAGGGGGTGCTGTCAGGAGCTGACATGTCTCAATATCAAAAAATCTTAAGAAAACATCTTTTAATGCCATATTCTACAGATCTCTTGAGGTTTTTGAAGATCACCTATCTATCTCCATATAGTTGGGTAAGCAAATGTTGATTATCTCTTAGCAACTTGATTTCTGATTAACTTAGAAAACACCTGTGATAAACTACACTAGTGCCTAACAAAATGACATGTTTGAGTGACTATTAGTTTGTATTTCTTAATTATCCTAAACAGTTTGTGACAGTTGCTATTAAAAGGCCAAAACTTCACATTACATTTTTAAGTGTTACCTAGGTATAATACCTTAAAAAGAATTAGCCTTAATTTTGTATCAGTATACAAAGATCAATACAATATAGCCAAATATAATCTTAATTTTGTATCAATATATAAAGAAAGAAGAGCATATTCAATAATCTGTCCCTTTTTCTTTATCATTCCTATATTATGCCTATATCCTATTTTTTCAAGTTTTCTCTCCCCTATGGTAGAGACAAAGAAGAATAGAGAAAAGAAAAAGAGAGAAATCCCTGGGTCTAACCTCCAAAGCCTATTTAACAAGACCATTTAACAACTTGTAACCTCTCCCCCTAAATAACAACAAACATCTATAACCAGTCAAATGACCAAAGGGGGAGAAAAAAATCAACCACCCACCTTCTGGGAATGGGACATCGATCTCTTAAAATTACTTCCTGCTGATTTGGGACATAGGAAACCTGTTTGGGGCCCAAATAAGAATGGAAAAATGGTT
This sequence comes from Lophiomys imhausi, assembly GCA_907164525.1. Taxonomy (NCBI): domain Eukaryota; kingdom Metazoa; phylum Chordata; class Mammalia; order Rodentia; family Muridae; genus Lophiomys; species Lophiomys imhausi. Next base: position 8,646,696 of record CAJQZJ010032121.1, read on the forward strand.
AAGCCTGTTAAATAGTAACATTTGATGTTTAGTCCTTTTGGACTCAGCTATTTAAATGTCCTAAGAAGTTTTTAGTCAGAGGCTGAACTTCAGGGTTTTAGTGAAGTCCTGGCTGGAACAATCTATGGGGCTGAAACATCTTAGTTAGCCATTTTGAGTTGTTCTGGTTTTAGATTTTTGAGGAAACAGCTATTGAGGAAGCCTGCGAGGCTGGATCATCTGGGCTACTTGTCTTCTTTGGTGTCTGGTCCCTTTTCTCCACAGGTTTCAGTTGTTCAGTTGTCCCTGGACTCCTTAGATGGATGTTTTTAATCTCTTGGAAAGATAAGAACAGAGCCCTTCCCTAACCCTAACTCTGGGGCACTACTTTTTTTTTTCCTTCAGCAGATAATAGCTTTCCTAAAGCAAATTGGGTTTTTTGACAATATAAAAAGTATTATCTTTCAGAGTCCAGAGTGCTAACCATTACACCATGGAACCCCACAAAAGTATTATCTTTCAATTGAGATTTTAAAAAATTCTTTTGATATTTTGGAACTAAACATATCTTTAAGTGTATATATTTTGAGATCACAAAGGACAGTTCACTTTGGATTTCAGCATGCCTTTTGTGAATAGCTTTTAAACTTAAATCATTGCAAATCCTGTGTGCCTGCCTCTGCCTTCCAAGTATTGGGATCAAAGGCATTTGGCAATTGTTGGGATTAAAGGTGTGCACCACTGCCCCTGGACCTAATAAGTTCTCTATTTGGAGCATGCTCTGTGTAAGGCTGACTGCCCAGTTCTTAAAAGAGAAAGTTACACACTAATGAAGACAGACAGAATTGTGAACAAGAAGGTAAAGCTGAATTGTGATGAAAAGAAGAGAAAAATAGGAAAACAAGATTAAGAAAACTGAAAGAGAGACTGATACATTTAGGACTCTAAATATATGTCCGATCATAATTCTAGAAGGAAGGAATGAGAGAATGGAAAGAGACAGTATTCAGAAGTAATGGCTGAAGATTTCCAAAACGATGAATAAGAGGATGTACATCCAGTTTCAAGGACTCAGCAAGTTAGATATGTCACAGAATACCAAAGACAAAAGAAACAGTCAATGAAGAATTGCAGTTAGGCTGTGGTGCAAGGCCGGAATATTGAGAGAAAAGTAGTCTAGAACTTTCGCTCTAGCACAGTTAATTTCATTGGAGGATGAGATTATCATAGAGATAATTTCTGAAATTAATATATAAAAACTATTATCAGGAAATAAAGGAAGTAATAAAATGAAAAAGCAATACTCAGCAAATAAATTTATAAATATGCATAGATCTAAAACAACAACAAAACTATCTTGACTGTATAAAACACCAAAAACAGTGAATTCAGAGAGTATAAAAACAAGATAAGATTAAAATATCAGGCAATAATAGCATGTGGCAGAAAAAAGAGATAAGGAGAAAACATGGGTGACAATAGGTAAAGTATCCTAAGCTTAGAGAGGAGAGGAAAGCTGCCTAGGTAAGCAAGGTAGGTATCCATGTGTCAGAGCTAAAGGGGAACCACAAAGAAAATAGAAATAAGATGACATAATTACTAAGCAAGTATGAAAAGTAATGCTGGGAAAGATGACCTCAGCATTGCTTATCTAAAACAAGCTGAGGAGCCTCAAAATCTATCATTGGAAGGATAAATTGAGATATGTTTAAAACATTAATAAGAAATGAGTCAAGGCTTTATATAATACCATGAATACATGTCAAACATGTAACTCTGAGAAAGGTGGATAGATACAGATTAATAGATACCACTTATGCAAAGTTCTCTAACAAGCAAGTAAGTACAATATACAGTTTATGGGTACAGACACATGAAGTAAAATTATATAAATATATGTAGAGAAATGACCAGCATTAAATCAGCAGTATTATTATCTCCTGTGCAAGAAATCTCAACAGTGTGTTTTAATGATGAATTTCTTTTATAAAAAAATCTGAAAAGAAAATAAAGACAAATAGTAGAGAGCTGGGTGATGAATAATCAGGTACATACTCCATTTTTCTTTAAGTATTTCCAAATGCTTGAAAACTTACTTCATTTTGTTAAGTAATGGACTTAAAATTGAAGGAAACTGTACTTCATTGAAAATTCTGTACTAATTAGTTAACTTTTTCTCCCACCTTAAGGCACACTTTAAATTAATCTCATAAATTTAAACGTCTTTTGCTGAGTCTAGTTACAATTCAGGACTTCAGAAACTAAGTAGACTTGCATTTCTCCAAGTTCACATTTTTGTAAGTGGCAGTGTGCTCAGAGGAGGCTACACTGAATAAGAACTCGGATTTATCCAGCTTCTAATACTTCCTGCCTTATCAGGTCTGCCCTGATCATGGTGGAGAATTTCATTCCTTTCTTACTATGGTCTAAAAACTTGGTTTAACATTTCTGAAGGCTTCAGGCTTAGACTTGGACTTAAAATCTTACCACATGAATGTTTGAGAAAAGGATAATAGCCTAAAAAGAGCATAGCCTAAAGAAGTGAAGTTTCTTTTTCTTTTTTTCCAGAGAACTGAAAGGTGTGATTGGTGATTTTTTAAAATCTTTATTTATTACTTCAGGTTACATCTTCATCACAGCACCCTCTTTCCCCCCTCCCAGTCCCACCCTCTACCCCTATCCCTTCCATCCCACTCCTCTGGAGTGGAGTGTCCCTACATAACAGTCCCCTGCCCCAGTTCAGCAGTTATATGAGGGCCAAGAGCCTCCTCATACACTGGAGGCCTACAAGGCAGCACCATGAGGGCAAAGTGTCTCATTGATAGGAAACAAAGTCTATGTTCATGTTCCTTTTGGTGTGTTGGTTGTAGTATAGTTATCCTGTACTATATGGCTAAAATCCAATTATAAATGAATAGATGCCATGTGCATCCTTCTGAGCCTGGGTAGCTCACTCGGGATGAGCTTCTCCAGTTCCATCCATTTGGCTGCAAATTGCATGATTTTGTTGTTTTCTGATGGCTGAGTAGTATTCCATTGTGTAGATGTACCACAGTTTTTGTTTTTTTTTTTATCCATTCCTCAGTTGAGGGATATCTGGGTTGTTTCCAGTTTCTAGTTATTACAAATAAAATAAGGCTGCTATGAACATAGATGAAGAAACATCCTTGTGGTTTGGTGAGGAATCATTTGGATGCACACCCAGAAGTGATATGCATCTGGGTCTTGAGGTAGAGCTATTCCAAGTTTTCTAAGATATCGCCAGACTGATTTCCATAGTGGTTGTACAAGCTTGTACTCCCACCAGCAATGGAGGAGTATTCCCCTTTCTCCATAACCTCACCAGCATGTGCTGTCATTTGAGTTTTTGATCTTACCCATTCTGACAGGTGTGAGATGGAATCTCAGAGTCGTCTTGAGTTGCATTTCTCTGATGATTAAGGATGCTGAGCATTTCTTCAAGTGTCCCTCAGCCATTACGGATTCTTCCTTTGTTAATTCTGTTTAGCTCTGTTCCCCATTTTTTGATTGGATTATTTGGTCTCTTAATTTTTTACAAAGAAGCCAAAACCATACAATGGAAAAAGGACAGCATCTTCAACAAATGGTGCTGGTCAAACTGGATGTCCACATGTAAAAGAATGAAATTAGACCCATACTTACCACCTTGTACAAAACTTAAGTCCAAGTGGATCAAAGACCTTAACATAAGGCCGGACACACTAAATATATTAGAAGAGAAAGAGGGGAAAACCCCCAAACTCATCAGCACAGGTGACAACTTCCTAAACAGAACACCAACAGCTTGGGCTCTAAGACCAACAATCAATAAATGGAACCTCATGAAACTGAAAAGCTTCTGTAAGGCAAAAGACACTGTCATTCAAACAAAATGGCAGCCTACAGATCGGGAAAAAATCTTCACCAACCCCACATCTGACAGAGGGCTAATATCCAAAATTTACAAAAGAACTAAAGAAATTAAATGCCAAGAAGTGAAGTTTCAAAGAGCCCATTTACTGTTCCTAAATGGTGGTTGTGGATAATAAAAAAGCAGACTAGTCTTATGTAATAGGTCCAGAACCAAACAGCAAGTTTTATGATGGGAAATTTCAGTCCAGTCTGAAAGTGAAAGAGAAAACAACCCCACCCCATAACCCCCATAAATAACCCTTTCCTTATGAATATTGTACAGTAGATTTGATCACATGGTTTTAAGTTACCTACAGGGAAATGTTAGAGGTAAGTCATTGATCACTTAAGACCTTCAAGTAGGGCTGGAGAGGTGGCTCAGAGGTTAAGAGCACTGGCTGTTCTTCCCAAGGTCCTGAGTTCAATTCCCAGCAACCACATGGTGGCTCACAGCCATCTACATTGAGATCTGCCCAGGCATATATGTACAGCAAATTCTGTATACATAATAAATAAATAAATATTAAAAAAAAGACCTTCAAGTAAAGTTAAGCCACATGCAAATATTGATGATATATATCTTTTGACCCCATGTATGTTTTTAGGAAAACTTTAAAAGAACAGAATCTGGAACTGAGGGAATAAACAATATTATAGAAGATATCTTCCTTTATGAGAGTACTTTCAAGATTAGTACTTCATCATCACCCAAATCTTCTTTACAGATCCAGTCTTCAGAAATATGTCTCTTAGTCATTGGCAAACTAAAAGCGAAGGGCTGGCTCCATCTTGTCTGTTCAATCTTGTCCCACTGCCCTGCTGCTTCCCTGCCACATGCATGTCCTGCATGCAGCCATACCACACCTGCTTTGAGAATGACATTTTCATATTGCAGCTCTTTGTCAATGCCGTTTAGATGCCTTTTTCATATTACATTTGAACACAACATGATATATGAATTAAACATACCACTTAATTCCTGTACTGTCAGAACCCAAAATGTGGGCAAGTTCCCCCTCACTTACCAATGAAGAAAACTCCCTTCAGATGAATTTCTAAGTCATAGCCCCCAGGACTACAATTAGCATTTACCACTTATTTTCTCTGTTCTCTACACACAAACAAGATCCCGTGCATATAATATCTAAGGCACTATATGTTCTTTAACAAAATTATTTGAAGTGTCTATCTCCTAATTAAAGGGTACAACAATTTTTACATTTAGTTTTTAATAAAATACATATATATTTATCATCTTATTCATTTTAAATGTAAAGCAGTGTTAAATGTATTCATTTTGTTGTATGGCTGGTCTCTACAGAACTATTTTTCATTTTGGAAAACTGAATCTATATATCTATTAAGCTGCAGCTCGCCAATGAACAAAAGGAGTTTGAGATATTTACCTGAATAAGGTTGATAATATAAAGAAAATCTTAAAGTATGTATACAGCTGTGCATTGTGACATACACCTGCAATCCTAGTACTCAAGATGCAGAGGCAGAAGGATTACAAGTTCTAGGCTAGCTTGGTGGGTATATGTAGCGAGTGCCAGTTTATTCAGGGATATTTAATGAGACTCGTTCTAAAAGAAAAGAAAAATGTATGTGTGTATTTATGCCATAACTATAAAGAAACTGAAAAGTTTAATTTCAAGAGCTTGAGAATTGCTTATAAACCTGGTAAAGGGAAGCTCTTAAAGCCAGGTGTGGTGGCACACACTTAAAATCTCAGAACCCCAGAAGCTAAGAATTGGAATTTGAGATTAGCCTGGGATACAGAGTGAGACCCTGCCTTAAAAAATAAAGGAAAGAAAAACTTTTAAACAACAAATACCAGTGAAGATGTGAGGAGGGTCAAGGAAGGAGATGGAGGCATTCTCTGTACACTCTTGGTAGTGATATGAATAGGGAGATTCTTCAGAACAACTTAAAATAGAACTACTATATGATCCAGCTGCATCATTCCTGAGTATGGAGGAATCTAAGTCACATAATAGAGATATCTGTATATCCAGTTTGATGGCTGTCTTAGGATTTTATTGCTGTGAAGAGACACCATCACCACAGCAACTCATAAAATAAAAAATTCAATTAGGGCTAGCTTACAGTTCAGAGTTTTAGTCCATTATCATTATGGTGGGAAACATAGTGGCATATAGGCCGACACGGTGCTGGAGAGATAACTACGAGTTTTACATCCTTCAGCAGGCAACAGGAAGAGAGAGAAGCTGGGCCTGGCTTGAGCACTTGAAACCGCAAAGCCTACCCACAGTGACACTCTTCCTCCATCGAGGAAGGTCACACCTCCTGATACAGCCACTCCCTGTGAGCCTATGGGGCCATTTTCATTCAACCCCACCCCCACCCCCTGCAGTGGCTGAGCAAGTGGTAACAAACACCTTTAATCCCAGCACTCCACTTGGGAGGCAGAGACAGGTAGATCTTTGAATTCAAGGCCAGCCTGGTCTACAAAGTGAGTTCCAGGACAGCCAGGGCTGTTACACAGCAAAACCCTGTCTCAAATAACCTATATATACATACACAATGTGGTTTATATGATATACACAATAGGGTTTTGTTCAGCCATAAAGAACATAAGTATATAATTTGCAGGAAAATAGATGGGACAAGAATTCATGTTGAGCAAGATAAACCAGACTTAGAAAAACAAATATTCCACGGTCTCTCATCCTCAAAATCTGTATTTTTAAAAGAATGCATGAAAGTAGAAGGGGACCATTGAGAAAAGGAAGAGAGGGACACCATGAGAGGAGAAGGGACACACAGGAGAGTAATGGAGGGGGTGATGATATGATCAAAGTATATTGTATTCAAATGTTGGAATGTTCTCATGAGCTCACTGCTGTTCAATTAATATACACTAATGAAAATTTTTTTTTTTTTTGGTTTTTCGAGACAGGGTTTCTCTGAATATCTCTGGCTGTCCTGGACTCGCTTTGTAGACCAGGCTGGCCTCGAACTCACAGAGATCCGCCTGCCTCTGCCTCCCAAGTGCTGGGATTAAAGGCGTGCGCCACCACCGCCCGGCACACTAATGAAAATGTAAAGTTTGAGATGAATTTTCTTTTGAAAGCCACTCTGAGAAAAAAAAAAAGAGGATTAATACTTATAAAAAGTTGCCTGTTAGTCAGAAAGGTATCAGATTGTATCTAAGGTTGGCTATCTCTACTAGCATGAATAAGTAAGCCTTTTAAAGCTATGGACTATTTCAGAAGTCATGTTTCCTTGGAAATATGTGTTCAACTATTAATGGGAGTTGTTATGCTCAATTATTTAATCTAAAATATCAAGTAAATGGAAAACCTACGTAAATGTGAATATTTTTTAAAAAATTACTAGTAAGTTCTGAGACTTTATAATGGATGCCCTTTAAAAGTCCTCTGTTTGTTGGTGTTATTGTTGGTTTTGTTTATTTATTTATTTTTGACACAGTTTCGCCACATAGATGAAGCTAGCCTTGAACAGAGATGGTGTATGCCATTATGCCTGGCTAAAAGTTTGTTTGTTTGTTTTTTTAAAGTAATGCTATGTGGTGGAAGAATTGTGAAGTAATAAGTTGGGAAGTGGTGCTCTCTCCACATCAGTTCTCACATGAACACTGAGTAAGAGGAATAAAGTGCTTAACACAGAAACCTGTGCTAAATACATAATAAATACTATCCATGATTAATGTTATTGTACTTAAAATACTTTACTGCAGGTGTTCTGGGTGTGTAATCTACTGTGCTTCTGAAAACATCATTTCATTTTTATTCTTTGTGTTAGAGCTAGGTGAGACCTTTCCTTACCTAGTGCCTGGCATACAGTTGAGCCAATAATAGTGCCCAATCTAATAGACCTTTGTTGAATGAGTAAATGAATGAGAATTGTCATATTTAAAGGGTTTATAGAATATATTTCACTATAACAGAACTAAATAATCCTCTTCAAAAAATATATTCAGATACTAAAAGGGACTATGTCTTCAAGATTGGGTTGGTTTTTAAAACTACTCCTCAGGGCTTGTTGAGTGTGAGGATTATTTCAGATAATATCTCAGCAGTTCTAGAAGTAAGGACACATTGACCAAGAAGAGAGTCAGAACAGTACCTGGTATGAGCTTCCTATTACACCAGCATTCCCACGGGATTTGGATGGTGTGATCCTGGCATGTGTCTTTGAGGACAGCGCCAGGTCTCCTTCCAGCCTGCCAGAATCAGTTGTGAGGACCTATTCTGGTGAGCAGCATCTCTCCCTGAAGTGGTGCCAGCTGGAAAACTGTGGAATGGAATGTGCCACCTGCACTGGGATTTGGAAATCCAAAGCGTTATTGCCTTGAGATATGAAAGATGTTTCTGCTGAGCTATGCTACTGAGTGGGCTGACAGTGCCAGCCACTGCAGCTTAGTGTGGACTGAGAAAGGATGCTTGAACCTCCTCTGCTAATGGGAGTGGAGCTTGGGGAGTGTGCCCTGATTCTTGCACTTTGTTCTGTGAATCATGCTCTGGTGATTCAGCAGCTCAAGAACCAGCTTCACTGTACTCTGCAATGCTTGGTTTTTTTCTGGTCCTTGTCAAGCAAGCACTCTAAACAGGAGTCAGGAACTCTGTTCAACTTCAGTGTCTGGTTTTGGGGAGAATTACCATTCTTACTTTAAAAAGGTAGCATTGAGGAATGGAAAGGGAACATGATCAGCTTCTGTTAGATTTTTCCCCCTAGGGTAGGGATTTAACAAAGGGCAGGATGAGCAACATCCTGCCTTTTTGATGGTGTTTTTTGTTTTGGTTTTTTGGTTTTTTTTTTTGAGACAGAGTCTTAATGTTTAGTTCCCACTGTCTTCAGATTTGTCATGTTTTAGCCTCTGCCTCCTGAGTGCTGGGATGACAGGTGTGTGCTATTAGACTTGGATCTATTGTTAGATCTTGAATTGGTCAAGCATTTCCTTTCTGTGGGCCTGTTCCTCATAAATAATAAGTAAAAAGCCCCTAAGCAAAAATTTCTCTTAGAAAGATGAGAGGAGATTGTGTTCTTGTTATGATGAGAATAAAATATGAAAGACTTTCATTACCTGGTATGTTGATTTGTATCTTAAACAGCACATTGAGGTCTGGGGATGCACCTCATGGTAGACTGCTAAGTTAGCATATTCAAGGCCCTATGTTTGTTCCAAAGAACTAACCACCCCCCAGCCCCCAAAACAAACAAACAAACAAAAAACAAGATGGAGTTTGGCCCTGTCACATATTGAAGTAAGTGTTCATTATAAATGTTTATTTTTTGCTTATGTTTGAGCTGACCATAAATACAGTAGTTCCCATAACAGGAAGGACCTTGCTATAATGTTCTTTATCTCTGTCTCTTGTCTCTCTCAGTCTGTCTGTTTCTCCCTCTCCCTCTCCCTCCCCGCCCCAAACACACACACAGTGGGAAACAGAATTGGCTCACACAGGTATGGAGACTAAGAAGTTCTCAGATTTGCAATATTAGAAGGGCCAATATTAGAAGTTTCAGCTTGAGTTTAGAAGCAAGTTGGTGACAGTCTAGCAGAGAGAGAGGAGAGGGAGGAAGAGAGAGACAGAGAGAGAGAGAGCACTTTCATGCTTTAGATGATGCCAGCTACATTGAGGAAGGCAATATACTTTAGTGTACTGATCCAAATGTTAATCTGATTCTAAACCACTTTCACGTGTTAAATACTGTTTAAACAAATAGATGGACACCTAGTACCTTACTCAAGTTGACACATGAAATTATCTGTCATGAGTGTGAGTTGTTGAACAATAGAAGCATAAGATCTTCAAGGAGCTCATACCCTCATGAGGTTTGTGATACAGAGGGAAGGAGGAGATATGCATATATATGAAAATTTAGCTAGTGACACTAGTTCGTGTCTACTTAAAATGACAAGTTGATGGGTTTCCTATTAGGCTTTCTTTAAATAAAAAGATTATTTTTATTTTATGTGTATGGATATTTGGCCTGCATGTATGTCTGTGTACCATGTGCACACAGTGCCAGAAGAGGTTAGGAAAAGGTGTTGGATCCCCTGGAATTGGAATAACAGTTGTGAGCTGCCATGTGGGTGTTGGGAACTGAGATCAGCCTGTTCTCTTAGCCACTGGGCCATATCTCTCGCTCCTCATATTAGACTTTCAAAGAAAAAAGAAATCACTGTAGGAAGAAGAGATAGGGACCTTAAAGGATGATGACAGTGTGACTGCAGAGGACGGGCACATTGGTGGTAACTGGGAAGTGGTAGGTGAGTAACTGGATGACAGGCAGTGACTGTTATGTGTGCTTATGCAGACTTTCCATGGTACAAGTGGTGAATGGAAAGCCTCCCACTCTGCTCTGCAAGCCAAGTGCCCCAGCACAGAAGTGTGACCTGTATAAGCACCTAAGAAATGGAGGTCTTTTCCTAATTCACTTAGCCAGGCATGAGTTTGAAACAGAGTGGTTGTGTGTCACTGTGGAGAGCATTTGTTTGTGTCTAGATTGCTGTTGTAGTATAGAAATGTGACCTGCAGTGGCAGTGACTGTTGGTATGATTTGTAACCCTCCATGGGAGGTAAACCTGGAGCTTTCTCAATGCCAAGAGCCATGTTTATCTTACATGAAATACATCCCTATCTTTTGAAAATTATATTTGCCTGATCTTTTCCCAAAGCAAACTTGATAACAGGCCTACTTTGCTTCAATATCAAAGCAGCCTGATTTAATTTCATAAGCCAGTCATGGAAAGAGAACCTGTCCCATGATTCCAAATCATTCTGTTCTGTAGATCCACTATAATTACAGACAAATGCATCCAATCTTCCCATCATGTGTTCTCCAAGTTACAGAATTTTCCCCCTAATTTTAATAATCTTGTTATCTTGTAATGCTGCATCATTTAATTATTCCCCAAAATAGATGTCTTCAGAAAATCTGCTCAGGAAAACAAATTTGTTCCTAACCGAAGTCACAACTGGGTGCTTACTCATAAATTCATTATTTTCAGAGCTTTAGGATTGATGTTTTTCTTAAGGGATCTCCTCTGCCAGCTCAGGCTTGAAGATGTTGAGCTGCAGCCCATCCAGTGACCTTTTAAACATTTCTGAGTGTCTACTTTATACCAAGCAGTAGAACAGGCATTGGGTACACAAAAATGACTATCACAGAGCCTATCAGACAGAGATACCCAGCCTCTAAACATGGTCATCAAAAGAGCATTTGATTTTGATTAACTTGTGACACCCACTAACTACTAATTTTAAGCAAGCCAGTGAATTCATTTGAGACTCAGTTCCTCACAAAATCAGTAACAGTGAGGTGACTTTGCTGTAGGAGGCACTAAATATCGTAAGGGTGAATTTAGGTTGCGGTGAGTGATGTTTAGCCATCCCGTCTTTCTCCTTCACACTCATGTCTTCAGTTTGAGAAAGGATTACTACTGTAGTTTCCTAAAACCAGAACTGTTGCACTGAGTTCTGTTTTTCTGTTTGTCATTTCTACCTTCATAGTGTTGTGAGTGTAGAATACAAGACACAGCACACTGTCACTAAGTACTGAAGCCTGTGCAAGTCAGGGTGGGCAGTGCCTTCCCAATACCCTTGCTGCTGTTAACATTTTTTTCTCATTTCTCGCAGTCGTTTTGTTATTGCTGTTATATCTCTCAGGTTTATATTGAGGGAATAACTTTCTGCCATTTGGGCTTCTTCACCAAGTTGTGGTTGAACAATGGTTAATAATATTCTGAGATTTATTTCCCCCAAATGTGTTTTTTCTTACACTTAGTCACATTAAAACTCCTCTGCCACTTCTCTGCCCACATGCACACCTTCGTTCACTTTACCCCTAATCAGCTTGGCATTTTAATCCCTGGAAATGCTGGATGCCATCTGCAGACTTGGCAGTTTCCCCATATGTTCTCTTCCAAATCATTTATACCAATGTTGACGAAGCCGCCATGCCATTTGTTCTATCTAAACAGTGCCTTCCTTGCAGTGGCTGCTGCAGTGACTCAGTCACAGAGTTAATGATGCAAACCAAGCTGTGGACATTGCATTTACCCAGGCCTGTGCCAGTGTTCTTAATTTTTATTCCTAAACCAAATGTCCACAACAGGATTTTCCCATGTACTAAAAGAAATTAATTATGTTCAAATCCAAGTTTAATGATCTCTTCACCAACATAAGGCCCAGCCTGACTATCTTAAGGTTCATTTGTGGTCTCTGTTCCAGGACATTCCAGTGGTGTTCTGTGTCACTTTCTTTATCTCATTAAGCCCTGTTTTTCAGTACCAATGCCATATCCTAGATAGTCTCTCAAGTACCCAGACCTCAGACAAGTGGTTGAGTTGTCAAGTTAGTGCTATGCAATAACTGTGGGTTTGTCAAGTGTCGAAAGAACAGCACATTCTGAGGTCTGGGGTAGCACAGGCTCCCAGATGCCCTTGAGCCCTATTTAGTCCCTTCAGTCTCAAAGTGGTTTCTCTGATCTTGGGCTCGCCTGACTATGTCACCTCACTGCTTAAAATCTTTGAGAGTATTTTTGGAAGTACTTGGGAAAACTTGAACATAGACTCAGTAAAGATTTTAATAAGCCGGGCGGTGGTGGCGCATGCCTTTAATCCCAGCACTTGGGAGGCAGAGGCAGGCGGATCTTTGTGAGTTCGAGGCCAGCCTGGTCTACAAAGCGAGTCCAGGACAGCCAGAGATATTCAGAGAAACCCTGTCTCGAAAAACCAAAAAAAAAAAAAGATTTTAATAAAACTATTCATTTCGTTCATGGGATGACATAGCTTATAACTGAAAAGATCGCCATTATCCTCGACTAGCAAATCGTGAAAACAGAGTAGATTCAAGGTTCCCAGGACAGAAGGAACAGAGGGAAGTTTCTGGTTGGGAAGATGAAAAAGTTTGTGAAAATATATAACGATGCGTTTACACAGCACAGTGAGTATACAGAATGTGATTAGATTGTATGGTTAACATGGGGAGTTTATGCCACAGTAAAATTAAATAATTTACCAGTTAAAGGTAATACTGAAAACTGGACAGGAGAAATGAGTTTGGAGATTTTCTTTGAAATATTCAACTAAAGCCAGGTGTGGTGGTACACACTGTTAATCCCAGCAGCCAGTGGAGGCAGGGGGATCAAGAGTTCAAGGCCAGCGTGAACTATCAGATACTGTGTACAAACAAGCAAATAAACAAACAACCTTAAACCACAGTCCCAGCAACAAAAATGTGAAGGTCTGGTAAAATAATGTTGAGTTTTGGGGCTAAAATTTTCCATAGTAAAAAAAAAATTATTAGGGATTGGAGAGATGGCTCAATCGTTAAGAGCTGCTCTTACAGAGAGGGTAGAACTTTGGTTCCAACACCCACATCAGACTGTTCACAGCTGCCTGTAACTCCAGCTCCACTGGATCCAACACCCTTTCTGGTCTCCTTCACTGCTGTACACACACACACACACACACACACACCAAGTCTTGGCTAGCCCTTAAGCCTCACATGCTCATCCTGACATATGAGGGTCCATTTCTCTTCTAAGCCAAAGTGAACTGTACTCCTGCAGTATCTGGAGCCTTCCTCAAGCCTCCAGGCCTTTCCCTTCACATTCCAATTTGTGTCTTCCTTAGGTTTACCATTCAGTCTCTGGAGCCTTTCCCTACTTCTCTAATGGAGGAGCCAGAACTGCTCTTTTATTTGCATTCCCATGGTGCCTGTTTGTTCTTCTGTGGCTTATTTCTCAAACCCCCATTTTGTATGGTTGTTTTTGTATCCTCACTAACCTGTGAGAAGAAACATACTTGTGCCTTGAAGGTTGAGAAAACTTTCTGAGCTATACAAACCTTTTGTTTTTATGTAGTTGTTGTGATTGTGTGCTTTAAATTTTAAATATTTATAAAGAGAAAATTGCAAAGTGGAAATGTGATCATTAGTTATAAATCCTAATACTTATAAGGAACCTTAGCAATAACTCATGGATATTGATCTTGTATAGACATTTTTGTCTACCTGACAACTGCTAATACCCCACCACTCACACCAGCACTTAACACCGGATACTCAGCAAATTTTTGCTGAAATTAATGACACTCCACAGGACCCCCCTTTAATGCATATTGTAGAGTGTTTTTCTCTACTATGGGATCTATGCAGATGTATGTGTTTTAGAAGAAACAATTAATTAATCAATTACTTGGCTATGGACATGTGACCACTGCCCCAACCCCAGCCTGATAATAAAATTAAGGAAAGAAAGAAATATGAAAAACAAGCAATAAAACCGCAATGCTATTGTTTTATTGTGCTAGGAATAGAGTCCAGGGCCTTGACCATGTCAGACAAGCCCTCTACCCTCCATCTGTCACAGCTCACCCCCCAAACGGGGAGGGCTACGAGGGGGACCAGTGACTGTGGTGGTCAAGGAGCAATAAGCTAAAACTGCAAGACACATCTCTCCAGCAGGTGGCAGCATGAGCTCACAAACTCAGCAGAACAGGCAGGCAGGCTTGCTTTTACTGTGTGTGTATGTGTGTGTGTGTGTGTGTGTGTGTGTGTGTGTGTGTGTGTCTGTATTTCTAGTTTTTCAAATTCTTTTTAAGACTTGAGGTGCTTGGTCAAAAGAACAAGTCACTGAGAACCAGAAACAAGCACTTTGTTAGAAATAAATGTCCAGGCATCTAGTAAATCCTTGGCTATTCCCAAAGCTCTAGGAAAGTCTTCTTTGTGCTGCCTGGAACCCACAGATGCCACATTATCAGTTATTCTCAGTTTGAAGTTTGGTCCTTGTGCAAATGTCAGTCATGTGGGGAGGATTTACATTAGGCTGCTTCTCGGCCCCTATCTGCCACTGTAGATAAAGAGTTTGAAAGCATGTTTTCTTGTGTGGAAGGATTGGGACAAAAGAACATGACAATCTGGCACTGGAACATGTGAGGTGAGGAGAGATATGTAAACTTGCAGAGACAGACTGGGTCCTCTCAGTCCTGAGGATGGCTTCTGGTTTTCTATGTCGTCCTTCCACAAACTACCACTCCCAATATCTCCAAAGAATAAGCAAGGCCTGATTGTGAGCCTGCTAAGTGAGAGATCGATAAAGGATTTGGACATTTAAGATGTGGTTATTATAATTTTACAGGCCCAAGTTCAGAACATGCAGTCACATAACAGAACATAGTAAATATTTTAACTCCAAAAGACTCTGAAAAATCCAGGATTTGCTCAAGGGATGGTCTGAAGTGATGGTGTATATGTGGAGTAGGCATCCAATTATTAGACTTTGAAAGGTGGTATTAGAAGCTGCTACTGTGAGCCAAGTGTCATGAGCAGGCAATACATATGGTAAAAATCTAGAAGATAAGGAAATCACATTGTTTACATTAATATAAGCAATATTTGCTGTGGTTTCTCACAGTAATTCACATTTACATAGTATTTCAGAGCTTCCAAAATACTTCCATCTGATTTCATTTCCTATGGGTTTGTTATGAAATGTTCACACATGTACATATGACCATATTCACATATACCTACTACCCTCTCTTGTCTCACTTCCATAACCATCATTGTCTTCATAGCATATGCAGGTCAGATATTATTGAATATGATAAAATACATAAAACATTTAGTGTTTGTTTCTCAACAAGTCTTTATTACTAATTATTAAATTTGTCATTAGCTCCTCCACCCACATTTATTTTGTTTTCTTTTGTTTTGATACAAAGTGTTAACATATTGCCCAGGTTGATCTCAAACTTCTGGGCCCACCCATCCTGCACCACTACACATACTATTTCCCTTGAATAGCAAGAGTTCTAGCTAGATGCCTCTGCTCCTTTTAGCAATAAGGGGAGGTGGTTTACCTGGTCCATTAAGGAAGCAGCAAGCCATTAAACTCACATGGATTCTCAGCTGGTAGGCTTATTAACAAAACGTTACAATAGGGGGAAATTGACCATGCAGTCACCACAGATATTTTTAGTCTGTGCTGCAAGGATGTACGTCTTGGGTTCTGTTTCAGATTGAGCACAAGGGTATGAATCTGGATTATTTTATAAGATTGTCAGTCGGAAAGTCCATGCTAAGTGCCTACTCTGTTGCCATCTTATGCAAGATATAGTATGGCAAAACCAAGGCAGGTGAAATGCATTTCCCAAACTTTCAAACAGTAAGAAGTGTGATATAGCCAGGCAGTGGTGGCGCACACCTTTAATCCCAGAACTTGGGAGGCAGAGGCAGGCGGATCTCTGTTCGAGGCCAGCCTGGTCTACAAAAGTGAGTCCAGGACAACCAGAGCTGTTACACAGAGAAACACTGTCTCTAAAAAACAAAACAAAAACAAAAGAAGCAGACTCAGTGATTAGCTCAGTGGTTAGGAGTCCTTGCTTCCACTCAGAACCACCTGTAACTCCATCCTCTTCTGACCTGCAAAAGCACCACACATATGTGGCATACAGAAATGTGATATAGTATTTTCCTTGGGTAGGAAGCAGTTTGATAATTCTGCAAGAAGCTGTGTCTATTTCTTGTATTAGGAATTCTTCAAAAAATCATTTTCCCATGTCTACATATTAAAATGTAAACCATGTAGCATCAGTGAAGCAAAGACAAAAATATAGGGATCTACTCAACAGTAAACGCCCATTAAGTCATCGTGTAGAGCATTTCATGCAGCTCTTACAGGGATCCCACTGCTGTGTACTAAGAAGCCTATCATTGAGACACACTCTTGAGTGAGAGAAAAACTAAGGCTAAAGTTTTTGTAGCAAGATGCCATATGTGTGTGTTCAGAACATACAGTCATGTCTACAGCCCCACCCCACTGGAATGGCACACTAGCAAATGATACGGGATTATACATGATAAGTGATGAATGGAAAAAAATGGAACATTTACATTTTTATCCTTTTATGTTGTTTTAAATATAGATTGATTGAATGTTTAGAAACATAAACAATTTTGTTATTATTTGTTTAAATATAGGGTCCTTCCCAAAGGTCACATAGCCAGGACAGGATGCAGCCAGCATTCACACCCCAGAATGAGGCTGCAGAGTCTGTCCTTTGGATTCCAGCACAGTGCTCCTTCTAGTGCCCTCCTAAACTCAGGAGGTGTTTCTGTCATTTGCTAGCAAATTATGAAACTTATTCCATGAAGTTTTTTTTTCTAAAAAACAAATCAGAATGTTCAAGGGCCAGTTGCTTCATGAATGTGTTCATCCTCTGCAAGAGGAATCTGTGGCTTGTCTGCTGCCATCTTGGCTCCTTTATGATGATAAAATAGTGTGGCTTAGCCAAGAAAATTCAGTGACCTTGGGCCAGGAAACACAAACTAAGATTTCCAACAGGACAAATTACCTTAAGGAAAAGGCATTAGGATAACTTTCAAGGGGTGGAGGAAAGGCATGAAAACAGTTCCATTAGCCAATTTGGTCAATGGGCAGGTGCAGGAAGTGGCAGATAAACCTAGCCAAGATCTATAAATATACCCTAGTATCACTGCTCAAAACCCACAAAATAAATGAACAAGTTAGAAAACTTGGCAGCCTGTGAGTATCTAGATGCAAACTCTCAGTTCTCAGATTAACTCATGATGTTTTTTGAGTTGGCATGCTGTTGAACTGTTCGGGGTTTCAGTTTCCCCAACAGTCCAATGGACAGAAAGCATTTTCTCTCTTTGCTCCTCCACAGAGTTGTGAGAAACTAGTATGTCAAAGAAGTACTTGGAAAATGTTAATCTTCACACAGAATGAGAGGTTATTGTTAAAGTCTCTGAGGCTAATCTTACAGAAAAGCTATTTGAGGCACGAAGGAAGATAGAAAGAATCATCAAGAAAGCATGTGTGATAGCAGTGCAGGCATACAACCAAAAAAAAAAAAGCCATCTCTTGGGTGGGTTATTTATTTTAGTTCTTCCTTGTTATAATCATGAGCAAAGACTGACAGAGTCTAGTATCTGCAGAGCAGTGACAGTAGCATGCATAGACAGAAATGTCAAGAGAGTGGCATGTGCTACAGGGCCCCTGCCCTAGGGGCATGCTGGGCTGTGAATGTTGATCAGGGTCCTGGAAGCAAGCTGATATGAAACTTAGGAAGGAATTAGGGCAGAGGTGGGGGGTTGGACTTAGTGATCCAGCTCCAGGATGGCCCAATGCCTCAGAGGAGCAATTTCAGGGTGGCCAGGGAGTTGGATAGCACAAATGACAACTTCCTAGAACGGTCTGTTCCAGGGTCCATAGAGTAAAGGAAATAGCCTGGCCTCATCCTGAGTAAGTTGACAGGAACCAGGATAGGAAGTATTTGTGGTGGGACAAGTGCTTATAGCATCATTAAGTTTTCTGAGTGGAAGGAAAAAAAATGATGCAGCACACATGGTAAGTCAGTCTCCATAGTGTGGGGAGTGGGAAGAGCCCACCAACAGAGGAAGATGGTGCTGCAGAGCTGGGGGCACTGCATTCAGGGTCCTTTGTGGCTGTGTCACTAACTTGCCAAATAAATGACCTTGAAAATGTCAGTTTCTTCCTGTGAATCTTAGTTTCTTTGCTTCAAAGAATTCTCTCCCTGTCTGGCCAGTCACTATGAGGATTAAACAAAATAGTCTTACAAGCAACTACCATACAGTTCCTAGAACACGATGCCAAATAAAATATTGGTTTATTCCCTTATTTTGAGGAGAGACTCAGAAATCCTCCAACAAAATTGGAAATTTTGAAAAAAAAAAAAAAAAAAAAAAAGCAAGCATGATTTAACCTGATAGGCACAGGTAACCAGATCTTCTTTACAGAGCAAAGCCCAGATAGCAGAGAAAAAAATCCTGCAGAGGGAAGGAAGATTAGAGGCAGGAAAGAAGGAATGTAAATAATGTGCAAGAACGTTGTCCCCTCACACAGGCCTGATGCTGTTAATGCAACTGGATGAAGTTCCTCTCAACCCCCAACCCTGACAGACTACCAAGACACTGGGCTGTACAACTCAACATCACTTGTTTTCCTGAGTGTCTGTGATGTAGGCTAAGTTTTATGCTCAATTGCAGTTGCTTTCCTTAGTTGTTGGCTCTCCTGGTGTGTGTGTGTGTGTGTGTGTGTGTGTGTATACATATATATATATGTATATATATATGAAGAAATCAAGAATTAATAACAATTTCTTTCTTTCAGTTTTGATTCCAGCTTTTTAAAAAAATAGATTCATCTCTCATACAATACATCCCAGCTGAGGTTTCCCTCCCTCCACTCCTCGCAGCTCTCACCCACCTCCCCTCTTCCCTAGATCCTATCAGAAAAGAACAGGCCTCCAAGAGACAACCAAACACAATAAAAAAGATACAATAAGGCAAGGCAAAAATCCCCACACTGAAGCTGCACAAGGCAACCAAACAGGAGGAAAGGAGTTCCATGAGCAGGCAAAAGAGTCAAGACACACCTGCTGCCCCCATAGTTAGGAGTCCCACAGAAACACCAACCTAACAGCCACAACATATACACAGAGGACTTGGTACAGACCCATGCAGGCCTCTCTTGTCACTTCAGTCTCTGTGAGGCCCCATAAGCTTTGCTTAGTTGATTCAGTAGGCTGTATTCTTCTGGTGTTCTCCATTCCCTTTTACTCCTACAATCTTTCCACCCCCTCTTCTGAGGGATTCTCTGAGCTCCAAGGATAAAGACTCAATGAAAACCTCCAATTTACCCTTTCTTCTCAAGTATGACTGGGTCTCTGCATATATTCCCATCCACTGCCAGAGGAAGTCTCTCTGATAATGACTGGAAGGGGCACTGACCTATGAGTATAGCAGAATACCATTAGGAATCATTTCATTCATTCATTCATTCATTTTAGTTACATTGTGTTTGGTTCTACCCTAGGTCTCTGGGATATCCAGTCTCTAGTTCTTGGCTATCCAAGCAGTGTTGGACATGGGCTCCCTCTTGTTGAGTGAGCCTCAAGTTAAATTAGACATTGGTTATGCACTCCCACAAGTTCTGTACCATGATTGGCCCAGCATATCCTGCAGGCAGAACATACTGTAGGTCAAAGGATTTATGGCTGGGTTGGTGTCCATGTTTCTCTTTCTGTAGCCTGCGGAGCACTTTCCCCCACCAAAGAGACTAGAATGTAGAGGTGAAGGCTCCATGCAGGCACAAGATCAACCTCTCCACCTTTCAGTGAGTCTTGTGGATGTTGTCCTCTGCAATGGGACCCCTGCTGTCAGTTTGCAGAGAGCAACCAGCTGTCCTAGCATATCCTGGGTTATTTGGTGATCTCCACAGGACCCCATCAGCCAACACTCAATCGGATGCAGCCCAGTCCATAGGGATTTTTCTAAATCCTAAAAGTCCACAGGTGGATGACAGTTATAAATGGAGTGAAACATGGGGTTAGAAGAGAAGGAAACTCAGAAATGTGTAAGATTAACCTAGTCTTTACCAAGAACAATAAGAGAAAATTCCTGTTTCTAGACATGTGTGTCTGTGTGCATATCTATGTGTCTGTAATACAGGGGATTAGATCATAAAAATGACAAAAACAGTTGAAAGTGAAAGAGTACTGTGGATTGTTTCACAGGCGAGTAAACAGCGAAAAGAGAAGAAGTGACTTTCTTGGGACTTTATGGCGATCCAAAGCAAATGAAGAGCCAGAACCCAAGTCTCCTGACTCTCAGTCTGGGTTCATTTGCAATAGTCCTCTTACTGCAGAGATTACATGTATGAATTCACACACTTGCACAAAACTAATTTGTGTGCCCTCCTCCCTTTCTCTAGGGCCAAGTGCTTTCGGGGTAAAAAAGTCCTTGGAGATTATGACATCAAGGTGGAACAGGTAATTAGTGTGATGCCTCACATGCCCTCTGCCATCCCAGAGTGAGCCATCTTGTCCTGTCCAGTGTCCAGCATTGTGTTCTCAACTGTATCCCTGTTGTAGCACTTTTCATTTCCTTGACTCTTTTAACAGTTCAGATGTTGGTTCAGAAGGCAAACAATGTGGTTCTCAATGATCTCTTGCAGGGTAGAGTTGCCAAGCTGAGGATGCCTTAGAGGAGTTCCTAGGCAACTGGCCATACCCCATGCTGTTGGTGACAGTGTGATTCTGGGTGGGCACAAGTCTTTTGTTCAATGTCTGCCTACTCAGACCCTGAAGCTGTACTTCAGAGGGAACCTATTAAAGAACATCCCCCTTGTTTTTAAAGGAAACTTGAAAGGCTGTTTTGTTTGCTTCTTTGTTTACCTTTCTCTGCCTCTTGCTCCTAATTTTCAGTCCTCTACACTGCAGCAGCCACAACATCAAGAGTTTATTTAGTTGTTATGTATTTTCACATCAGTTAGATTTCACCCAATACTCAAGAAACCCTTTGAGTCAGCTGCTAGAGATGACTATCCACATCTACCAAAAGTGAAAGCTGCCTAGGTTATATGACTTTTTCTAAACCTATCACTGTGTCTTCTGACTCCCAGTTCAGCATCCTTTGAGCTTCTCTACAGAGATAGAATGTGACCAGGAAAAGCATCTCCTTTCTCAGTCTCTGCATGAAAGGACTGGATTCTGGGTTAGGCTGCTGGTTTTCTGTCTCCCCTGTCCTTGACACAGCATGTCAAGTGAGATACTTGCCCTGCCTGGGTTTCTGTTTCTTCAGTCTACAATGCAGGGGTAGCCTTTTATCAATCCAGAATATCTAACAAGTTGTTTTAAGAATAGAATATAGACTGGGCATGGTGGTGCACCATTTTAATCCTTGCACTCTAGAGGCAGAGGTAGGCTGACCTCTGTAAGTATATCAAGTTCCAGGACAGCCAGGGCCACTTATTGAGATCATGTTGCAAAAATAAATAAATAAATGTAGTAATAGATAAAAAACTATCCAATTATCCTATAAATCTTAACACATTAATAAGGAATAACTTCTGTTATTACATGTTATTTAAACAGGACATCCCCCTCCCACAAAGGATCTAATTTTTTTTTAATCTCTAGCACCAGACTCAAAGGGTTTCCTTGAGTATTGGGTGAAATATAATGGATGTGAACATGCATAGAAACTAAATAAGTGCTTGGTGTTGTGACTGCTGCTGTGAGGAGGACTGAGACTCATTGTTGTACTGTTACTCACCAGGCAGAGTTTTCAGAGCTTAACCTGGTCGCCCATGCGGATGGAACCTATGCCGTGGACATGCAGGTACTCCGGAATGGCACAAAAGTTGTCCGGTAAGGGCCTTTCTGTTCTTGGGGTTGCTGTTACCTCTGACCTGATGTGCTTTCAAAGTCAATTTGAGATAGTCACACTGTGTATTACATGGAAGTACAAGAGAAGGCAGCTCTTAGTCCAGCATTAGAGAAAGCAACCTTAAGTTTTACAGTCTCACTTAGAGGTAACCAGATTCTGTTAGGACTACTCCCTACCTTCAAGTCAGTGTGGGTTTGTGCTTTTATCTCTCCAAATAGTTCCCCTGGAAAACCAGGTTCCAGGTTTTTTAAAACATTTTAAAACACCCAACCTTCCTATTTATGCTGATTTGTTTATATTCACTCAGAGTTGGTGTCAAAGCTCTGTGCTGGATGCATGTTCCTTTGACACTCATCCCTGTACCCCTCTATTCCTCATTCCCAACAACTCATGTGTCTGACAGGAAAATCTAGTATTTGCATAGATATTGTAGATGGAAGAAAATGAGCAGGTGCTGAGCACTTCCACACCAGGTGGTGTTCTGGACTCCTAAGTCTGGGATGTTGATGTATGCACAGCAGTTCTCTCAGGGAAGGAATGAGAATTCCAGATGGGAGAAATGGTTCCATTCTTCCCAGGAGCTTAATACTGCTTTACGTTTTCTCTTGTTCGAGGAGGGGCCCCTACATCATTCTCTTCCTCACCTCAGTCACAGGACCCTGACACCTAGGAATCTATTGTTCAACAGGATCTGGTTCAGTGACAGGAAGGGCCAGCCTGGGTATGTCTGAGATTTAACAGGAAAGTGAGCTTGCCTGTTCTAGAATCTGAAGAGGAGCATAGGGAAAACAGATGTCCATTTAGGTGTGATGTGAGATCAGGTAGATCCTACAGTGGGGTAGACAGGCTTCTCCATCCATGGAGATGCACACATAGGTAGGCAGTGACAGAAGGCCCAGCAGCAGCACTCCAGGGCAGGTGCCAGTGTGGGAACTTGGATTGTTCTTGTCACTGGGATATAGGGTTGGGATTTGATATCAGGGATACAGCTGGGCCTCAGTGTCCAACAGAAAGGGCCTAATTGGGAGTATCTGGGCATCCCATCAGGTTAGAGTGCCCTAAGCAAATGTTATTCCATCTTTGTAATAAGTTTTTGAATGACTGAGGAAAGCTTATTTAACCCTCACTACTAGAGCAGATTTCTGAGCTGGGTTGGGTTGGGTCTGTAGGTGGGAGTTGGATGGGTGCCTGGGCAGAGGACCAGGTAGGTCATTGTACATGGTGTCAAATGCTGAGCTGCAGAGCCTTGGGGGTAGATGCTGCCATAAACTGCCTCTCTGGGAAGGTCTCTGAAGCTAGGGCATTAAGATGGGCAACCTAGTCCTCTAAAGCAGCTATGGCTAGGAGCTTTGCTGGCTAGAGGTGAAACCAGGGGAGCTTTCCCATGCATGGGAACATTCCATTCTCTCAGTGCTTCCTGCAGCCCAATTGCTCAACCTCAGTTCTGCGAAAAATATTTGTACCCCTCCCTAACGTCCGTTTTGGAAGAATAACATTGGGAAGTTTGGCATCTACCCTCAGCCAGCCTAGCTCCTTGCTCTCCTGGGGCCTGATAAGGGCATTGCCTATTTTAAGGAGCAGCCTTAAGGAACTGAACAGTATGCTAAGACCAAAGATCTGATAGTAGTGTGGTCTTCCAGGACCTGATCTGAGCACCAACTCTGGAACCATGCTTCAGGCTTTCATACTACCCTATGAGGACAGAGAAAGTCTCTTTCACTTAAGGTGTGGGAATCTAAAAGTGTTTCTTCCCTCCTTCGAGTATTTGTGTGCTAGAAAGAGACACCATTTAGTCCAATGGGACAGTGATTCAGAAACAAAATTCTCAGAGTGCCTTTGGAAAGTGTCATACTCCTTCCAGAAAGAAGTAATAATAACACACGGGTCATGGACTGGGTGGTCACTGAAATCTCTTCTCTATCTTAAGCTTTGGAAATGTGTCACTTGAGGTGCTAGTTAATGGAAACCTGCCTCTGCATTCTTACCAGGTCCTTCAGACCAGACTTTGTGCTCATCCGACAGCATGCATTTGGCATGGCGGAGAATGAGGACTTCCGCCACCTGGTCATTGGTATGCAGTATGCAGGCCTCCCCAGCATCAACTCATTGGAGTCCATTTACAACTTCTGTGACAAGCCATGGGTGGTAAGGCATCCTTCTCCCACGTCCCCCAGAGTACCTCCAGCACTCCACTAGTAGCTCCATCTGGGAGGCTTGTCAGCTAGGAGGCTGGGTGAGGCAGGCCATCATAGTAGCATATTACCAGATGTCATTGGCTGCACACTTTCACTGCAGAGCAGACCTTTGACCTCTCCACTATGCTGCACAAAGATCCTGTGATGGAATCCTTACAGGTCTCTAGGTCTTTCCTTGACCAGGGGCTGCAGTGGTGAAAGTGGCTGCCTCTTGCCTCTTAAAATGGGCAAACTATTGGAAAGGCCTAAAACTAACAGAGAAATCCAGTTCAGAAGGGTATTAAAGACAGAGTTCTACCAGTATTTCAACAGCCTCAAAGTCAGATTCATCTGCACCCACACAAATCAGTTAATGTGAGCTGGAAGTTTCCTTTGAGATAGTCCAGTCTTACCTCTTCATGGGAGAAAAAAAAAGAAAATGAGGAACATAAAACCTCTTTCTGTATGGTGCCACTCTCTGAGATTATTCTACATAATTTCATTTAATCTTTGTGATAAATTTATCAGAGAGGTATTATTATTATTTTCACTTTGTACAGAGAAATAAGACCCAGGAAGGATTAAGTCACTTGCCAAACTTACAGAGCCAGGGTTTCTCTAAGTCACATTGCCTCTCACACAGGGTGGAGAAAAGCTGCCTTGGTTTCTTCTTCCACAGCCAGTCTAGAAATCTTGGAGAGCTGTGGAAACTTTTAGGCAGAGAGAATATTGAGAGAATGAGGCACGGGGAGTAGGACGATGGGGTACTCTCCTCTGCTAGTTCTGCTGTCCCATACTGGCCTCATGGAAGGAAATGCTTGCTTCTTCATCTTCTTGTTTTTCAAAAATCAAATTTTACACATGCTAGATTGTCTTATTGTGACATTTCTGAACCTTAAACCTCTTCACTCTGGGAGCAGGAAAGGTATTCCAAAACCACACAGGCCCATCAACTCTGCTGTTGACTTTTTTGCATTTTCACACTCAAATGGGCAGCTTTCCTGTTCCCTGGATATCACAGAGACCTTCCAGTGTAGGTGGAAGAGGTATGGACAAGGAGGAGGAGGTCTGAGAGCTGCTGTGGTTAAGGAGAGACTGGGTGTCTAAGCTTCACCTGCAGCTTTTCCTTGTGTGTGGCCTGTGACATCTGGAATCCTATTGTTCTACAGAAATGGGCTGAAAGGGTGGTGTGATTTGTGTGCTTCATATCTCAGAAAACACAAATGAAGTATCTGCCTTTTCTGAGCTGGGTGAGGTGGCACACGCATTTAATTCCAGCACTCGGGAGGTAGAGGCAGGTGGATCTCTGTGAGTTCAAGGCCAACCTAGTCTACAAAGTGAGTCTAGGACAGCCAGGAATACACATAGAGAAACCCTGTCTTGAAAAACGAAACACAACAAAACAAAACCTTTTCTGGGAACCTTCCATTTATCCTCAGTCACATGTCTTTCCTCCTGAAATATGCCCTAACCCAACTGATCCCCACTTCCTGTCAGAATTTGGTTCTCTCATAGCTACACAGGGTGATGACACTGGTGTCAGCGTTTACTGAGTGATTTAATGATGTAGCCTTGCTATTAACTATCTCATGTGTCCCAGTTTATGTGTCTACAAACTGTGATTAATAGTATATGCCATTATTTTGTCAATGTGGTTATTATAATTCTCTGATATTGAGACCTCCCAAAGAAAATGGTCCTGTGCTTTTTTTTCCCTCTACACTGTGGTAGATGCTAGAGAATGGAGGAACAGAGAGATCCCTCATGGGATCTGGGATCTGGTGAGGGGTCACATTCTCACCCATTCACAGTCCCAGCACATTGCCTTTGGCATTGCATGGGAACAACAGGGCTTGCTGGCCACACACCAAGTTCTCCCTGAAGTCTCTTTAAGCAACTGCCACAACAAATGACATTTTGCATGTTTTTCTCAGCTTGTCAGAAGAAGTAGACACATTTAATGACAGTGAGGGGAGTATCTCTCTGATATAACTTTGGCTCATGTTTCCTAAATTTCTTACTTTGGGTGCTCTTGATGTGAGGAGAGCCATTCAGTGGTCTAGAGAAGGCTGTGCCTTGCACCAGAATGACTCTGAGCAATGACTTCGCTGTCCCCAAAATTGGCCAGGCCAGCCCTCAGTTGTCAGAAGGAAAAATAGTTCTGTCAATGAAAGCAACAGTCCAGAGAAAGCAAGAATGCCACCATCCCTGATTGCTCCAGATGTATCTGAATTCTGGGTTATCAATTGGAGACTGATAGGCATGGATGGGTTAAACTAAAGCATTTAATGTCTAGGAGAGACAGGGATGACCTATTACTCAAGTAGAACCTGAAACCCCATTTCTTCAATGAATTCTTTCTTGAGTCATTAGATAAGTAGTTTAAATAAGCATCATCCTATTCACTGCCAACACCACACCAGCTCTCAGATTGATTTTTTTGGTCTGTGTAGAGGAAATAGCCCTTATCAGATATTACCTTTGTTTAATTGGTAACTGTGTACTTGCAACTTAATCTAAGTTTCCAGGGAGGCAGAGGTTTGATGCCAAGCCCAGTACATCAATCAGTCAGGGAATGGAGTGGGGAGGGTAGAGTGAGCTCTCAGGGACCAAACTGGAGCCTGGGAACTGGCTGTCACTTTAGTCTTGGCTGTCCCAGGGCCCTGGGAGTCTGCCGGAGGCCTTCCTGGCATCTGTGTGGTTGTCTGTGTAACTCACCCACACATAGAGAAGATAGGGCCCCACATGTCTGGTGCCATGCCAGAGTGTGGGCTGCAGCAGGACAGAGGTCTTTAGGCAGAGCTGGCATCAGCTCCTTGGGGATGCTGGAAAGCCTCATAAGCCTAGGCAGAAAAGAAATCCTGCCAGGTCCAGGTGGGCAAATAGGTCTGAAGGTCATGTGAGGTAGTAGGAAGAATTGGAAAATGAAGAAAAGGGCTGAGGGTCAGTATTGACACTCAGAGAAAATTGAAGACTCTGTGGATGAGAAGTAAACAGAGAACAATGAAGGGCGCAGTGTAAAGAAACCTGGGCACTCTCCCAGTGTGGCCTCAATACCGGGTGTGCTCTGAGGCTTTTGTAGCCTCAGTCTCCTCACATGTAAAACAGGAGACCTGGAATGGAGTCTGTCTGAAGCCTCTTTCAGCAATAAAGTATTGGAGACTGAGTCCTAAAGGAAGTCTTAGAACTCTGAAGTTAGTAGCTCCACATCACCGAAGGCTGTAGCCCAGAAAGGCTCACATTTCCCTGCATTTTAATAAAATCTTCACCACAAAAGGACCATGGTCTGATGGAGGAGTTTAGGGGGAAGTGCAATAAAAGATGCTCTTCCTGATGCACAGTGCAAGAAGCGTATGGAAACA
This sequence comes from Lophiomys imhausi, assembly GCA_907164525.1. Lineage (NCBI taxonomy): Eukaryota > Metazoa > Chordata > Mammalia > Rodentia > Muridae > Lophiomys > Lophiomys imhausi. Next base: position 8,674,335 of record CAJQZJ010032121.1, read on the forward strand.
ACCCTTCTCTGCTCACATCTGAAGAGGGAGTCTGGAAAGGAAGGGCCTTATGACTAAAGGCTACTAGTGAGTTAAGGGAAAAATACCAGAAGACTCTACTTTGTTAATAACACCTCCTGTGTAGTGCACACACTAACATCCCTCATGGAGAATGGGACCTAAACTTTGTTAAAAGGTCCTAGCTCTCCTGTAGAAGGCAGGTTTGATCCAACAACTTTCACTTATAGCTCACCAAGCTATTAGTGGTTTGGAACATGAACTGGTCCCACTAAAGAAAGATGTTAGATTTCCCCTGGTGGCCATGCACTGGGGTTGTGGGATAAGTGATCAGAGGACTAGGTGAGGAAGTCCTCTGCTTCCATGAGAAGAACATGTAGAACCTGAAAAGTAAGTACTCGGAGGATTGAATGAAGGATCTGGCAGTGAACCTGGCTCAAGAGCTGACCTCTCTGTTCTTTTTTTTTTGAAAGGCCAAGGAGTACTGGGTGTACGCCAGAAGCCTTCTAGCCTCAGTGCTGAATGTTTGAGCCTATCTTTTTCTCATTTTACCACATATAAAGGAGTAAAGCAATTTCAGTCCTTGTATGTCCAGTAAGTCAGTACTGGGAAGATGGATCTGTATGTCTTACCACTGACCCTCCCATCTTCCTGAAGAACAGCCTCATTCATGACACCTCTTGTGCAGACTCTGGTGGGTCTCTGTAGCACACAGGGGAGAGTTATCCTTTATTTCTTTGTCTGGTGTGTTACCTCTTAAATCTTATCTTGCTCACTCTCGGAATCACATGTGTTTGGAATTAGAGACTCAAGTTTCAATCCAAGCTTCACCTCTTTTCAGTTCTAACTTTTCAGTTATTAATTTTTTTTCCCCTGGGACAAGATTTTACCATATAGCCCAACACAATAGCCTGGGGCTCACTATGTAGCCCAGGCTGGCCTCAGATTCATCATCCTCTTGTGTCCACCAAGTACAGATGGGTACCACTTTCCCAGCCTCAGCTCTGAGATTACAGATGGATATCACTTTCCCAGCCTCAGCTCTGAGATTCAAGGGAAGTTCCCTTCCCCTTCTGTTCCCTGTCAATCGAAGAGGTTATGTGGAAACTATTACAATTAAGCAGACCCTCGATGAATACTAGCTTTCTCTTTGCCTTCCCCAACTAAAGCATATGTCCTTGAACAGAAATTGCATGCACCTTGCCTTTCTCAGTCTCGCCAGTACATTTAACATGATGCCTTCTACAGAGAAAATTTCTATTTCATTTGATGAATTGATGTTTTGTCTGTTCCAGGAATTGAAGAGACACTGAAATTCTTTCTTGTCTTTTGCAGTTTGCTCAGATGGTGGCCATCTTCAAGACACTGGGAGGGGAAAAATTCCCACTCATTGAGCAGACATACTACCCCAATCACCGAGAGATGGTAGGTGGCTAAGTGGGGCTTTGGCTCTCTGCTATTCCTACTCTTAGCCACATGGTGACTCTAGAGGTCTGACAAGAGCTTTAGCACCTCAGGCCCAACAAGCCAGGTAGCTGAGGAGCTGCTTAGAGCAGCAGAAATAGATTCCAGCCAAGGGCTTTTTGTTTTCCAGTTCTGGCGACAGAGTAGGGAAAAGCAGAAACAAAGGGCATTTTAATCTGAGAGAGTAGCAGATCTGTGAGCCAACAGTCAGGAGGTTTCATGATTGTGAGTGTAGCTCTAGCTTTGCCATGGGTCATTGGCTAGTTACATTCCTTCACCTTATGTCATTTTCCCAACCATGCCAAGTAGGCATAGCCACTCTTGACCAGGATATCTAATACAGCGTGCACACAATTTCAAAGCGATTCCTCAAGTGATCACCTTCTGGTGGGTGTGAAGCCTCCTGAGATAAAAGCTGTTGCTTCTGTTATTCTTGACTAGACTTCCATTTCCTTGCCCACATCCAAATTGTGACAAGGCAGTTAATCCTGTGCCTTCTCTGAGTTCATTCCCAAAGGTCAGAAGGAAAGGAAAAATGGTTGGTTGAAGGCTGTGAGAATGATTCATATTGAGCAACCTGGGTTACTTCTCAGCTTCTTTGCTGTCCCCACACCCTCTGCCCAAGGGTGGTGTGGATTCTCACTGGATGATCCCATTTGGAGAATCACTGCCAGAGCCTTCCAAGTGCTGTGCTCTGTGAAAGATATCATGTTTGGCCCCCCTCCTACTCTCTCCTCCAAAAGGGATCTCCATCACTACATTTAAATCCAGTGCCTTCTCCCAGCCCAGCACACATGGCCCGGCTCACCAGCTGACCACATATCAAAAATGAAAAACAGTCCTGAGCTGTCAAAAACAAAACACACACACACACACACACACACACACACACACACACACACACACACACACAACCCCAAAACTGATAATCTCTACCATCTTTTCCAGAGCCTCCCCAGGAGAAGGTTTGGGATGTTGAGCTCTATGATCTAATAAACTATAGAGACCATTGTGAGTGTTTTTCCATTTAGACAAACCAGTAAGACTTACAGAGGCTGAGGAGCCTTCAGGGACTGGCAGCTAGAGTCCAAGACACAGTAGTAAGGGGACTGAGCTGAAGGGTCATGGCTAGTTTTTTTCCTGCTCTAACATCTGTCAGGAATAGCTGCTGAAGAAACTTGAAGTGCGTGCAAGGTGTGTTCCCCGCTAGCATTTTTCCCTCAGAGGGTCCTTGTGCTATCTTCGTCCCATCCTCTACTGAAATTTGACCTCAGAAAAAAGATTATGCTCTGGGGCCACTTTTGTTGTTGTTTCACCTTTTTGTTTTTGTTTAAAAACAAAGTTCTAAAGTGGGAACAAAGACATTAGCAAGCTAAAGGAGGCTAAAGAGAAGTCCCTGGTCACCAATAGAAGGCAATAGAGATATTTAACCTGAGGGAAGATGCTTGTTCTAGTATATAAGTTTTTTTCTTGTCCAAAGATGTGTGCCAGCTGGGCCAGACCTTCTGCCAACAATGTTAGCAGGGGACTTGTAGGACACTGAGGAAGAGCAGGCTGTCCAGCTCTCATTGTATCCTTCAAGCAGATGAAAATGGGTCAAAGGACTAGGCTAAGTTGAGACAGTGGGAGCAGCAGATATGGAGTGTTAGTGCATTCTTTTCATTTTCGTTATCCAGCGCTCTCAGGGCACAGTCAGCCCATCTTCCACAGTGCACATTGAAGGTTGTACCACTTTATGACTGTCACAGCTGCTGCCTTATCATATGAGTTAATAACAGCCAGTTAAACAAAGCCAAAATAAAAACTTTCAGTAATAGGTGTAAACTAGACTAACAAGGTTTGAGAGACAGGGGAGAGGGACAGGGGGCAAGAGATAAGACATGCTACCTTCCCAGCCCTTGACAAGTGATGAGCTAGGGATATAGACATAAGATGTCACATGCTCTAACAGGCTCCATTTTGCTGACCAGGCCACCCACTTGTCACTTCCCATTGTCTGGTAGCAACATGGCAGATGGTTATGATCAGAGTACCATAGGGAGCTGGCTTCGTCTTCAGAACTCTTCCAAGGATGTGTTCACTGGTCCCTTGCTAGGGCTGGATGATGTCAACATACTCCTTTCTGAGGTGTAGGTGGCCCCGGTACCAGCTGCAGATGCCATCAACATGCTTCATGCAGACATAGTTCTGGGCCTGGTACCCATAAAGCTTTCGTTCCAGCAGCCAGTCTGTCCAGAGACACTCATTGGGGGCTGACATGGTACAAGGCACGGCATAGCAAGTGGTGATCTGGTCATGATCACACAATATCACAGTGAGTAGAGTACCCTCTCTCTGTTGCTGCCTTTCACACTCCTGTGTCCTCACTGCCATCTCAACTGCCCTTGTCTTTTTCCAGTCCCAAGCTTCCTCTGGAACTCTCCTCCCCATCTCCTAATGGAAAGTATTATCTTCCTGGTATCACAGGCTCAGCCTTGATGGCCTGTATTCTGCTGTGACTGAAAATACTCTCCAGAGCTTTTATTTCTTTACTTTAAAACAAAAACCTTAGTTCTTCACAAATTTGTTGTAGATTAATTAAAATTTGAAAATAAATAAATTATTGCAGGGCCTGGAAAAAAATACTCTGTCTGTCTTTCCATGCTCCCTTTTCTCATTTTTTTTTAAAAGGACAGTGTCTTACTATGCTGCCCAAGCTGGCCTTAAACTTGGAATCCTCCTTCCTGCCATAACCTCTCAAATACTGCTTTTACCACACACCTGGCTTAGATTTTCTTTAAATGGTGATTTAGTATAATTTCAATCTGCCATATGTGATTTCTGGTGTCCCACCCAAAGTGTAAGTAACTTTGAGGTAAGGTACCGTGGACTCTGCTTTCCCATCCCCAACTTCCATGACACAGCTTAAGTATAGGAAGTAAGTAAACACATGTGTGTGGAAGAATATATGAAGGATGAAACTACAAGGCTCTAAACTTGTCCCTCACCCACAAAAGACCTTGGAAATGGACATTCCCTTACTTGGCACCCACAGTTCTGGTGGTAGTGATGATTCAGGCTCTCCCTCTGCACCAAAGACAGGTCCTCCCAGGGCTCAATGTAGTTGCACAGATGGATGAAGACTTTTCCATCACTGAGAATCTGGCCTTTGGGGAGAGAGAGAAAGGAGTCAAGACTGCTTTAGGGTCCCCAGGGGTCCCAGTCATTAAACACACCAAAAGAGCAACTTTTGTAATGGCCTTACTTTGCTTTGCTTTCTTTCCTTTCTTTGTTTCTTTCTTTCTGTACTTGCTGAAATTATGCCCTATGTAAGCTAAACACACAACTATACAACACAGAGAAAACTCCAGTCTCAAATGGCTTTATGACACCAGTGGCAACTTAGGACTCAAGGAAGGGACCAGACAAATCCCTGTAACCTTTAAAGCAAAGACTAGTGCACAGTGTCTGTGCAGGCAGAACTGTGAGATCTGCTGAAGGTCTTTTCCTTTAGCATGAAGCAGAAATAAGGTGGGATTTAAAATCAGACTGTAGCTTGTCTGATCTGGTGGTACGTGCCTATAACGTTATCCCTCAGGAGACTGAGACAAGAGGATCAAAAGGCTGGAGGTCAGCCTGGGTGACATAGCAAGATCCTTTCTTAGGGAAACAAACAAAAGGTACAAGTAAGAACCAAACAACAAAATGACTGACTGTAGGATTGGGAACATAGCTCAGTAGTAGAGCACAACATGCTTAGCTTGTGAGAGGGCCTGAGCTAGATCTCTAGCCAGTGTGTGTGTGTGTGTGTGTGTGTGTGTGTGTGTGTGTGTGTGTGTGTGTGTGTCTCGGTGTGTCTCGGGTAGACTCTTCTTTCATATATTGGCTGCTGTAACCTTAAAGAAGGTTGCAAGACATTTCAGATGGATGTTGGGAGTAATAAAGCTGTTCCTGAGATTAAATGAGAGAATGTATATAGCATTCTCAGTACAGCTGTAGGCCCACAAAAGATGCCCATCCCTTTCCAATATCCACACTGGCCTATCTTGCCCCATTGATATCTATCTTGGTGAGTGACTTTTTTTTTTTTAACTTACCAAATTCCTTCCAATGTTTCATAGGTCTTTATCTTAAACAGCCTAGAAGTTGTGAGTCCCCATGTGGGCACTGGAAATTGAACTGGGTCCTCTAAAAGACCAACCAGTGCTCTTAACCACTGAACTATCTCACCAGCCCCATAGGTCTTTTTCAATACATCTTTCCCCCAAAGCCATCATCCCTCTAGAACTTGGACACTCAACCATTCATTCACTAAGCAGCTGCTGTAACCTAGTACCAGATGCAGAAATCAATAGGGCAGGAGGGTAAAAAGAAAAATGGTGTATGTTATTGGACTGTAATTGCCCAGATGTGAGAACGGAGAAAAACATGATTATCTCCAAGTTCAGAAGAGGGCAGACAAAGGAAGGAGTGGAAATTCACTGCCAGACAAGTGCAAGGCCCTCTGGACACTAGGACTGTCTTGCACAAAGGCAGGACGATAGCCATACACCCTGCAACTGCAGGTAGTTCATTTCAGTTCTTGGGGAGAAAGAGGCAAGGTACTATGTCACTGACAAATGACAAAGAAAAAGCTACAATGGTCACAGTGTTCTGGTCACAAAGACTTTTACTATCAATGAAGGGACCATTGGCTTCTCCTGAAGGCATGGGTACCATTGATGCCCTTTTACAGGTAATAGTTTTCTTGTGTGTCCCACCCTTGGTTATTCTTGACCTCCTCGAGGACAGAAACCCCATGTTCTCTTTTCCCTGATATACTTAGTGCCTCAGTGAGGGTGAGACACACAAAGTGGGTGCCTAGGAAAGGGGTAGGGTATCAAGAGATGTAAAGGGACTGGTGTATTTCTGAGGGAACTGGAGGGTACAGAGGGGTGTCCTGTCTCTGCAGAGGCTGCCCAGGGTGGCACAATCCCACATCCTCGGAGCTGAGGAGCCCCTATCATTGTACCCTCTGCTTCCTGTCACTCTTCAAGAGACATATCTGGACTATGAACTCATTGAGGACTAGACCTATTCCTTAATCTCCATTTTTCTGTCCAAGACCTGACAGTATGTAGTAGATGGTCATCTTCTGGCTCCCTGGATGACTCCCTCCTGTTCTCCCTATGAGCTATGATTTTTATTTTCCTTGCTTTCTTTATAGGTATTTTCCATCTTATAGACCATCATAGAGCCCATTCAAACAGTTAAGCTTCCCTGCTTGTTCACATCTATACCATCTCCTCTTTTCCTGAATTCCAGAACACTTTAGTATTGTATTGATTTATTCCTAGATCACATCCTTGGCCTTCTTGGATGGGTACCATTTACTGTTCTATCCCAACCAGTTCAGTATGGAGGAGGCTGGCCTACCCCGAGGTTCATGGAGATGGAACTATTAGAGTCAAGCTTGTACACAGGGTAGAGATAAACACACAGAGAGTACTTCCCAGAGATGTATTTGGGTTCAAGATACCAAAAAATCGTATACCGATTAAAACTTTCAAACTAGCCGGGCGGTGGTGGCGCACGCCTTTAATCCCAGCACTTGGGAGGCAGAGGCAGGCGGATCTTTGCAAGTTCGAGGCCAGCCTGGTCTACAAAGCGAGTCCAGGACAGCCAGAGCTGTTAAACAGAGAAACCCTGTCTCGAAAAACCAAAAAAAAAAAACTTTCAAACTAGCTGTTCTAGATTGGTAAAGCAGCCTCTCCTAAAATAGTGAAGCAGTAGCCAGGATAACTGGCAGGAACTCCTGTGTTTAAAGCAAGTTTCATTGCTCCTCCCAAGGAAGAGGCCATGGTCACTAACACAGCTCCTTTTAGCCCCTTAACTTACCAGTCAAAAGATATTGTTTCTGGCTGTTGGTTTCTAATTTCACGCCACAAAGAGAAGAGTCAAATGGTGTGTAGACATACTGAATGTCCTTGGCCTTTTCGAACCCTTTAAACATCTGAAAGGCAGTTATGGAAGAGCAGCACTGGGTCAGGAGTATAAAGGGCACAGCAGCAGGTAGAAGATGGTCATTTCTTCCCAAACATTAAACAGAAGTTGAATTCAGGTTTGGTACACAGACAATCTTGCTGGTATTTATTTATTTATATTTATTTACTTATACCTTGATTTATTCCAGGGAGATGAGGAGGTCCCATGGAACTGTAGGACAGGATAGACGAGTCCCCACTCTGAACAGTCACTTGGTTCCCATGGGCCCTGAATATATAGCTCACTTAGCACCTTCCTAAGGAGACCTGAGCCCATTGCCTGACCCTCACCCAACTTCTCCCCAACCCCACCCCAGTAGCACAAGCCCCATCCCTCCATAAGCCCATCATGGCTCAGCCACTGTCCTGCCCCCATGTACCTTTATCTGTTTGATTTCATACCGGATCATTTTTTGGGTGTCAGCAGGGTCTTCACTGGCAGGAACTACTTTCTCACTGGATATTTTGGCCCGGATTACTGCACAGAAAAAGGAAACTTCAACACTGTGGGAGTATGCCTTCTGAGATGTGGATGCTCTGGGGTTCTCTGAGTATCCAGGGAATTCTTGGTTCAAGTGTTCTGGGTTCTCAGAAGTATGGTAATATGAGAGAAGGGACTTGTAATGTACTCTTCAGTGGTTGCCAGCTTTAAGCCTTTCAGGGCTGTTAGGCCCCCATACTGTGTTCTTTTGGCCTTATAAACTGTTGGTTTCCAAAGCTCCATAGTTCTCCATAGTCTATCAATATATCTTAGAACCTCATAGCTCACCTAAAAGTGACAGTATCAAATATTTATCGAATTTGTAAATGTCCCAGTTCTCCACTGAGAAAGTTCAGCTCTTGCCATCTGGTCAAGAGCTGGTTTGTTTTTTAATTTTTTTTTTTCTTCCAGCATTGAAGACTGAACCGAAAGCCTCATGTGTAAGAGGCAAATGCTCCAGCCCTGGAAATTCTGTTTAAAAAGTTCTTGGTCTCTACCTGACCTTGGGACAGGGTCCTCGCCCTGTAGAAGTTTAATCTAGTGGAGAATATCATATAAAAACAGCAGCACCCACCATAAAAGGGGATTGGCAAGGAATCAAGAAGCCTTCAGAAAATGGAGGGTGAATAGTAGTTTGCCAGGAATTTAAAAGTGTGAAAGAAGGGTATCCAGGTAGAGGGAGAGAAAAGACAACAGGTGTGTGTCCTGTGGGAGTATGTTGGCAACTTCAACTGCAGGCAGGGAGATAGGTTTTATAATGCAATTGTCCCTCCCTGCAGGAGTTCTGAAAATTACTAGATAGCTCCAGGAACTGCTAGGTCCAGTCAAGCTGAGCTGACAAAGGACTACTCTAGAGGTCCATGATACAATGCTTATTCTCCTAAAAATCAGGCTTTGCACTTCCAAGGTCAATAAAGCAATATCCATTTCTGACTTATCAGCTTCAGCCGGAGTTACCCATACATGATCTGAGCTCCACCCCTTCCCTCAGACTCCAGGTCTACAGCTCTTCTCAGCACAGGTTTTCCCACAGGCAACCCCTGCTGTGCTCCTCAAGGGTCATGGACTCACCTAGAGCTGAATGGCAGAAGTGCTGCTGGGGGTGCGCAGGCGCGCAGCTGCACGCCTCACCCAACCCGGGGGGCCACAGCAACGCCAGCAGCCGCAGCACCAGCACCCAGCTCAGCGCAGCCGGGGGACTCCAGGGCATGACACTGCAGAGCCCCAACTGAGCTCGTGGGGTCTGCCTGTCGTAACAGCCCCTCCAGGTCTCCTCCTGAAAGCTTCGTGCTGTCCCAGTCTTTATGAGGTGGCTTTAGGGCCAATCCCGCCCCCATGGGCTCCTCCCTCCTTTGGCACCAGGCCACCCACAGCCGCAGGACCCAAGGCCCTCCTGACCAGACCAACAGACCCAGCAGTGCAGAGAGAAGCCTGCAGATTCCGAAAGAGGCAGTAGCCTGGAATAGAGGAAGATTCGGAGGCGTTAGGGTCATAGAGAAAAGTAAAGACTAGTAAAGATAACAAGGTGTAAAGATCGGCACTTAGAGCAAGTGAGGGGAGGCATATACAGAGATTCACAGGCCAAGTCAGAGGCAGACAGAATCACAACAGGCAAAAGAGACAGTGACTGAGGAGGACGGACCCCTCGCTGAGCTGCATACTGGGAACGAGGCAAGCTACTCGGGGGTTTCTTTCAGCTGCAGGAAGTGTTTTCAATGCCCTATTTATGAGGCTCCAAAGCAACAGCAAATAGTCAGGGAACAGGACAGAGAAAGTTGGGGTGTGTGTGTGTCTTGGCTCTGTCAGCTGGGGGGTGGGGAAGTATGTCAGAGAGAGTAGCCAGTGCTTTGAAACCCTTTCTCACAGCCAGAGCCTTAGACTCTACAGAGAGTTTGGGGGCAGTTCCTTCCATAGAGCTTACAACATGGGACATCCTATAACTCAGGGTAAACTTTGGACCTCAGAGCTCCTACTGCACACCATTGTCCCCGGAGACTGCCAGGTTGCAGAAGGTAGAGTCGCTTAGCAAACAAGCCAGACACTCAGGTCATTGTGACCCAAGCCTTGTCCACTGTCAGCAAAGTGCTCCAAGAATTTGAATGAAAAGAAGCTCTTTCCGAAAGCTTCTGACTGGGGAGGGTAGGAGGCTGGGTCCCTTGCTTCTCTGGGCCTCAACTCTTTTCTCCATAAAATAGGAGTGAACTACATGATGTCTCCCTCTCTTCATTTTACAGTCCAGAGCACCAAACCCACACTTCTGATCACAGCTACACAACTCTGAGTTTACATTATAGAATTTGACTTTTCCCTCCCAGGAATAGCTATCTCCTTGAGAAGAAAGACATCATTTAGATGGTAGTGGTGATGTTTGAAAAGAAAGGAACTGGAAGAAAACAAAGTCAGACAGAGGCAGGTGACAGGTCCAGGAGTTGTTACTTGGAGGGGGTCTTGAAAGCATCAGCCCAATCTCAGCACTTGGCAGATGTGACAGCTGAGAGACTCAGTGCCATGAAGTTACTTGCAGGTCAGTGGTGGAGAGAACTGGAACCTTCACCTGCCACTGTGGTGTCCGGCACTTTCCCTACACCCCTGTCATGGTATTATGCTACTTCTGCCTGCATTATGTTGTAGCTCAAAATCCTGCCTTTGGAGAGTCCTTCTTCCTTTCAATCTTATTCCTCCTCTGATAAAACTGGGCTACTTCGAGGAAGACTTTACTTCCTTAAGGGTGTCACCCAAGAGTAAACATACCGAATTCTTATGTCATCTCTTCCAAATCCTGACCTGGATAGAGATAGGCCTCAGCATACTAAGTCTGTGTTTGGTACTGAGTCTGTGGTGTTGGTAAGCAGTGAAGAGTGTGTGAGAGGAAGCAGACAGTTAGGGTCAGCACAGGGAAGATGGCACTTGACAGGGAGAGGTGGTCAGGGGTGCATGTTTCAATGGACATCAAAGTGCTCAAAATGCATTCCAAACGTTTCTGGTTTATTACAGTAAAATTCACAGACAGAAAAATGTGCACTTTCATGAATTTAAAAAAAAATCTCATTGGGTGGGAGAAGGTCCTGCCAGGGCTATCTGTATGTAGAGAAAACTGAAGTGGTGAGATATAGGGAGCATCAGTTAGGAGAATAGGGCCTGTATAGCTCTGCCTCCGGAATATTGTGTGGCCTTGCAAGAGCTGCTGTCCTTCTATGGGTCCCATGTGTAAGACAAGTAGGGTGCATTACTTTGTTTTATTTTGATGTTTTTATTCAAAAATTTCATGCAATGTATTTTCATGACATTCACCAAAGATTTTTTTAAAAATCTGTGTGGATGTCTGTGTGCCTATATGAGTTAATGTGTGTCATGTGCATGTAGATGTCTGCAGAGGCCAGAAGATATCGGATCTCCCAGAGCTGGACTTACAGATGGTTCTAAGACACCTGGTGTGGGTGCTGAGAACTGAACCCAGGTCCTCTCCAAGAGCAGTAAGCTGTCGTAACCGCTGAGCTGTATCCAGCACCTACACTGATTCTTTAAAGGATGCTCCCAAGGATCTTTCCAAGGAAAGTATTTTAGGATTCCAAAGAGAAAAGACTTACTGACCAGTCCATTTCTTCCTTTTCTGCTCTCAGCTTACACTTCCTACATTCCCTGTGGTGGTGAAGATTGGCCATGCTCACTCAGGAATGGGCAAGGTAAGGCAGGATGGCTGGTGGTGGTCTGGGTTGAGTAAAAGGGGCTTTTTGTCAGCAACCCCATTTGTAGACTACTCTTCTTCCTGTGTTAGTGGATTCCTCCCAAGGACCTGACCAGGTGCCTTAGAAGCCATGGATTTTGCTCATACAATGAAGAGTAAACCAACCCAGTTGGCTCCTTAGGTCTTTTGCAACAAGTATGGCCCTGGCTCTTGGAAGGGACTAGACACAAAGGAACTGCTGGAGAGATGGGATACTCATGTTTTGCTGGTGTCAGAAACTGTGATTGGCTTGGAGGCTCCAGGCCCTTGTGACTTCTCAGTGATTGTATACACATGTTGCCCTTCCTGTCTGTCTTACATCAACATTAGGTCAAAGTGGAAAATCATTACGACTTCCAGGACATTGCTAGTGTGGTGGCCCTCACCCAAACCTATGCCACAGCAGAACCCTTCATTGATGCCAAGTATGACATCCGGGTTCAGAAGATTGGCAACAACTACAAGGCTTACATGTGAGTATGTGTGGGGTGTTCATTGGGTATTTTCCATTTTCCCACAGCAACTGTAATTTAACCTCATCAGATCCATAGGTAGTATCATAGAAAGAATGCTGCTAGTTCAGGCTTCTTAGCCTGAATTCTTTATAAATCAGAGGGGTCTGAGATATAAAATTATAGACATTTCACTAGCCTCTAAGTAGATTTTACTTTCTCTTCAGACAGCAACAGACTGTAGACTACAATAGTGGCAGTATGTGGGCCTTTTCACTGACAGTGGTCACAGGTATTCTTCAGTCACACTGTCATACAGGTTATGACAAATGTCAATAAAAGCAACCCATCTTTACTCTTCTAAAAACTATGGCAGACATTAAACTTGTCACTACATCATGTTTTCAGAAATGCTTACTTAAATATTAAAAAATGGATAGTGCACCTTGTGGCTCTGTATACTTTGTTTTATACAATACACACACTACACACTTCATACTAGCAGAGGGCTGTGTATGCTTCACCATACAGAGAGCAACAGCACAGAAGCCGCCGAACCCCTAATATAAATACCAGCCTTGGAAATGCTACCAAACACTGAAAAGCCTCGATTTCCCAAGCGTGGATGGCTGCTCCACATAGCCACATTTACAGGGAAAAGTGTAGATGTCAGGAAGACAGAAGATTTCAAGATTTGCCTGGCCTTCCTTCTGTCATATATCTGCAGACAGTATACAGCTCCAATTTTGAGATATTAATCTCTGGCCTTTTAAAAAGTTGGTTAAGATGTAGTTTTTTGTTTTTGTTTTTTTGTTTTTTTTTTTTTTACAAATAAAGAACATTATTAATACATGAATTTGCTTCTGCCACTTAAGACTTCAGCACATGAAATTCAATGCCTTTCTGTTCTTCAGATACTCAACTGTTCCCACCATCCTGTCCCCCTTCCTCCTCTTTTCATTGTTGGTACCTCTGGAGGGAGGAAAATACTCCTTCCCTGCTCCACACAAAGTTAGTCCTTCCCACAAAGCATGTTCTTCTCTAGGGTGAATTTCTTGTGGGAGAATGATGAAACTGCTGTTTCTCACCTTGTATGACAGTAGGCACCCACAGACACCCTTGAAGAAAGCTGAACCTTGGTGGTTGGGGTGTCTTTCTGATTTGGGAGTTTGGGGTTTTTAGTTTGGGTTGTGATCTCTCTCTGTCTTTCTTTGTCTCTGTCCCCCTCTGCCTCTGTCTCTTTCTGTCTCTCTGTCTATTGGTCCATCTCTCTCTTCTCTCTCTCTCTCTCTCTCTCTCTCTCTCTCTCTCTCTCTCTCTCTCTGTGGTGTTGGGAAGCTGGGGAATGAATTCAGGATCTTACACATGGTAAACACATACTCTATCCTAGGCCTCACTACCAGTCTAGAATTGTTCTTATAATTTTATCAACTAGATTCTTGTTTTCAAAACATTCATAATTATACATTTATCATTTTCCTGCATCCAAAGAGGAATTAAGCATTGCTTTAAAACTATGCACAATTAAAAGAGAGCAGGCTTAAAAAAACTAATTAAAAGATACACAACTGACTATTTCTGGCCAGGAAAGGCAGGTAGATCTCTGTGAATCTAGCTTGATCTGTCTGTCTGTATCTATATATCTATCTACCTACCTACCTACCTACCTACCTATCTATCTATCTATCTATCATCTATAATTCTATGTATCTATGCATGTATATGTTTGTCTGTATCTATCCATCTATCAATCAATCATCTATTTTTCTTTCTTGGTAGAGTTTTTCTGTGTAGCCGTGGATGCCCTAGATCCCACTCTGTGGACCAGGCTGGCCTTGAACTCAGAGATCTGCCTGCCTCTGCCTCCTGAATGCTGAAGCTGAAGGCATGTGCCACTACTCCAAGCCTTTATTAATTTTCTTAATTAGCATTCAAACTAATGGGTTTCATTATATAATTTTCATATGCACTTTGCTTTTGTTGGCTTCCCCACCCCATTCCAGGCCTCTGCCTCCCCATCCTTCCTTCCACTATTCCCTTTCTGCTTCCACAGCACATGTATTCTATTCCCTCCTCTTCTTTCTCACCCCATCCCAAGGTCCATTTTCCTTTTCCCATGGGCCCCTTCTAGTTTCATGACCTAGACTCCACATGCTTACACAAACATATAAATATTAGCCTATAAGCTCTGTCTATTAGAAAGAATGTGGTATTTGTATTAATCTATTTTCTCTTTGTTTAACATAATTTCAAGTTCCATCCATTCTTCTGAAAATGTCACGATATCAGTTTCTTTGTAGCTGAATAAAATTCCACTGTGTATATAGCATGTTTTCTTTGTTTTCCTGCTGGTGAACCTATAGGCTTGTCCTGTTTCCTGGCTGTTGAGAATAGTGAAGCAGTAACAAGGATGTACAGATATTTCTGTGCTAGAACTTAAAATACTTAGGGTATATGGCCAGAGCTAGGATAGCTGGGCCATTCAATATTTCTAATTTTAGTTTTTGGAGAAACTTTCACATTGTGCATAGCATGGTATGCATGTGGACATTAGAAGATATCTTGCAGGAATCTGTTATCTCCTACCACCATGTGGGTCCTGGGGATCAAACTGAGGTTGTCTTGTGGCTTGGTGGCTAGTGCCTTACCCACTGAGCCATCCTGCTGGCCCCACTAGCTTTTTATTTTTTTATTTTTTTTTTGGTTTTTCGAGACAGGGTTTCTCTGAATATCACTGGCTGTCCTGGACTCACTTTGTAGACCAGGCTGGGCCTCGAACTCACAAAGATCCGCCTGCCTCTGCCTCCCAAGTGCTGGGATTAAAGGCGTGCGCCACCATGGCCCGGCTATCCCACTAGCTGTTTTAATTCCATGCAATCACATTTCTTAATTCTTAGGTTATTTTCTCTGCTACTGGAGTCCTTTTCAGAAAGTTCTTGCTGATGTCTATATGTTTTCTCTGTTTTCCTTTAGCAGTTTTAGGTTTTACGCTAAGGTCTTTGGTGCATTATATATAGATTTTGTATACAGTAAGAGACATAGGTCTAATCTTCTGCTTATGAGTTACCAGCTTTCACATCACCATTTATCTAAGAAGATTATTTTTCTGGTATATATTTTTGGTACCTTACAGCTTTTTACTTCTGTTCCATTGATCTACATGTCTGTTTTTGTGCTAGTACCATGTTGTCTTCATCACTATGGCTCTGTAGTATACTTTGAGATCAGGTATTATATGTACTACCAGCATTGTTCTTTCTGTTCAGGATTTTGTTGGTTATTCAAGGTCTTTTGAGTTTCCCTATGAACAGTAGGATTGCTATTTTCTACTGTGAGAACTGTTATTGGAATTTTGATGGGGCTGTGTTGACTCTGTATACCTCTTTTGGTAATATAACCATTTAGAAATGTCAATCTATGGCTATCGGAGGTCTTCAATAACCTGGTGTCTTCTGGAGCACCTTTCTTCAGTGCCTTAAAGTTCTCATTTTGCAGGTCTCTCATGTCCCTTCATTAAGTTTATTCCTAGGTATCTTAATTTATTTAAGATAATATAAATGAGATATTTTTGCCTAATTTTTTTCTTGGAAAGTTAATTATTAGTATATAGAGATGGTGCTGATTTCTGTATGCTGAGTTTATATTCTGCAACTTTACTAAAAGTGTTTATCAGAACTAAGGGTTTTCTGGTAGAGTCCATGGGATCTTTTAAGTATGGGACCATGTGATCTACAGATAGGGATAGACTGACTTCTTCCTATCTTGTTTGTGTTCATATTATTTTATTTGCTTTTTTGTTTTATTGTTTTAGTTAAGAATTTGAGCACTTTCCCCAGATAGTCATGTGACTTCTGTCAATAAATCTACTTATATGGTGCTATTTTTATTATTGTTGTATTTTTGTATGATAAACCAATGTTGCATCTCTGGATTGATACCAACCTGACCTTGATGTATCTTTTTTTTTAAGATTTATTTATTTATTTTACATATATGAGAGCTCTATCTGCATGTACCCATACATGCCAGAAGAGCGCATCAGATTCCAGTATAGATGGTTGTGAGCCACCATGTGGTTGCTGGGAATTGAACTCCGGACCTCTGGAAGAGCAGACAGTGCTCTTAACTGCTAAGCCATCTCTCCAGCCCCTGTATCATTTTAATGTATCTTTAAATCACATTTATTTGTGTGTGTGTGTGTGTGTGTGTGTGTGTGTGTGTGTGTGTGTGTGTGTGTATGAGCATGTGTGTGCACAAGCACACCTGGGTATATGTATGTTTGTGCATGCCACAGTGCAGGCGTGGATGTCAGAGAACAACCTGTGGGAGTTTGTTCTCTCCATATGGGACCTAAGAATCAAACACAGGTCTTTGTGGCAGGCATTTTTGTCAGCTTCACCATCTTACCAGCCCTTCTTAATGTATTCTTGAATTTGGTTTGTGCGTATTTTGTTGAAAATTTTTGCATCTATATCCATCAATGAAATTGGTCCAAAGTTTTCTTTTTGGTGTTGTGTTCTTACCTGGTTTGGCTACCTGGCTTTGTATAATATAATAAATTTTGTAGCATCCCTTTCCTTTCCATTTTTGTGAGTTTTATAAGTATTGATATCAGGTATAGGATTCAGCAGTGACTCCATTTGGCCTTTGCTTTTCTTTCTTTTTTTTTTTTTTTTTTGGTTTTTCGAGACAGGGTTTCTCTGTTTAACAGCTCTGGCTGTCCTGGACTCGCTTTGTAGACCAGGCTGGCCTCGAACTCACAGAGATCCGCCTGCCTCTGCCTCCCAAGTGCTGGGATTAAAGGCGTGCGCCACCACCGCCCGGCTTGCTTTTCTTTCTTATTAGAGTTAATTAGTACTTCATTCATGTGGCTTGTTATGGATCTGTTTAAGATATTTATATCTTTTGATTTAATTTTAGTTGGTCATATGTTCTTTTAGGAATTTATTTATTTTTCTAGATTTTTATCTTTTTAGGATATAAGTTTTCAAAATGTTATCTATTGATCTTGGCTATCATTAGAGTCTCTTGTCACGACTACCTTTTCATCTCTACTTTTGTTGTTTTGAGTCTTCTGTTTCTTCTGCTTAGTTCTTTCCATAAGGTCAAGTTTTTTGTTTTGTTTTGTTTTTTTGTTTTTCGAGACAGGGTTTGTCTGTGTAGCCCTAGCTGTCCTGGACTCACTTTGTAGACCAGGCTGGCCTCGAACTCACAGAGATTCGCCTGCCTCTGCCTCCCGAGTGCTGGGATAAAGGCGTGCACCGCCACACCCAGCTAAGGTCAAGTTTTTTATTTGTGGTTCTAGGTATTGTTCTTTTAGTATCTATTTTCTTAATTTCTACCTCAATCTTTATTTCTTACCAGTTACTACATTTGAGTTTGGCCTTTTGCTTTTCTGGGATCTTTTTTTTTTTTTTTTTTTTTTTTTTTGTTTTTTCGAGACAGGGTTTCTCTGTTTAACAGCTCTGGCTGTCCTGGACTTGCTTTGTAGACCAGGCTGGCCTCGAACTCACAAAGATTCGCCTGCCTCTGCCTCCCAAGTGCTGGGATTAAAGGCGTGCGCCACCACCGCCCGGCTGCTTTTCTGGGATCTTGAGGGACATCATTAGGTTATTTACTTGAGACCTATCAGATTTTTTGTTTTGTTTTTTACATTAGAACTTTAGCTGTATGTTTTTCTCTTAGAGCTGTCTTAGCTGTTTTTAATCAATCTTTAAGCCATCTCAGAGCTTTTAATCAGCTATGCTTTAATTTTCATTTGATTCTAGGAAGTGTTTAGTTTCCTCTGTGATTGCTTCAGTACACTTCATTTAAAAGTGTATTGTTCATGCCGGGCGGTGGTGGCGCACACCTTTATTTAATCCCAGCACTTGGGAGGCAGAGGCAGGCAGATCTTTGTGAGTTCGAGGCCAGCCTGGTCTACAAAGCGAGTCCAGGACAGCCAGAGATATTCAGAGAAACCCTGTCTCGAAAAACCAAAAAAAAAAAAAAAAAGTGTATTGTTCATTTGCCATATATTTGTTTAGTTTCTGTGATTTCTCTTGCTGTTGATTTCTAGTTTTATTCTATTGTAGTCTGATCAGACATAAGAAATTATTTCAATTTTTTGTTTTTGTTAAAGTTTGTTTTGTAGTCTCTATGTGCTTTATTTTAGAGGTTTTATGAGCCTTTGAGAGTTGTATTTCTTAACCATTAGGTGGACTATTCTGTAGATATCTGTTAAGCTTTATTGATCTGTGGTATAATTTAGCTTTAAAGAATCTTGCTTAATTTCTGAACTTGATAGTGGATATATGGGAAAGGATATCACACTGAGGAACCAAGATTCCTAGACTTTTAAAAGTCTCTGTTTTGACTAGAGATGCAATCATGGACAAGAGCCCTTCTGAGTCTTATTCTTCTTGTCTGTAAAGCTGGACAAGATTATACCTCCTGTCTGTGGCAGGTTTAACAAGGTGCACTTTGGAAAGCATTTTGTGCTGTTCAAGTGTGAGGATTATTGTCACCCCATTAGTTCACTCACTGCATCACTGTAAAGCTCTGAAAAACTAGCTGTGTTTGTGAGTTTTTCAGTGTCTGGAATCAGATCACCAGGGAGGAAACACCTGGAAGCTGGCACCAGCACCATCACATAGGATTGAGTGTTAATGACAGTTCGTGAAGGCTCTGTGCACAGTGAAAGGGGAGTTTCTGTCTCCCCCTCTCCTGACCATGTATAGGTATAGGCTGATAACTTAAGCAATAGAAACAACTCTCTTTATCTAAGCCTGTACCAGTTGGTGATCCTGGTAACCCTTAGATATGACAGGGGCAGAGAGGTAGAGTGACCTACAGGTCACCTAGCCAGTCACAGACAAATCCAGATCCAGAAATTTGGTCATCTATCTACTACTTAGCCAGGACTGTATTCAAACTGTGAAGTGGTTGTTTACAGCCTCTTCATGGGTGAAGCACAGCATAGCAGAGGTTGGTTTGGCAAGACCAAAAGGGAAACTTCAGAGTCAAACTGATACTATTCTAGAGACCCTTAGCGGGTAAGCGTTAAAAGAACGTCCAGGTAAAGATGGTGGGAGATACCCATGAGAGCTAATGGGATTCTGTTAGTGTATGACTCTGAGTCAGTCTAGATTGTAGACAGGCTGCTAGGATTATAAGGCAGAGTACCTCAAGACTTTGACATAGTTGTGGGCAAATTTTACCTTACAACTCAGCTCGAATAGTTAAGGTAAAAAGTACATCTAAGATTACCGGTGATGTATAGGTAGCTTTGTGGGGGTTCAAAATGGAGTAAGAACTATGGTTGAAAAAGTCAGGACAGGCTTCATGGAGCCAGGGATGTCTGAGGTAGACCTTTGTTGAGAGAACAAAGCATCACAGGTGACTCTAGGCCCAGCAGATAGACCCTTCGGCTGCTCAGGGGAATTCTGGTAGGGAACGCAGGGGTGATCTGGTGATCTGCAGTTCTGGAATTCCTCCTGCACTTCCCTGGTGTGGCTCACACACTGTCCTTTCCCTGTGGGGCCTTGTTTCAGGAGGACATCCATCTCTGGGAACTGGAAGACAAACACCGGCTCCGCAATGCTGGAGCAGATCGCCATGTCAGACCGGTGAGTGAGAGATGTCCCATTCTCACATATAGGAAGGCTGCCATCAATAAGGACAGATGTGTGAGAACTAAGCAATATCTGATGGGAGGGAGGTGGGCTCTGTAGATGGGACGAATAGAACACAGGACAGGATTGGGCAGCCCAGGTCAGTGCTGCTGCAGAGATTAGGGCTGTGCACCACAGAAGCTCTAATGGAGGGACAATAGTGTGGGCTGGAAATATGGTTCAAGGGATCAGGAAGGGGAGACCCATAAATAGGGACTGTGTTTGAAGGGTAGAGGAAAGGAAAGAAGAACAGAAGTGAGGGATGGGAAAGGTGGGGCAGAAAGACTTCACCAGAACGCAGGCTTCATGTGCGCTGACGTCTTGGCCTCAGGACATCTTCCTGTCCCCTCCAGGTACAAGCTGTGGGTGGACGCCTGCTCTGAGATGTTCGGTGGCCTGGACATCTGTGCTGTCAAAGCTGTACACGGCAAAGATGGGAAAGACTACATTTTTGAGGTAAGTCTGGCCCAAGGAGCAGCCAGACTGGGACCAGACTCTTGGCTCAAAACTTGTATGAGCATCCTATTCTACATTTAGAGTCTTCTAATTATGAAAGTCCAAGATGGCAGATCTGCATAGCAAGCTCCCTCTCCAAGTGGAGAGCTATTGGCCAAACCACACAGTGAACAACAGATGGTACATCTAGCTTCCTGGTTCCCAGCCTGCCTTTTTGGGGGACATTGTGGTAACTGTATCATTTTTTTACTCTGAGAAAGCCACCTTTGAGAATCATTCAGTCCAACCTAATCACTTTATTAAGTGAGGAAATGGAGCCTCTCTACCATGAATGTATGCTTATGGCCACAGGGTGAACCAGTATCAACTTGGGCACCTGGTTACAGATGCTTCTTTTTAATATCTCTTAGCCTGGAAGATACTGTATTGGGCCAGATCCCCTAACCGAGCTTGGCTGACTCTCCTTTCCCCTGTTAAAGTAAAGCTATGGCAGCGTGAACACCATCCTACACACTCAGTCTTTCTGGGAGTAGAGGAGGTGCTGTTTCCAGAATACCAGTGTCAGGAGACCAAAGTCAGTTTTAGATTCAAAATTTACTCCATAGCCTGCTTAGTGCTTAGCATGGAACTTTCTAGATAACCATACCACCCTCTCTGGGTAAGCCTGTTTATCCTCTACAAATGAGAATCTGTGAGCCTCCTAAAGTAAGGAAGCATTTCCTTAGACACAGGAAGAATCAAGACCAGTGGCAAGCAGAGAAGCTGTCAGGAGTAAGGGCAGGGGACAGGCTGTTTATGGGCAGAGCATGTTTGGAGACAGACTGAAAAGTCAAAGGATGAAAACTGCCTGCTCTTAGGGCATTCCCTTCCATGTCTTCTTGCTCCTCTCCTATTCCAACCCCAGGCCATACCTTCTCTTCTTTTTTCTCCCCCTTTGGTCCCCAGTAGCCAGCAGTCTGCATCTCAGAACCCTGCTCCAGGTAAAGGGAAAGAGGTCATGGCAAATGTTTATAGCACGAGCAAACAGTTCTTGTCTTGGCTGAGGAGCACAACTCTGGCCAACCAACCTACTTTGCTGGCTTAAACTGTATCTATTCCCACAAAGCATAGAGTGCCTTTATATTTCCAGACTTTTTCCTTACTTGGGCCCCATCTTCCCACTAGGTCATGGACTGTAGCATGCCGCTGATTGGGGAACACCAAATGGAGGACAGACAACTCATCACTGATCTAGTCGTCAGCAAGATGAACCATCTGTTGTCCAGGACTCCTGCACTGTCTCCTCAGAGACCTTTAACCACCCAGCAGCCACAGGTAAGGAGCTGCAGAGAGACCCAGCACAGTCATGAACCACTGCTGCAGATACTGTGGCTCTAGGAAGAAACAGAGATCAGATACCTGCAGGCCTAGATGGGATCCAAGGTTTTTCTTTCTTCCTTCTCTTGGGTTCTTTCTTCTCTGAGTTATCTTCAGGTAGCCCTGTTAGAGGCCTCCTCTTCAGCAGTCGTCAGTATTAGCTTCAGAACTATGCAGTGCAGATATAGAGTACTGGATTTTCACCTTGAACTCAAAGACTCCAGGGAGCTATATCCCATTTCTCCTGTGACTCAGGGAACATTTTTTTGAACTAGGGGATCTCTGAGAGAAGTCCAGACCAGATAGTCCACTGGCCCTTCACTGACATTTGTGTAGCAGCATCTTTCTGAGAAGAGTATTTGTTTAGAAGGAGAGAAATGTCAGTCTCCCCAGTTCTGGAAGAGTCTGACAAGGTAAACTTCAAATTAGAAATCTGCTTTCATTCCTATGAGAGAGAAGGTGACATTTCCCAGTTGATATAATACATGACTCCTATCCCAGTGGCAGCATCCCAGATGCAAGTCTACTGGAAAATCCACATCAGCTTCTATAGAAGCATATTATGCTCAGGAACTCTGCAACAAGCCAAAGAGCAGAGATGACACCAGGCCTCGAGTTCTGAAATGTATGAGGGAGGTATCTCATTTTTAAACAGTATCTCCACGACTCTCTCCACTGAACTTTTATATAACAGAATGGTAAGAACGTGGACAGTGAATCAAAGAACTGAGTCTTAATGTGCTTTCCCCTAAGCATGTGTAACTTTGTGAGGAATCATTTCCCTTTAATGAAGCTCAGGTTTTGATATTTTTGTTAGGATTCTGTTAGAAACCTTCAAAATTCACCTTGAAAGAGTTATAGGAATAGAATAGAGTAGAGTAGGGTCGGGTAGGATAGGGTAGAGTAGAATAGAATAGGAGTGTAGAGTGTCTGTTTTGAAATGAACATCACCCAAGTATGAATTCCAAACCTTAATCTGTTGGCTTTATGGTCTTGGACAAGGTCCATAGCTATAGCTAAGAAAAGGTAACCATAATTTATATTCTAGAGTTTTATGAGAATTAAAAGAAGAAGAAGAAAAAACTAAAACAAGGCAGAACAATATGAAGCACCAGTGAAGGCTAATGCATATGCAAGAGGCACCTTCTGGGTTTAGATCCTGAAATCTGAGGCCTAGAGAAGCATCAGCACCTTATGTGGAGATGAGTGAATGCCCTCCAAGATTACACTGCACTCACTAGCAAGCTATCGACCTTCTAGAAACCCTTCAGGGAGAAAGAATAAAGGGCTGAAAGTTTATATCTGGCAGGGAGAATCAGACTAGGTTATTTGGGATAGGAGCTAATTACCCTAAACACTCAAGCATTGCAGAATTGTAGATAGAAACATTGATATTCAGGATAATGAACTTGAATTGCCAAGAGAAGAGATCTGTTATTTTAGTCAGTAGTATATATGCTGTTTAAGGTAGGTAGAAACATGATGTATAATAAATACTTTGGCCAAAATTGATTAAATTGAAACAATGTGTCAGCTGATAAATTAGACCTCTTTCTGGGTCTGTTTATCTGTCTGTCCTGGGTGATCCAATCCAAGTATCTTTTGTACCCTAAAGTTTTTTTTTGGAGCCAAGCCTAATGGTGCACATCTTTAATCACAACACTGAAGAGGCAGAGGCAGACAGATCTCTGTGAGTTAGTCTACAAATCTAGTGCCAGACCAGCCAGAGCTATACACTGAGATGTTTTCTCAAAAAACAAAAACACAAAACAAAAAAACAGTATATACATAATAAATTTTGAAGGGTGGAATATTTCTATCCTCATTGATTATAGAGAAAATGAGAGGTTGGGCTAACAGAGGTTGACTCTCACTCTTCGGGGTATCTCAGTTGAGGGGCATTGTGCAGTATTAGCATCTATTTCCTCTTGTGAATGTTTTTGTGCTGTTTTTGGGATCTGGCCCTTGTTTTACAAACACTAAATATTTTCAATTTAAGTATCTTTGCACCACACGCTGGAAACCAGGACACTCAGGGGTGATTCCCTGCTGTGTTATAACAACATCCCTCTCTAGTCTGTTTCCTCACTTGTGAAAGTGGAGTTAAATGGATGATTTCTAGATCTCATCCAGCACCGGGGTCACCTGCAGTTATCCAGACCACAAAGTCTGAGGGCATAAGACTACCTTACCTTCACTTCTGACATCAACTGAAAGTTCTGGAGTTCTAAAAAACCACTGGGGCTGACTAGAGCTCTGCAGACATCAGGGAACTCACTGAAAGTTTTTGTGCTCACAGTCACTGTGTGTTGTGGGAAATGATTAATATCAAAACCAAGCCACAGGAAGATGCACAGTGAAGAATCTGAGAGGATCCTAAAAGCAAAGCTCCCACTGCCCTTGGAGTGTGTCTCTCTCCCTGAATCCGTGTGTGATAACATGCAGGAATATTGCCAGTCAGATGGGTCACTTGAGCTTCACTGTTCAGATTTATGGCTGGGACTTCATTTCCTAACTCTAGTTGACTGAACTGTCAACTGTCAACACATCCTCCCTCCCTAAATATCAGATTGATGCATGTGGTTTAAGCAGCCCACTGTGAATAACAAAGATACTTTGACCCTTCAGGAAATCACAGGAATTTAGAGGTTACTTCCTGGAAGCCTATGCAAAAGTCAAGCCTCCTCTCTTCAGGCAAGGCCAAATTCTTTCCTGCACACATGATTAAGTTAATATAGCAGATTTCCCAAATGTCTCCTGTCCCTCATGAGCAAGGACTTGCTCTGTTTTTCCTTGATTAACGGAGGCCAAAATAACTTTAAGATTTATGCAGTGAATGAGATACGGTTCCTGCCCAAAGGTTGTTTTGTGTCTTAAATTGAAGTAGTGACTGAATTCCTGCCTGAATGGTGTCTTCTGTTCCCAACATTAACTCCCCCTGAGTCTGTGCTTTGACTGCAGGCCACCCAGAAGCCAGTCCAGCATCCAACAACAGTCTGACACCTGGCAAGATGCAGAGATTGGGCCTTGAAGCCACACTGTACTGGTCACATTTCTAGACCCTGTTTTGTTTAGATAAGGACATGCTGCTGATGACTGAGAAGACATTCACCATTGTAAGCCCAGGCTCAGGGACCAGGCACACCTTCAGACCAGCTTCCCTTACCCTGTTGTCACAACTCCACACCTGCCTGCACTTTACCCACAGGAATCTGTTTCCAAGGCACATTCTCTACCTGTGATCTGAATCTTGCCTTTTGCTTTAAAGTGCCCCCCCCTTTTCCTTCATTAGTTTATCCTTTTCCAAAGGGTCATATCCATATGTCAACATATCCCATTAAAAACCAAATAATAAATCACCCTTCAAACCCAATTCCCTTCTAGCTGCTGCTCATTTCTCCCCCATTGTTTTACCCACTGTCACTTCTTTGTCATAGCATATTTTCTCAGTCCACTCCAATAGCCATTCTACCACCGCTGAAATTGCTCTTAGCACGGTCATCTACATGTCAGTAAGTCTGATCGTTAGTTCTCTTCTTGCCTTGGTTTCTACAGCTGACTCCTTCAAGACACTCCTTGATAAGCCCCTGTGACCTCACTCTTGCTTGTTTTTCATTCTGCCTCAGTGACATATTGTCATGAGTGTACTATGTCAAACAGACAAACATGTTTGTGCATTTCCACAGTGTCAAAATTTATTGAATGGCAACAAATTCACAAGGTGTAATGCTTTTAATGGAGACAGTTTGCCAGATATTCCCACCTTTTCATGGTAACCTAGCTAAGTCAACATAGGCTCTTTCATTGCAGTCTCAATTACAAATATCAACTCTAAGATTGTTTATCACACACCACACAGTATCTCCCTCCCCATGTGTGAATGTAGATTAAAGAGTGACTACAACAGGTTAAAACCAAAAGCTTTTCAGAAGGGGGCTGATAGGAATGTAAATAACGTCTACATTAATAAGATGAGGAACCCAAGCCTAGCTGCAGGGAGGAAGCTGAAGAAGCTGCTGTCACTTCAACTTCAGGTGTCAGCTGCAAGTTTGAGAGTGGAGTATGGAGGTAAGCTTGATCGCAGAGGCAAAAGAGCAGGATAGATCTGGAGGGAGGAATAAGCAGAGGGATGAATGGCAGGTCTAGGTCACATGAGCAAAAGGAAATTGAAATTGAATAGTCATGTCAACAGTGGAGATTGAGTTGAAGCTCAAGGATAGTCAGGAGTTCTCTGTCAGTCCTTAGTGCGTATGCACAACCTGGTCACAGTGAGGGGACTACCATTGCAATCATGGGAACCTGCCTCTGGGACCAGTGAGGGAGTTATATCCTTTCTTGTCTAGTGTGTCTGATAACATTTTTAGGCCCAGTTTCTCTGCTGTGATTTAATACATCCTGATACATTTATAAGGTGGCATCCTTTTTACTCCAGGAACAAGTCCTTTGTTAGTCCATGCCAAATAGATGGTGCTGGACAGATGGTGCTGTGTGAATATGCACCTGAGGACGCAGGTGTCCCCCTTCTCCAAAATAGAGCCAAAAGCTGCTTATGAAATGGAGTCCCTCAGGGCAAGGCACAGTCAAAAAAAAAAAAAAAAAAAAACAACTGTTTTATACAGTGTGGAATAACTTAAAGCAGGACAGCCCGCTCTTAACATTTGCTTCCCAGCTTTTTTTCTGTTTTCTGACACTCCCACTACTGATAAATCTCTAGATGTACCCTGAACTTGTAAATTCCCTGGTAAGCTTGGCCAGTCTCTAGCTGTCTCCTGCCTTGACCATTCCTTGCTCATTGCCCTAGCCATGCTAGTCCTGAAGGCCTGTGTATCTCATGTAGCCTCTCCCTAAAATGCTTTCCCTCTTTTGTTTTTTGGCACAGCTCACTGTTTTGGTAGAGAGACTTTTGGGACAGTATAACTAACAGTTCTTCAATCATCCAGAGTTGCCACCTGTTTAGCAGCTGCTATCTTTCCCTTCTTGAGTTGTGTTTTTCCACTTCCTATCAGATAAGATTGCTCTTTTTTTTGTTTGTTCATCACTTCTACCAAAAAGCAAACTCTCTGAAAGTAGGAATTTATTCACCATTCAATCTCAAGGGCTTAGCCTCCAGAATAATATAGCAGCCATTGAATGTAGTCATGCAGGACTCTACAACTGGGATATTCCCAGAGAGTTTTGGTCTTGTGTGACTTCATCGATATAGTGCAGGCCTATACAAACTAGGAGGCCAGATATCACTAAGCAATATAATTTCATGAGCCCACCATCATATGTATGGCCAGTCATACACAGAACTGAGTATTGTTATGCAGCACATGACTATATCACAGGTGTTCCAAAAAAGGTGGCTGAGAGCAGTTTGCCCAAGTTGCAGTTCAGTTGTCTGTAGAAAATGTAACCACATTAACAAGTATAGATCTATTTTTAATATCTCTATCTTTAGTAACATGTCTTTATAAAAGATAAGGGTAAAATATTCCTTCTATCTGGGGAAATTGCTTTTACTATACTACCTCTGTCCCTGTAGTAGGCTTCACAGAACATAATTTATGATGTGCCCCATTTGGAATCAATACCTTTAATGGCCCTATCATCCTATTTGGGTTTAATGTCAGGATTCTAAGGAACCCTTGGTAGTATGCAAGCAAAGGAGATATAAACCAAGAAACATTGCCTGGGTACCAGCCTAAACATCACGTCTCCTGTCAAGCCCCTGCATGTGTCCTGTGTGCCATTCCTCACTTAAGCCACTCTTGTTAGCTTCATTTGTGACCATGGAATCACAGGCTGAAAGAGAAAGAACTTATGGTTTGAATCACGTAGCCCTATGATCTGCCCTTTGACCAGTAATATAGAAGAGGAACAGAACAGACTTGTAACATATCCATCCCTCTTTCTCTGTCTACCACTGTTCTACCACTAGAGAGTCCCTTCCTATGGTTAGATATTACCTGAAGGAGGCTAGAGGGAGGGAGGAGAGGATGTTGAGTAGTGGGTATACCTTGCCTTGCTATAAGCCTGCCCCTTACCTGGAGTGGATTAAACACGGAAAACATAGGCTAGCTAATGGATGCTGTTCATCCTTCCAAGAGTTAGGGAGGTGTTGGTCACGTCACCAAAAGCAGAGAGATGAATAGCAAAGCTTAATTTGGCTGTCAGTGCCTCAGTCTGGCTGGACTGTTATACCGGCTGCCTCATTCAATAAAACTTCTACACAGGGTATGCTGTTTTCAGGGTGGCAGTGACACCTGGTGGCCAACAATTGCAGAGCTTCTGTGGTCCATACTTAAAGAACCCCTCTCCCAGTTACCCTTGCTCTTCTATCCCCCAAACATACTCAGTCTTTGAGAGTAGGAACTCGCACACATCTTCATCTCTAGAGTTTAGGAAAAATCTAGTTCCTAGGGCCACTGAATATGTCAAGAACAGCTTGACCACTTGAAAACCCCTGAGAAGTGAGGCATAAATCATCAGGATTTAGACAGGCCTGAAGCTGGGGCTCTGGAGAGCTGCGAGCTGCTTTCCAGATTTCCAGAAACAAGGGAGAGACCTTCAGGTGGCCAGAGCTTTCAGGTCTTGTCAAGAGAGATGGCTTCCTTGTTGTCATGTAGCTGGGTTTTGATTGTTTTCATGTCTCATTACATCTATCTCACACTTTTTATTTTCATGTAAAATCTTCCAGAGATTAGAAACCAACCAACCAACAAACAATAATGCAGGAATTCAGAGATGCTGCTCTTTCTCCACTGCCCCTTTGTTATGCATTTAGCTGCCTGCCTACTTGGCTTGTGGGTGAGATCCATAGAGAACTAGTTTAAGACTAGGCCTTTAGAGGCATCAATGTGCATTTGGTACCTGGGATAAGATGAAGCTCTCTCTCTCCCAGAGATGATCAGATAACACACTGGATGTTGCTTCTAGTCCAAGGGTGGTAGTATAACAGGGTGGATTTCAACTGCGTGTGATCAGGGGAGAAACCAGGATGTTGGGGCTTGTGGCTCATCTACCCTATGGACAAAAGTAGAAGGACTGTGGCAGGGGATGTACTTCAGTTGGCAGGGTACTTACATAGCTTGCATGAAGCCCTGGGATCAATCCCCAGCACAGGCACAAAACAGGTGTGGTGGCACATCTGTAATCCCAGTGTTCTTATTGTGGAGGCAGGAGAATCAAAAGCTCAGGATCATCCTTGACTATACAGCAAGTTTGATGTTGGATTGGGATGCATGGGATCCTGTCTCAAACAAAACAAGTTAAAGGAACTTCAGTTGACTACCAGCTGTTTCCAGAAGCCTATGACTCAATGCCTTTAGCTTTCTGATGCCGTCACGGATTAGAAATGGTCCCAGAGGCAAATCTGCTGGAAGACAGACATTGACCTTATATAAGGAATCAACTCACCGATACTGAGAGCAGAAACTGCTGCTCTGGACCTTGTGACTGTCACATTAATGTTGAGATCTCAGCAGGATAAGCTGCTTATTGGGGAGGTGGTGAATGGGTGGGGAGGTGATAGTGGAAGGGTGGGTGGGAGCTGATGGAGCAAGTGACTCTCAGACTCTTTCAGAGCTGGAGTATTGTGCTTCAGGCTGCATGTAACCAGCAGACCTGGGAGACATAGGAAGAATTTAAAATAAAAGGACTGAGGGGCTGGAGAAATGGCTCAGTGCTTAAGAGCACTGGCTGCTCTTACAGAGGACCCAGGTCCAGTTTCTAGCTCACAGCTCTCTACCAGGAGATAAAGACACTTGTCTCTCACCTCTGTGGACACCAAGCATGCACTTGGTACCCATAGATGCAATTCAGGCAAACACTCATACACATAAAATAAAATAAAATTTCCTGTAAGCTTGTAAGTACAAGATGACCAAGACCAAGCTCAGGGAACACTGAGAAGAGCAGCCTCCAGGGCTGGACACTTAGGGAGAGGCACAACTGCCCCTCTAATTCCACATCGGGGCTGTTTCACTTGTTCTAAGAGGTAAAGTTAGGACAAACCAAGGCCTTCCTGCTTCCCACAGCAGGACTGGCTTCAGAGACCATGTTCCCCAGTGAGTAGAAGCTGAGAACTTAAGGAGATTGGGGGCAGGTTCAGATAAAGCCACCAGTGACTAGATCCCTTAACGATCTATTAAGAGAAACTGGTTATTTTGAGACTATCTTTACTTTCAGGGACATCTTTAATCACTCGAGACTGACATTCTGACCTAGGGTGACCTGACCCTCAGCCCCCATAGGATTTGTGGCCCTCGTGGACCATTTCTGGTGTCCTCAGGTTATGGGAGGGCCACAGTCCAGGCAGTGGTCTTTGCTTGCAGAGTGGTTCCCCTGGGAGGGAAGGAGCATCAGCTCATCCCTGGATACCTTTTATACCCTTGCAGAGGAAGGAAAGGGGGCAGTGGCAACTGAAGGGTAGGTCCGGAAAGGTCTCAAGGTGCTGAAAACATACAGTCCCCTTTGCTCTACAACCTCCTGACCACATTCCTTCCTGCTTCTTCATTCTCCCTGGAGTACTGGACCGGGGAAGCGAGGCCTGGGGGAGCTGATCAGAATAGTTCTGTGGCGTGGCCAGCAAGGAGCTTGGCCTGGCCCCTTTCCTGGGGCCAGACCCTGGGACCCTTTCCCAATTTCCTGTCTCAGATATGCTGAGCAAGCACAGGCCTTCCTCCTGGTGGGGGCAGCTGGTGTTAAGCCAACAATTCTCAAAAGTTGAGTCACTCAATGTCTTTCCTTCCTCAGCTTTCCATCCTGTTGGGGCCTCACTCAGATAGGAACTCCTCTGCCAATCTGTCTAATGAAAGCCACAGGATGGAAAATTAGATGTACCTCTAGCAAAATCCCATATATGTTCAGCCATCAGCTTGGTTTCTCTCCCAGGACAGTGATTTGCAACTGGGTGGATCTTTCCCAAACTACGGCAGTGATACACAGAGGGAAGGCATGGTCTAACCCAACCCAGAAGTCCCCGTGCAAGAACTACTGTGCACAAGATGACAGGGAACTATTTAACAATATCTTCTCCATTGATACATGTAGTTCTCACACTATAGATTTACTCTTATTTAAATAAAAGCAATGGTGTTGGTTTGTATCATTCACTGGCTAGGACTTTACAGCTTATAAAGCTTATCTGTTGTTTTTAAGCCTCGAAACCCTTATATGAGATACTGGGCTAGCAATTCTCTGTGTGTTCACATATTAGGAAAGACAATGAAGATGGCCTGCCCAGAGTCACCTGGCTGCTAGGGAGAGCTGGGTCTTGTGACCCCCCAGCTCAGGAGCTTCTGTGCATTATCATGCACCATGGCTGTTTGATGTGCCTGTGAGAGCGTGGGGACAGGAAAGAAAGAGAAACCTGGGCAAATGTGGTACTCTATGAGGAAGCTTGCTCTCCTCCCTTTATAGACAAATGCTCAACCTATCAACCAGAGAGCCTGCACTTTACCAGCTGCTTTGTGGGACACTCATCTGTCCTGCCCCCTGGCTCTTTTGGTTGCTAAAGCCCCATAGACCCTGCAGAGCAGGATATTAGCCTAGTGAGCCTCTATGGGCAGCAGCATACCCTCCTCACCGAGTCCCTCAAAGCTTGTGCCTGCAAGATATCTCTGTTCAGGCCCAGCAGCCCTGGGGGTTTTCTTGCCTCAAGACTGCACTGCTAAGAAGGGCTTATCTCTTACCTCAGTCATCCAAAGAGCTAAAAAATGCACAAGGAATTAATGGAAGCCTGGAGCCAGAAGAGCCAGCAGAAGTCATCTGCCTGTGACGACTTGTGTCCCCTGTACAGTATCTCTGGCCAGAGTTTTTCTAGGTGCTGGTTGAAGAGCTCTCAGGTGGGAAAGTCATTGTCACCTAGGCTACCACCTGGCATGATTCCTACTTAACACTGGTGCTGCCAGGGTCACATCATCATTTAATCTTTGTAGCTTGACCATTTGGAGAAACTCAGACTCAGAAATGAAGTAACTTGTCAAATGTCACACAAGGAAAGACATTTCCAGTCTCTCAACCTCTTATCTCTTCACAGCCCCTGTCAATGCACCCCTTCAAAGAGGTGTCCAGAGGTGGTGACAGTGCCCTCTCATGAGGTTTGACCAAGCAATAAGGCAATGGGTCTGTTGCTCTCCATTACTAAGACACAAGTGCACCTTCAGCCACATCTGTTTTGGCATCAGACTGACACCCTCTTGGAGTCATTCCATGGGCCCAGAGTTTCATGGCTCTGTTTCTTAGGCAGCTCAAAGGCTGTTTTCCTTCTTCCTTTCTGGGTGAAGCTGGTCACAGGAGCTGGACTAAACATTCTTACCTGTTTGAGTCAGCCAGCTTCCTGACAGAAACCCTGCTGTTCGGGCTGACCATGAGTCCCTGCCTTG
Source organism: Lophiomys imhausi (assembly GCA_907164525.1). NCBI lineage: Eukaryota > Metazoa > Chordata > Mammalia > Rodentia > Muridae > Lophiomys > Lophiomys imhausi. Next base: position 8,706,289 of record CAJQZJ010032121.1, read on the forward strand.
GGCTGGCTATAGGCCAGGTTTTGGCAGTGACACCAGGGTGGCCAGACTTCTGTGGAATTCAGCATCCCAGGAGGCTCTTGGTGACCATGGTAGCCAAACCCCATAGGGAATAAGCCCTCAGCCCCTAGCAGACAGTGGGCTTGTGGGAGGAGCCAGAGTGTCTCAGCCTGGCAAGGGACAGTCCTAGGGGACTCTCCTCCTGTCCTCTGACAAGTCTTCCTTCTACAACCTCAGTGGAACCAGGAACAGATGGCTCTCAGGCGCCATCAAGGGTGACCAAGGCACATTCCCAGGCTCTAGCCCTAAGGACTGCCCCTGGGACCTCTTCCCCCAAAGCTTTGGGAAGGGCACTTTGGGGCTCATTTTATCCTTAAATGCCTCACATGTATTTTTCTGTGACTGAGGGTCAGCCTTCATGGTGAGTGCCTTCTGAGAGGCCTGAGGGAGAGCACAGGCAAGAAGCAGTCTAGATGTTCCACAGGCTTAGACTGCACAATGCCTGAGATTCAGTCTTGGATAATGACAGGCCATGACATGGATCACATGGCCTAGAAAAGAGACTGAACAATAAGGTAGGGACCAGAAGGCATGGGTACTCTTAGGACATCTGGGAACTGAAGGCTAGAGAGGTTGATTCCAATAGTGCTGAAGCAATTGGGAATGTTAATAAAGCAGCATCTACCACATACAGACATTGTTAGGTGTAAAGGAGAGGCCATAAAAGGGCCCATTTACCCAGCACACAGTAAACACTCAAGAAATTTCAGTTGTAAACCACTGAGAGAAATTAAGTGGCACAACTAGGGAGAGGTTTTAAGAGAGTAACAGTAGCCCGAAGATTAGAGAGATGAATTGAAAGGATTAGGAAGCTATCACTTAAGCAGAAATTGATATAAGTGCTCCATCAAAGCTGGTAATTAGAAAATGGCTCCAGGGGAAAGGAACTGAGGAGCCCTGGTGGATGAGTGGATTAGGTGGCCGCCAACTGGCACAAAGGGTGTGTGTGTCAGGGTCAGGCTCAGAACAGGCTTCTGGAAACAGAGCTTGGAAGAAAGGGATGGGAATGTCAGCTGCTGTGGTGGTATTGAAGGTAGGCTGGGCTTCCCTGCTATGGGGTGCTAAGGACACTGCAAAGGCCAGGCCTGTTACTGTACAAACTCCTGTACAGTTGGAGATGATGTCATTATTGGAAGACTGAGATACTGGGAAGGGAACACTTCTACTTCCAAGGTGTTGGAGCTAAGAACTAGCCAGAGGGAGCAGGAGAGAGATGGCCAGACTCAAGCCCAGGGAAAGTAGGGAGCAGGGGGAGAAATGGCATTGATATCGGAATAGGGGTTGGGGCCTTATCTCCAGGCGTGAGGGCACTGAGAAGGAAGTGGGAGATGGCTCAAAGGCAAATTTAGCCCACTTTGCAGCCCTGGTTGGGGAGTTACACTCTGACATCACCACTGGCCCACTTGGCACACCTTGGTTTTAGAGAGTGTTTCTGGCACACTGAGGACTAGCTCCAAATGCCCAATGCCTGAAACACAAGTGTGAGACAAACCAAGTCACATGCATCTTTGATCCTGTCAGGACATAATCAGAATCCCAGCTGGGAGGAGAGGAAGCGTGGGAGTGGAGCCATGTCCTCGGGCAGACTATAATTCTGCAGTTTGAGAGAGCAAAACAACTTGGCCTTGAACACTTCACTAGTGTTAGCATCTGACCTTCCTTCAGGTCCCTCTCCCTCAGGCATTATAGCCTAGCCCAAAGAGTGTATGGATCCCTAGTTAGCCCTGAACTGAACCCATTCTACAGTTCATCCTGATTAGAAAGGAGCCACATCTAAGTTCCCACACCTACTCCACCCTACCCTATCACTGCCCTCCCCAAAAGCCATGGTCAGCCCAGTGGTTTTCCTTTCATAAGCTGGGTACAAAGTGAGTACAAATAGAACCTGGATGTCAGGATGTGTGGTTTGAAGACAAAGCACAAACTTAAAGTTCCAGATAAAGAAAATCTACAGTGAACAAAATGAAAGAGGTTTGTGGAGGCATTAAGCGTCCATGGGTCTCCATCAGTAATCTGAAACCTCACACAGCCACAAAGAACCACTCCTTAACCAGCAACAGCCCAGAGGCAGAGGGTCCTTGAAGGGCTGAACATCAGGACTTCTGAGAAGTCCCTGGAACCCTGGTGGTGCAGCCTTGACACTTAATCTTGTCTTTGGCATTTGCTTGGAGCTTTGTTTTTATCTCTTGTGGTTTTTTGTTTGTTTGTTTGTTTTTTCTTTTGTTTTTGTCTTCCAGAGTGGAACACTTAAGGAACCGGACTCCAGCAAGACCCCTCCTCAGCGGCCACCCCCCCAAGGTTGTTTACAGTATATTCTCGACTGTAATGGCATTGCAGTAGGTCCAAAACAGGTGCAAGCTTCTTAAAGTGATCAGTAGTTAATTTTTCAAGCAGAAAACTTAAGCCAAGAGAGAGAGAGAGAGAATAGATGGGAAGGCGGGGAGGGGAGCGGCAGACCCTCGAGCTGCGCACTGCAGTGTCCTCTCAGTGCTCACTGGACTGCCTCTCCTATGCAGGGTCAGTTCTCGGTCTGGTTGTTTACCTGTCCCTGTTTGTGCTTGTAACACTTTTATGTTTTTCTGTACAACTTGTGGTTCCAGGGCTGTTTGTCAACAGTGTACAAAAGAATCGTGCCTCTCTTAAGTCCAGTGTGACTCTCTTCTGGATGGTTTGATAGTGTTTTTAAAGCATCACGTAATGTGGGATGAGATCCTAGCACTGGGGTGGATGGGGAAAAACAGCCACCACAGAGACAGCCCAGCTTCTGTTCTCCTCCCTCAGGCGCAGACTCACCTTCTCCCACTTACCTCCACAAGCACTTGAGGTCTTCAGTGAACTGTGTTTTACTTCCTCCCTGCATGACTAGGGTAAATAGATAGCACTTCTAAGAGATTTTCAAGGTCAGCTTCTCATATTTCCATCCATTGGATTTGAGGCATCCATCTTTTTCTCCATTCGCTATGGTCTGGTGCAGTTTGAGTGTGTGTGGATAAGCTGGCTGTGCTGTAGAGCTCTTGTGTTTTTAGTGACGAAATTCAAAGAACCAGTTGCTTCCAGGAATGTGTTCTGTATTTTATACTCTGTGTACTCTTCATTTTATTAACTAGCTACAAGGTAAAAAAATAATAATAATAAGGGGCCGCCAATGTGCAATATCTAAGTGATCTCATGTTTTCCGTGTATTGATCCCACTGTGTGCAGTTGTTTCTTTGTTGTTGCTGTTTCTAAGCTGGCCATGTGTGCTTCTGTGGAACTGAGCTGCCATGTATTCCTCAAAGCTTGACCAATGAACAGAGCTGATTCTCCAGTAGTGTTGGGTAGAGAATGCAGGGAGTGACCAGCAGTCTGAGAAGGAAGGACTTGACAATTCCCCAGGCTCCCAACATGAGACCAGATCAGATATGTCTCATGTCACCTGAGTGAGCACTCTGCCAACATTGCTCTGGGCTTGACCACTTCAGTTCTCAGCCTTGGCCTCTTTGGAGAACCCAAACCAGGGAACTTTCTGGAAAAATCTGTCTCAGATGTAGGTTTGTGTGTTGGACAGAGGCCCCACGGCTTGGAAGAACCATTGCCAGTGTGTCTGTCCTTCCTTCTGACAAGGAGCCCTGGGCAGATGATGTAGTTGTTAATTAAGCCAGAACTTGAGGGTCAGTACCTCATCTTGCTATCTATGGGCAGGGTTTGGAATGGGTTCCAACTGGCCTTCTGTAGTCCCACAGCCCATATGGGAGCTCATGTCAACAGTCTGCCTTTTAGAAAAAAAATGCTTCTGGCTCTACTTTTACATTCCCCACCTGTGTGGTGACATGACTGGGTTCTGGACTACCATGTCTAAGGAGTGAACAGTATTGATTGTATGTATCTGAGTCAAGGGGCACATGCCCTGGTTTCTGGAAAATTCTGAGGATATAGAGAAATCTATTCAGTAAAAATGCCATCTGTGACCCTTCCCTTAGATGAAGATATATATATATATATATATATATATCATATATGCACTTTCAGATGAGTTAAGAATCAGGACCTTAAATACCTCCTGTTCTAAAGAAATGCTAGAAGAGAATAAAGAAATATTTCCCAGAATGGAGGAATACATTTTTTGTTTGTTTTTTTAATTTTGTTGTCCAAATGGTGAGCTGATGGTGGTATTGCTTCTCTGCATGTTATCAATGTGTTACATCCAGGTGCTGTTTGTGTGATATTTGTGAGCCACAATACAAAGTTGCCATTTGAATTTAGTCAGGCTACAGGGTAGTGTCAGCCAAGGCCTCTCAGCTGGGGTCAGAAGCTGATCACAGCTCCCACTGCCACATTCAGCAACAGCAGCACCTGACTCTCACGTGCCCTCAGGCAGCATGCTAAGGGACAACTCTGTGGCCTGGGGGGTACTTCTGTCACAGTGTAGGGTTTCTGTTCAGGTGTTTTGTTCCCATTTCTTTTCCAATGTTGTCCCCCTCTTTTGTACCGACCCGGCTGGGAGGTCCTCAGCCAATGCTGGAAGTGTGACAAACCACCTCTCTTTTGTGATTCTCTTGTACAGCTCAATGTGCAATAAAGGAAAAGTTATATCTGTCTTCAGTGTTAAGTTGTAAAGTTTCTGGCTGTTCGATTATCTCTGTACAGGTGCAAAAGCGCTAAGGCTTGTGGTACAAGAGACTGAGTTATCAACCTGAATTACTTGACCAGAAATGCTGATGCAGTAATAATGCTAACGAAGTAATAGTCTTGGTGTTAGACTTCAGGAGGCAGAAGCTGGTTAACATGAAATAATTGGCTGGTCATGTAGTTATCTGATTTGGCTTTAAACTTCTTAAACATGTACAATTCCACATATTTTATTTACGTATTTATTTATATGCAACAAACCCCCTGCTATTAACTGGCGACTGACGGTAAAGGGGAGCCCATGCTGCACAGGAGGAAAATGAGCTGGTAATCCTGGCTGCATGGTAGCACAGACACACGTCTGCCTCTGCAGGGGACACTGGAGTGTTCTGGTTTCTAGGAAACTAACAGAACCAGTCTCAGTTTCGACAGGCCCATGAGTGTAAACTCTGCAATTGAGGAGAGAAACTAGATTTTCCAGGACAATTAGAAACCATTTCTACTAGTCAGCATGTGTCGGTGGGGTCGTTTGACTTAAGAGATGTGGAGTTCCCCTTCTGAAAAATATGAACTGATACCACACTTTCTGTCCTTCACCCCCTAAACAAAGGAGGGCTTTTTTTTTTCTCAACAAGCCATCTATCTGATGGTTCTGTGTCTCATATTGGGTGAAAGGTATGCTGTTATTAAGGGTGCTGTTTGCCAGATGGTGCCCACAACATCCCTGGGGGAGACTGGGGTTTGGATGTTTGGAGAATTTCCCCATACACCTGAGAGGTTTGTCATGCTGGGGCCCCCGAGGATGGCACTCAGGCAAAGAGTGCCTGAGAAGAAAGGATTGATCCTGGTCGTGGGAGTTAATACTCCAGTGAAGCCCAGGTGGGATGGGTGTGGCAATCAGACACCTGCAGACTTGGAGCAAATGAAGGGCAGCTCCATGGCAACGAGCTCAGTCACTGATGATCCTAAGACCCAGAATCCTTTCTGAGCAACTTTCTCATCTCTTAGTTGTCATCTTTGAAACACCTACCATCTTTAAAACATAATAGTAGGACTTTTAAATGGTTTATGGCCCAGAGAAGCTTGACATCTTCTTGGGGGAAGTGTCAGCTATTTCTTAGGTGTTCTGATTTCTAGTCTCGTGTTTGTCACCTGCCCTCCCCTGCATCGTGTATATAGAGTTTCGGGCTTTTAGGAAGCCTTTGAGGAGGGTGGCTTCTTCCTGGGGACTTCTGGGAAGCAGAGCAGAGTCCCTCTGGTCCAGAGGCCTTCCATAAGGGAGCTTCTCTGTGGGGCTTCCCAGTCCTCTGCCTTCTTCCCCACCCTTCTGACTGCTGCTCTGAGTAAGTTGCTGTGTCTCTGAGGAGGAGCAAACTGAGGATGTCTTGTCTAAGGACTCCCTTCCCAGCCCTCCAGACCCCTGGGTAGCTCTTACAATATCATATATCCTTTTAGCGATGATCTAAACACACCATTTGAAACATAGATTCTACTAAGGAAACACTTTGATATGGTTAAATTATGAAGTTTTTCTTGTACTGAACCTAGGGGGCCCTGGGCAACCCCAAGGAATGCAGCCCCCAGGCAAGGTGCTGCCTCCACGTCGGCTCCCCTCGGGACCATCACTGCCATCTTCTTCCTCTTCCTCCTTCTCCTCTTCCTCGGCTCCTCAGAGGCCAGGCGGCCCCACCACCACGCACGGTGATGCATCCTCCAGCAGCAGCTCCCTGGCAGAGGCCCAGCTACCCCGGGCTGCTCCAGCACCGAAGTCCCAGCCTCACCCACAGCTCAAGTAAGATAACCCCAGCAGCTCATCACCCCCTTTCCTACCCCTCTCATGGGCTGTGGGCCTCTCTGGCTTGCTATAGAACCCTCTTCAGGTTGCCACAGATATTTGATGATTGGGGTTGGGGTTGGTGTTGGTGGTGTTCTTGTGGGTGTTTGTTTTCTGGAGTGTGTGAGAGAATGACTAGATTGACTTGGGAGGGGAGAAAAGAGGGAAATAGAATTTTGCCTCAGGTTAGCTGGATGCTCACATCCACACTTTCTTCACAAGGAACTGCAGGGTCACCAACCCATTTTTGTTTAGCCTCAAACTAACTTAGGGTTTTCACTCTTTCTTCCATATGCATGTCTCCTAAACTTAAAAACAAACAAAAAAACTTTAAAGTCTTTCCTACTTCTGATTCAACAGTATGCAGTCAGCCAGGCTGCCCAAGGGAAAAGGGAGAAGTAGTTATCTCCATCTTTTTGTCTTCAGCTGTCTCTGGAGGAAGTATAGGTAACAAAGGTGGCACCTAGTTGAAGTTCAAAAGAGACTCCCAGGTGCCCTCATTCTCAAGTTCAACCCAGAAGCCCCTCCACAGTGCTCTTCTGCACACAGGACTGCAGAGAAGCAGTAGTCCTGTCCTTGGAGGGTGGTCTCAGTGCAGTGTGCTCCCACCACTCCCCAGAGCAGACTCTGTCTGAGATAACAGCAGCTCCAGGGACAAGGGGATGATCCACCCTGCCTTTAGGTCTAAAGCAGTGGTTCTTAACCTGTGGGGTGTGACCCCTTTAACGACCCTTTTGCAGGGGTCGCCTAAGACCACCAGAAAACACAGATACTTATGATTCATAACAGTAGCAGGATTAAATTTATGAAATAGCAAGGAAAATAATTTTATAGTTGGAGTTCACTGCAACATGAGGAACTGCATTAAAGGGTTGAAGCATTTGGAAGGTTGAGGATGCTCTAAAGTGATGGACAATAGTGAATCTTCAGAGAGCAAGAGAGAGGCTCTCAGAGTTCAGGTGAACTCGAGAGCACATAGAAAGCTTTGCCCAGAATCACTCCTCTAAGTCAGGGATGAATCAGAGTTGGGCTAGGCGTCCAGATGGTCACTTCTCCAGGTCTTCCAGTCTTACACCATACAAGAAGCATGGCTACTCTTGTTCCTCAGCTCAAGCCGGTAGCACTTCTTACATCCAACTTGCTATGCCACCTCCTCAGCTCAGCAGTTTCTACTTGCCGATTTGTATCATCATATCTGCTCTGGCCGCCATATAAAAGCGAACCTTTGGGTTGTCATTTCCTCTGGGCTGAAGCTGACGAGCAGAGCCAGCTTCTGATGATGAGTCGGAGGCTTGTACCTGGTGCCCTCTGTTTGTGCATGCGGAGTTCTCCTTCGAGAGAGGCCAGCATGCTAGAGCTTGTCACCAGCCCTAATGAAAGGTGGGACACCTGTCCACAGCCCCTGTGGGAGGAGAGAAAATGACACACAGGTGGGACTTTTCCTGGATCCACCCAGCATTTAGGAGAGGGATGGAGATCCCAGAGGAATCCTTGAACCTGAAAGACCTAGTGGGAGTCAAAAGACAAGTCAGGCCTCAGGGGATGCCAAACCTCATGTTTCCTCTTGCATTGTGGTATTGGCTTCCCCCCAGCCTCCAGCTTTTACAGCTTTTCTTTCTGAATCACTTGCTATGGAAAAATAAGTTTCTAAAATTTGTGTGTGTGTGTGCGTGAATGTGTAGGGGTACTTGGGGTTTTTTCATTATAATATTGCTTGTTAATCATGATCTGATAGTGTCTCTTTTACTTCTATGTACCCTGAACCCCACAAATCTCATGTCAAGGTTCCTCTGAGGAAGGCGGTAGGGGTGACTGTGATCACATTAACCACAGGGATATGAGGCTAGAGATGTAGCACAGGGCTCTAGCATGCCCAGAGCCCTGGGTTTGAGCCTCAGCACTGCATAAAACATGGTATGGTGGTACATGCCTATCATCAAGCATTTGTGAGATAGAAGTCCAGGGTATGTATACTCAGCTATACAGGGAGTTCAAGGTCAATCTGAGCTGCATTAGATAATAAATAAAAAATAAATAAATGGAAAACATGGTTAATGGAGGCATTAGACTTCCAGGACCAAGCTGAAGGTTCCTTTGAAATAAGAGAGAAATAGGAACCATGAGGAAACAGAGGTCGTCATTCTACCAAAATCCTCATGCCACACGTGAAAAGCCCAGGGCCAGAGTGACACAAGGGTTGCCTGAGGCCAGATATGACTTAGTAGCAGAATCAAGACTCCAGCATTGAGTCCATCTTGACAGGGGCTGAAAAGGAGAGGTCAGGAACCTGTAAGTGCTGGTATCTGCTTTCATCAAAGGAAAAGGGTGTGAGATGCCTAGCTCTGTGCTTAGAACTTGGGACTCTTAGCCTCAAGTGAAAGACACAGCCTTCGAGTCGCCCGTTCTTCTCTTTCCCCTCTCTCTTTTACCTTTCTGGTCCCCACACTGCTCACATCCCTTCCTGTTTGAGCGGCACTAGAGGTGAGGAAGTAGCAAAGGGCTTCCCAATGCCTAGCAGAGCCCTCCCAGCCATCGCCTGCTACCCTATCCTCTCTGGGGAGAGAGTGGGGAGTTCTTATTGTGCACCCTCTTGTGACAGCCCTTCACTGCCTCACTTGGAACACCCTCATTTTCTCTCTGGTTTTTATCTTCAAGCAAGTCGCAGTCCCTGACAAATGCGTTCAGCTTCTCTGAGTCCTCCTTCTTCCGGTCTTCAGCCAATGAGGATGAAGCCAAAGCGGAGACCATCCGAAGCTTGAGGAAGTCCTTTGCCAGCCTCTTTTCAGATTAGCTCTTCAGATACACGAGGGCATCCGGCCCAACCAGGAAAGGCGTCTAAGACATTCACCAACAACAGTCTTCCACGTTTGGTGGCTATGTCCCGTGACCTGACATGTGTGGCCCCTTCTTCTGTTCCTTTGTGCTCAGTAATTTGTGCAGCCAGGAAATGACAATATGACAGTCTCAGGGTAGGTGCCTACCCTGAGAACAACCTGATAAGGGAGGAAAAGGCTGTTTCCCTGTAGTCTTAAGAGCTTTATTCTGAAGTCATTGTTGCTGTGAATTTAGTGGCCTTATTGTGACAGAGCCATTGTGTCTTACTCTTCCCTGTGAAACCAGGATCTCTGTAATGGAGGACTCCTGGCAGCTTAATCCAGCTCAGACACATAGCTCAGCATGTCCTTGTAGTCAGTGCTACCTGTGGGAAGTATGCACTTACCTAGAAGTACTGTTGTCTAAGTTTTAGGAACTTCCCTCCAAAGCTGGATCTCCTGATACCTGCTGAAAGCACACTCCCTGACCCTGCGCTCCCTAGACTGCTGCGGTGAAGTTCCTTGTGTCTGTTGAAACAAGAGAACAAGGACTGCAGTGTCTCCTTTCTCCTCTCTGGAGAGCAGGGTTGTTGTGTGAGCTGCAGTAACCTTGACCTTCTGAAGCTGCAACACAGAAGAGAATGCATGCTGCCATGACAGCAGTCCACCAACCTTTGTGTTCCTCACCTAACGAATGTCAAGACCTTGGTGTAATAAAAGCAGCAGCATTAACCAGCATTTGATTCAGCCCTGAGGTCCACTCCCCCCCACCCCCGTCTAGGTTGAGCACATACATGGGATGTGCAGGTGTGTTTGTGAACAGGGAATGAAAAGTCTCGGAGGGTAAAGTTGCTGTTGCTGTGTGTGCTCCCGTGCGACAGGAAGTGTGCATGTCTGGGTTGAGGGTGTCTGTACCTTAAATATCACATACAGCTCCCCAGTGGATCCATCTCCTCTAGAACTGCTGACTGTCAACAACTTGGCATTTCTACCCATTTGCTTCAATTCACAGACTCCAATATGCATAACACCCTTCCTTGCATATCAACCAAGTTAGATCCACTCGCCTGCCTTTCATCAAGATCCTCAGCTAAAGTCCACAAGGTAGGGCCAACAAGACAGAAGCAACCCCCTCTGATGAGTTTGGTCTTACAGCTGTAGCTCAGGCATCCTGAAAGCCTGCTGCTGGGGTGGGTTCTAAGGGATTTTACTCCAACTTCTTCATGATTCTCTGAGGATATTTCCAAATACTACTAATACTCTGAAAATAAATTCCATGTTTACACGTTTTAAAAAAATCAGTATGTTAACATTTTAGCTATGTAATTCCTTGCCTGTCATACCAACTCAACAAGTTAATACTCTTTGAAATGCCACAGTCTGTCACCGTTCCTCCCAAGGATTCTAGGAGAGCAGAGAATGAATTTCTGTGGTACCAGGTTTCCTTTCTGAATCACATTTATCCCGTATTTTTAGAGTCTAAGGACTGGGGCAGGTAAGACAAGCAGTAGGATTCCCGCCCCACCCCCACCCCCTTTGAATGGCACCTGATATGGGTGATATCCTTCCATCCTTCCATCCTTCCTTCCACAGTACACATACCTACAGATAGCCAAACAAAGGGCAAGACAGATCTCTCTCCCCCTTTACTGGGGATGGAACCCAGGGCCTCAGAGTCTCACTCACAGCAGGCAAGCGATGTACCTCTGCCTGCCCTGCCAGCATATGCATTCTGTTTTTATACCTACTTGTGGGTCTTCATAAGGAAAAACAAAGATCCAAAAAAAGCTCTTAGATCCAAAACTTATACATATACCAATGTACACAACAAATGATAACTTGAGTATCTAACAATACGAAGGAGTGTGGTCTAAAGCCAGTGAACTGTGGAAAAGGAATTAAGATATACATGGGGGAATAGTGAAGGAGAAGAATCACAAATCTTAAGTAAGGTTTTCTTTGTATACATGCATTCCCACATTAATTCCTAGTCTCTGGTATTAAAAATGTTCTTATTGTATGAGTTGATGAGGAACACCTTTTTGTTGTTGTTTATTTATTACTTCAAGTTACAACTCCATCACAGTCCCCTCTCTCCACCCCTCCTGGCCGCACCCTCCCACCCATCCTATTCCTCTGGAGTGGGTTGCCCCTACATATCAGCCCTCCTCACTTCAACAGTGAGGCATTAAATGTTAAGAGCTTCCTCTTGCACTGGGGGCCTATATGGCAACTGCATTAGGGCAAAGTGTCCCACTAACAGGTAACAAGGTCTATGGAGGGAACACCTTCCTCATGAGCATTTTATGTCCCACTTCAGGCACAAAGGGAGGTCAGAGAATCCTCCCTGTACCTCTTGATGCCCACTGCCTTCCACTCAAAATAACCAGCATCCAAATGTGGCATATTTTGAGGTGGCCTGTTCTGAAGCTCTTTACAGACAAGAGACTTCCACTAATTCGCGCTTCTCTCACTCTGGTTCCAAATATGCAGTAATGTAGCATGCTTCTTTGGTAGCATATACTGAGCATTTACTCTAAATGTAGACATTGTGATGGAGTCAAAGACATGTTTGCTGACATGTCCAGAGCTTATATAGTTCCAAGCACAGTTCTAAGCACTTATAGCAACTTACTGATCTTCTATGGGATAAGTACTATTATAATTTTACATGTGAAGAAATAACAGCACATCAAAATTCAATAACTTGTTTAAGGTTGTCCAGTTGGTCAAGTGGTAGAAAGAAATAAGATTTAAACCCAAACAATAGGGACTCAGAATATGGCTCCTCAGGTAAAATGCCTGCTACACAAATATGAAGATCATAGTTTGGATGCTCAGAATCTGTGGGGGAAAAAGCCAGGTAGGTGTGGCAACCTGCCTATAATCCTAGTGTATGGGAGGCAGAGATGGAGAATCCCCAGGCAAACTACTGGCTGAAGTGGTGAGTTCTAGATTCATTCTAGATTGAGCCAGAGACCCCATCTCAATATATAAGGTAGAGAGGAAATAAGGAAAAGTCAACCTCAGACTTCCACATGTGTTTACTTACACACATGCATGTCATTCACCTGAACACACAAGTTCCCACACATGCAAATGCATACACATATGCACACTACAAAGAGAAAGCCAAGCAATAGCATAACAGGGCACATGGCCTTAATAACTTTGGTGTATTTTATTTAATCTGGCAAGATCAATAAGGAATAATAATTTTATTACATTTTCATAGTGTGACCATGTAATAAAATATATCAAACCTGGCCAAGGGGACAGAGAGGTGAGAAGTTGGTAGACTTACACCAGTGTTGACCCCTTGGCCTAAAACCATGAGTAACATGCACTGGGCGTCTTATTCTGATCAAATGTAATTCTGGTTCTTAAAAAATTACTCATTCTCCCACATGTGATGTCAAACCAAACCACAAGTAGCTTATTTAGAAAATGAGTCACTCTGAAGGGACTGTTGGGGTGACAGAAAGAGGAGGCATTTATCATAGTCACACAGTAAGTACCCTGGTCCAAGGGACCCAGGGCTTCTACCTAGCTCCTAGTAATAGATCTGGACCAGGGGTGGGGGTGTCCCATTGAGAAACAGACCACTTGGTATTTAATTAATATGGCTCCAGAGACTTGGAAAATAGGACCTCACAATAGTTAAACATCCAGTGAATGGTGTGAGTAAAAATGATCAAAAGTTGGACCAAAAGCTTTTGGTCTGTAGGCCACCTCTGCCTGCTGTACCTTGCAGATCAGCTTACCTCTCTGTAGTTTATGGAATTCCCTCTGACATCCTCAGCCCAGATGAGAAAACAGAAAGATTCATTCCTGTCTTCATGGGCCTCCCCATCTACTGGACAAAGGTGAATAAATCCTGTCCATAATGCATTGGTTGATAACTCTTTATTGTGTATTTACTAAGCACAACAAATTTCATGGGAAGAGCATAAAACTGAGCTAACCAATGTTTCTGCACTCACAAAGTCCACACACAGCCTATGGGGGAGATGATGTAAACAGAGAGCAAGTGTACTGTCATAAGGAATGCAGTCATGGTGTCAGCTTGGAAAATTCAGCTTGATAGTTATCAATGAGTATGTGGGAAACTCTACACTTACACATTGCTGGTAGGAGCATGTGTAGACACTACCACTGTGGAGCATCATTTCCAACATGATCCAACTGTGCCCAGCTGTGCTTCAGGAATCTCTTTTCTGGACGATTCTAGAGACTTCATATATACAAGGAAGCAAGCAAAAGAATATTGGCTGCAACGTAGAAAAAAAAAAACCCAAAAAACGTAAAACAGAACCAACCAAACATGGAAGCAAACAATTGTCCCTCATGGAGGAATTAAATCATACTGTGACTCGTTCATAAATAGGAATACTCTATGAGTTAAAATATGTAAGGAATTCAGGTGAGGTCTGATAAGATATGGGAAGAGAACGAGTAAGAGGAGTAAGGCAAGTGTAAGATGGACAAGCTGGACGTGTCCCAGTGGAGCACATGTCTAGCTCCGGGTCAGAAACACCTACCCCAGAGTTAGGGAAGAGCTGGGATGAGTCCCCAAGATGGGGAGGCCTGTCACTGGGGGAGGAGTGGGTACAAAGAATCCATTCACTTGAGTTTTACATTTGAAAGCAGCAACTAGTCTTAGTGCTTCTATACAGATGAGAAAATTGAGGCCCAGGCACTTAAGGACATTTACCACAGTCATGAAAGGCATTGGTGACTGAGACAAATGAATTAGCCTTAATTCTGTCTTCAGGGTTATTCAGGCTCATCCTTCTGAGACAAGTGGAATGGCTTCATTTCCAAGGAGAGGTATCTAGAAGCAGGTGGCATGCCAGGAGGAAGTGGGAAGATAATTTTAGCCAATAAAAAGAGCCTGAATCAAATCTAAGTTTGTATCCAGGCTCTGCTAATTATGGGCTAATTGATTTGACCTTTCAAGTGATTAGCTTTTCTGTCTCAAGTTTTCCTTTTCTGGGTGAATTTAAGGATTAAATGAGCTAAATGTCCACTCCTACCAATGGCTGTTTCTGAGAACATCACAATAATTCACATTTCTGTCTGTCTCAAAGAACAGCACCCAATTCCCTTCCATATGACTCCTCCCAAAGTAGCCAAGTTCCTTTCTCCAGCTACCAGACTTGTGGGGCCTCTAGGACAACTTTAACCAAACTGAAATGACATAAAGCTGTAGCTGTTGAAGAATTAAGAGTGGAGAGTGGACACCTGGGGAAACAGATGCTGCTGCCAGGCTTCCCACTGGCAATGAGATACTATGAGTACACACACACACACACACACACACACACACACACACACACACACACAGTAACCTTTGCAGGTATAGAAATGGAAAAAAAATCCCATTAGACTCTCATGGAGTATTTTATTTTATTTCCTTAAGAGAGGGTCTCACTATGTAGCCTTGGTTGGCTTAGAACTCACTATGTAGACCAGGCTAGCTTTAACTCACAGAGATTCACCCGCCTCTACCTCTCAAGTACAGTCTTTTTTTTTAAGATTTATTTTTTATTGTAATGGGGGGAGGGTTGTGGAGGGTGTATGTGAGTGCGGGTGCCCAGAGAAGGCAGAAGCCTGAGGTTCCCCCCCCCCCATGCCCCAGGAGCTGGAGTTACAGGTGGCTGTGAACCAAATTCCTAGCCAAACTGGAAATTGTACTCAAGGTCTCTGAGAGAGCAGTGCAGGTGCTTTACATCTGACCCCTCTCTCTACCCTAACCACAGACCTGTTCTTAAACATGCCTCCTACACTATCGCCCCCACTGTGGTCTGGATTCCTCCAGAGCCATCCCCCTGGGAGATTAAACTTGTATTCTAACCAGACTGCTGCTTAGGCACAGAACGTAATTGCCTTTTAAGATCTGTTGTAAGTACATTACTTAAATTTCTATGACTTTAGGAAGATCAGGAATTTGAAACCCAAGAATCCAGAGTACAAACTGCTCTGTGTGTTTTCTGTGTATGTTTTAGCAGTTTTGACACACACAGAGAATAATTAAGAATTGTCATTTTAGGGAGTAAATTGGGATTTAAAGGAAACATTCTCTTTGGAAATTAAATTGAAAGATTTATCCACATTATATGTGAGGTCCAAATCATGATGTGACTATAAGCAAGTGAGAATTTTTTTTAAAGACAGGGTCTCATAATTGAATGTTCTGTTTCCTCTCATAAGTCCCCATGGACTTCGAGCCTGTCCACTGTAAACATGTAGAAAAGTAATGCAATTAGCCATTTCCTCTGGTTTATCCTGCTCTTATTCAACACTCCATCAGTCTGAGGCTTTGCTGTTTCTCTTATAGTAAAACACACATTTGTGCTTGTCTACTGGGCTGTATTTTCAAGTCTCTTTTCTACCCTTACTTTGTGGACCCTACTCCCCCTCCACTTTTATCAGGGTGATAACCTGATGGACAGGATGGGAGGGACCATTGGAGACCTGTTACAGGAGCCTCCCCCATTTGTAGGTGAATGCTCCTCAAGGAACACCCCTCTGGTCATTTTCAACCACTTCGTATCTTCCGATAACAATTTCTTCCTGTCAGCCAACTCCTCCAGGCAGCTCTCACCAGAAAGCCGAAGCTTCTTGTGTTCCCTGAGCCTGTTAAAAGAAAAGACACTTCAAGTGTCTCTCAGCCATTGGGATTCCTCCTTTGTGAATTCTCTGGTTAGCTCTGTTCCCCATTTTTTGATTGGATTATTTGGTTTCTTGGCATTTAATTTCTTGAGTTCTTTGTAAATTTTGGATATTAGCCCTCTGTCAGATGTGGGACTGTTGAAGATCTTTTCCCAATCTGTAGGTTGCCATTTTGTTCAAATGACAGAGTCTTTTGCCTTACAGAAGCTTTTCAGTTTCATGAGGTCCCATTTATTGATTGTTGGTTTTAGAGACTGAGCTGTTGGTGTTCTGTTCAGGAAGTCACCTGTGCTGATGAGTTCGAGGGTTTTCCCCACTTTCTCTTCTAATAGATTTAGTGTGTCAGGCCTTATGTTAAGGTCTTTGATCCACTTGGACTTAAGTTTTGTGCAAGGTGATAGATAAGTATGGGTCTAATTTCATTCTTTTACATGTAGACATCCAGTTAGACGAGCACCATTTATTGAAGATGCTGTACTTTTCCATTCCATCTCACACCTGTCAGAATGGCTGAGATCAAAAAACCCAAATGACAGCACATACTGGTGAGGTTGTGGAGAAAGGGGAACATTCCTCCCTTGCTGGTGGGAGTGCAAGCTTGTACAACCACTATGGAAATCAGTCTGGCGATATCTTAGAAAACTTGAAATAGCTCAAGACCCAGCCGTACCACTTCTGGGTATATATCCAAATGATTCCTCACCAAACCACAAGGAAGTTTCCTCATCTATGTTCATAGCAGCCTTATTTGCAATAGCTAGAAACTGGAAACAACCCAGATGTCTCTCAACCGAAGAATGGATTAAAAAAACTGTGGTACAGCTACACAATGGAATACTACTCAGCCATCAGAAACAATGAAATCATGCAATTTGCAGCCAAATGGATGGAATTAGAGAAGCTCATCCTGAGTGAGTTAACCCAGACTCAGAAGGACGCACATGGCATCTATTCACTTATAATCGGATTTTAGCTATGTAGTACATGATATCTATACTACAACCAATGCACCAAAGGGAACAGGAAACTTTGTTTCCTGTCAATAAAACACTTTTCCCTGGTGGTACTGCCTTGTAGGCCCCCAGTGTATGAGGAGGCTCTTGGCCCTCATATGACTGCTGAACTGGGGTGGGGGACTGATATGTAGGGACACACTCCACTCCAGAGGAGTGGGATGGAAGGGATAGAGGTGGGAGGGCAGGACTGAGAGGGGTGGAAAGAGGGTACTGTGATGGAGATATAACCTGAAGTAATAAATAAACATTTAAAAAAAAGAATTAAAAAAAGAAAGAAAAGACACTTCTAGTTCTAAATCTAGTTTTCAGAGGAAGGGTGGTTCTGTAGAATTAGTCCTTGAACAACAAATCTTTGACTTCTTGATTCTCTCTGGAGGTCTGTGGTAATGAAGGAAATCATAATATTAGGTCAAAAAACAACTCCGGAAAGGATGAACTACCAAGTTGAAGATCTCAAACCACCCTGGTCCCCGATTAGCTTGGGCACTGTACTGAAATAAATTTAGGCTGATTCTTTTGCCTTTGGAGTCTCTCTAGGCTGACACATCATAACTCCTGGAATCTAAAGACTCGTTGGGTTTCCCTGGGTTGCACCGCATCACTGTGTATAGGTGTGATGATGAAAACTAAAACATTCAGCACTTGGGAGGGGAACATAGGCTGATTAAGAGCTCAAGGTCATCTTTAGCTACATAGATTGAGGGCATCCCTGGGTACATAAGGCCCTGTCTCTAAAACAAACAAACCAACATTAACTGCAAATAAACATTCAGTGTAGCCTACATATTATCAGTAGGAAGAGGGCAGTTGGTTATTTTTCTTAAGGACCACTCTTGTGTTCTGCTATTATTCTGTATTAGGGCCTCAATCCATACTTCCCCTGTGATAGCTTCTTCATGGTATTTCCTGCTGTACTCTCCTACCCATTTCTACCAGACACACTTTGTTTAAAATATCTGACCTTATCATTTTCCTGATCAAAATCTTTTCAGTGGATCCCCAGGCTTAGGAAGCAGAGTTCAAACTCCTGAACCTGGTCTTGAAGGCCCTCTGAAGAACAATCTCTATTTCCCAGTGAGACAAGATGTCCAGTGGTTAAGTCTACAAATCATGGGTTGGTGTTGGTACTCGATCTACTATTCAATAACTTCGCAACCTCAGCAGATGACTAAGTTCTAAACCTCAGCTTCCTCATTAGCCACACCTGTGGTAGTAATAACATTTACCTCCTGTGGTTGTTGTGAAGATTAAGTGGGATAGTATGTTCCAAGCATGACAGGATGTTCCCTCACACTAAAGAGGAAGAGTTTAGAGCCAACTGACTCTCATCAGTGCTGCTTCACAACTTTATCTTCTCCTTCCAGTTGCAACTACATGGAAAGAAACTTCAAGATGCATGATTTTGTCTTCTTGCTCCCCCAGCAGGCTCAGACCACCACTCTGTTTTGTCATCAGCCCCCTTGAAAGCGTTGGTGTCTCTGTGCACACATGTGCATACATGCCACAGGATGCATGTGGAGGTCAGAGGACAACTTGCAGAAGTTATTTCTCTCCTTCTACCATATGAGTCCTGAGGATCAAATCCAGGCCAGGCTTGTGAGCAAGTGTCTTGATCCACAGAGCCATCTTGCCAAACCCAGAATTGCTTTTCTTGTCCTCATTGTCTCAAAAGTATTTTTTAGTATTATATATGCACATGTGCAGGTGTGTGTGTGTGTGTGTGTGTGTGTGTGTGTGTGTGTGTTTATATGAGTGTAAGTGGATGTGCATGCTTGTGCCAGTGAGCCTATAGGCCAGAGGTCAACTTTGGGCATTGTTCCTCATATATTGTCCACCTGTTTTTTTTTTTTTTTTTGAGACATGGTCTCTCACCAGGACCTGGCTAGGCACAGAGGGCTGGCCAGGAGCCCTGTGGATCCAGTAATCTCTTGCATTGGGATTACAATCACATGCTACCACACTGGCTTTTTATGTGAGCACTGGGGATCAAGTTCAGGTCCTTACACACCTGAACCCAGCTCTTTTTATTGATTTTTAACATTAAATTGTTTCTTCAGCTTTTCTTCCAAAAGCCTTCTTTTAGGCTGTTCTGAAACCCGTTTTCCACAGATTTTTTATTACAAAGGTTTTCACAGAGTTGAATTGAACAGTGAACATCTTGTACCCGCTGCCTATGTGTACAACTAATATATCTGTATCCTCGCTTCTTCCATGAGTAAGCTTCTCACTGCATCCCATGGTCTGTCTTATTTGTATGCATTATGTAGTCAATTGAAGGTATCAGTCATCTTCAGGAATCATTCATACAAAGAAAGCATCTTGATCTGCCAAGAACTTTGAAGATAACCCGATTCATCCAACTATACACATTTAAAAAAAACCTAACATCCTAAGACATCGAGCAATTAGGTTAACATTGCTTAACCATAGAATACAAACTGATCATCTACTATTCTGCCAGGTCCCAGAAACAGAACAAGTAAAGGCTCTACACTTGAGGAACTGGGGAGGACTGATGTTGGTCAGACCGTTATAAAGAGGAAAATAATAATGAAGGATCCAACCAAGTATGGGGTTAGAAAAGGACTCTAGAAAGGAATTACTTTAAAAAAAATACAGAGATATCCCAAAAGGTAAGTTCAGGGCCTTTACTGCTAATCTCCAAATGCTTTCATACGTCATTCATCTCCTTATCTCCCACAAGACCTGGTGATGAGACTGCAAAATTGTGATGGCAACACATGCCTCACGCATCCCTGCAGAGAAGAGCACGTGCTCTGAGGTAGACATGAAGGTGCAGCCTGGGCAGGACCCTGTGGGGCCGTCCTGTTCTCAGCAGCTAAGACAGAGACTAGAAACACCAGCCTGTGTGGAGCTAGACAGGGAGGTTAGACCTCGGGGAAAAGAGGTCTTAGACTCAGGGAGTACGACTAGAGCAAAGAATTATGGAGGGAAGGATTTAACTATGAGGGGCCCTGGGGCTGGGCTTTCATTTCCCAACATACTGAGAATATTTGAAGGAAACATGGCTTTTCCTTATAACTGTCCTGGTGAATTGTTTGGCAATCTGTGGTGTTTCTTTCAAGTTTATACTACTGGGTTCTCTTTTCCCTCTGTAAAGTAAAGAGATGGATCCATATCTGGTCTCGAGGAAGTCAGGCCCAGGGCTGTGGCTCAGTGGCCGAGCACTTGTCTAGCACATGTGAGGCCTCCAGTTCGACCTCTTCCTACCCCATCACTAGAAAAGCAAGAGGAAGTCAGAGACTATCCCATCCCTAAAGCCAGTCTTTATATTTCTGACGTCAGAGGTTAGCCATGAAACAAAGTGAATGTGTTGGCTGAACACACCCTTGGTGGGATCCTTTCTCCTCAGGTTGCCATTTCCAAAGGCCCCAGTGTATCTAGACAGCCAAGCTTTCTTCTTTCCTTTTTTATTTATCTTGTATTTACTAAGTACACCAGTTTAGATAGTCCTCAAAGTTTGCCTATTGAACATATTGACCAATGGGAAGACTGAATGGCAGAATTTTGTCTTGGGTTCTTCACTGAGATTGAAGTTGTTGTTGTTGTTGACATTCTTGCCACTGCCACATGACTTTCCTTCCTCTCTCTCCCTGACATGGGGTTGTGTGATAGGACCTTACTCAGCCAATGGCTTGGAAGGGAGCACAATTACTCCACACTTGCAACAACTCACTGAGCTCTCCAAGTGAAAAACAAAACAACAACAAAAACAAAACACCAGTCCCACTGGACCTTAAAATGGGCAGGTGTAACACAGCCACAGCCAGTTCACAGCTGCTGGTATCTGGCTGATAAATACATGCCTATGTTGTAAGAAATCGGTATTTCATACCACAGCTGAGTGATAAATATCAACAAAAATGTATTAAGAATAGGCCTCCCCTGGAGTTTTGCCTTAAGTGGGTGAGATTTCTCAAAAACCTAGTTTTTGAGTGGGTTATTGCAACATGACATTGAGAGCAGATGGCGTGGAAATGAAAGGAGACTAATTTGAGAAAGTGGGTGGTAGTAGGGGTGTGAGGCGGATACCCAGGCCAATGGCGTGCATGGAAATCTCACATCTTTGTATTAGTCTGTGGTCTTATTTTTGACCTTGGACCCTGAATTCTCTCAGAAGATCTGAGGCCTTTTGAAAGAACAGAATTATTGAAAGAGGGGATTGTTTTTTATGTTTAATGCTTTTTCAAACACCCTAGCCCAAAATAAACCTTCTCAGAGAACTGTCCAGTGCTGCAGATATCAGGCTTTCTCATTTAGTTGACTTTGTTCTGTGTTGGTGATCCAGCCCAGAGCTCGGACATGCTCAGTGCATGCTCTACTGCTGAGCTACACCCTCAAACCAGGCTTTCTTGAGCTTTGTCTGAAAACACTCTTATAGATCTTCATGTAATAAAACTAAATATGGAGCAAACCTAGAGAAACTTTCCCTCTGGAGGGGAATATAACCCAGCCATGTCTTCTGCAAGATCTCTTGAACCTTGAGGGGGTAGACAGGCACCAGGAATGGAATGAGTATATTCTTGCCAAACCGGCCAACCTGCATCTCCAACTACTCATTAGTTAGGCTACCATTTTGGACTTTGATGTTACAGTTTTCAAAAGAAAGTACTGCCTTTGTTCAAACTGTGGCCTTTCTACTCCCAGAATCAGCTTCCCCCATCCTTTCTAAAATGCTAGGCCAGATGAAGCCCCAAGCGCCACCTCCGTCATCGTGTATCCCTGACTCACATACCGAGAATAATTCCCCACTGCCTGGAGCACAAACTCCAACCTACAGCTTATCATCAAGGCCTTCAGCAAACAGAAGCCAAACCCACTCTGAGCCTGCTGCCCTGAAAGTCCCCTGTTCCACACTGATGCTCTCCCAACCGTCCCCCACTACAACTTATGCTCTCCTGGCCACTCACATCTGATCCTTGTGGGAGAGATGGACTCTCTTTCCCTTCTGCTTGTCCACATAGTCCCCCCACCTTTAGCACTCCCCTCTCACTGTTTACCATGAAGCTATTTCTGATGAGCCAGGGACCAGGGATCCACCCTTATCTCCGCTGCAGTGAACATAAGACTGCAGGACCTTTTGGAGCCCATTATTGTCAGCTTGAAAGAAGCCAAAGACAACTGGAGAGATGGCTCAGCTGTTAAAGTCTAGATCCAAACCAGAAAGAAGTAAAATAAAAACAAACAAGCAAAACCCCTGTAATTTGTGCATTTAATTCCTCAGGGGATAAATAGCTTGGTCCAAATATAAAAGGATAGTCATGGCCTTCCAGCCTTTTCCATAGGGCCAGATTCAGCTCCCTGAGTGCTAACATGGCATTTATTTATTTAGAATTAGGGACAAATACAAACACCCAAAATCACCTCTTTGAAACATTAACTTCTGCTCAAGCAGTCCTTTCAGAACCCAGAGCCCCATTCAAAGTCCTGGGTTCTCAGGACATATGGAGATTAAGTCCTGTAAGACAGGGCTTGTGCTACGAAACCCATAAACACTATTTTTAACCCAGTAGCAATTAAACTTTCTTTCTTTGGTTATCAAATACCGTTTCTTAAAAAAGGTTTTGACATGGAACTTAAATGTTCAGAACAGAGTGTAGTGAATTTATTCTGATCATTCAGGGATGTGGACCAAGACACACATGGGAGTGGTGGCTGGTCTTCCTGCAGTCCATACCACACCCTAAGGTGGTCCTTGTCTCCTGCCATGGGAAGCTGTCTTCAAATACAGTTTATTACTAGTCTAGACCCCACTAGAGCCATCCCTGCCACCCAGTCTGTCTTCAAACGCCAGGCAGTCTGCTTCCCACTACAGCCGCAGCTAAGCACAGCACTATTATCAACAGTAAAAGGCAGATGCTCCTCAGTACAAATTCCTCCTGGGGTGCAAAGGGCCTGACCTTTCAATGGAGAATGACAGGTGCCTTGTGTGTGTGCCCACTGCTGTATCTACACTGGTGGGAGAGGCTGTGTCACATCTGGATCAGCGCCCACAGCCTCCAGCCCAAAGGAGGCAGGCCAGCAGCAGGAGGTGCTCCATAGAGAGCAAGCACCTTGGAAAATAGGATTGGGCTCTCTGGCAGTATCTTATCCTTACCACTGCTTCAAGCCTGGGGCTGCTGGCTGATTGAAATATGATTTTAATTAAAATGTTTACCCTAAGTGACAGGAACAATCTAATGAAAGAATATTAAAAATGTGTCCATGCACTGCTATTTTGTCACGTTAGTCTCCCTTCTATAAGGAAAGCCAAGATTTCAGTAGATTAGATCAGGGCCTTAGTGGTTGACAGCACTGACTGTTCTTGCATAGGCCCCAGATTTCATTCCCAGAACCCACAAGACAATTCACAACTGCCTGTAACTCCAGTTCTAGATGACTGACACCCTCCTCTGGCCTCCATGGGCACCTGAATGCATGTGGTACACATGCATACATTTGGGCAAAGTGCCAATACATATAAAATATAAATCTAAAAAGAAAAAAAACAGATTAGGTATCCACGATCAGAGAATACATACGTTAATTCTTGCTAAGTAGATGGGGTTTGGACAGTCAGATGTGGTGGCGAACACCTTTAATCCCAGCATTTGGGAGACAGAGGCAGGTAGATCTCTGAGTTGGAGGCCAACCTGGTCCATAGAGTAAGTTCCAAGACAGCCAGGGCTACACAGAGAGACCCTGTCTTGGAAAAAACAAAAACAAAAAAACCCCAAAAGTCAAAAAAGCAAAGATGATAGTTTTGGAACAGATGTACATGTGAAAGTCATTATGGGAAGAGAGAATCTTCATACTAGGTTCCGTCTGCAGAGTTCTACCTTGACATGCAGGCTCACAGTAGGGAACTAAGCTCCCTATTAGTGGTTTTCCAGAGCCTCTCAGTGTAACCCCAGGCAGGGCAAAACCAGAGCCCCTCTCAGCCCTGACGTAGGTGTTATTGCCTTCCAAGGAGCCCTGGGCCCTCAGAAGCCTGAGGGCTTGGGGACAGAGGGAAAGAGAAGGCATAGCTTTACATGCAGGAAGTGACTTGTTTAAAAATCCAATCGGCTCTAGTTATCCTTATTCTGAGACTCAAATCAATGGTTCAGACCTCACTGGGCTCTGGCTGGCATATGCTATTAGCCTGGGATGGTGGCATCAATACTGAGCATGTACAGGCCGTTTATTTGTCATTTAAACAATAAAAAGCACCTATTCCTCTGGTGTTTCTGTGGCATGTGGCATGATGGGAAGGAAGCTAGAGACAAACGTAAGAATGCAGGAGGATGTGCCAGGTCCTATGCAAACACATTTTATGTAGGGGACTTGAGTGTCTGTGGGTTTCAGCGACCACAGGAATCCTGGAGTCAATCTTTTAGATACTACTGTGTTTTAAAGACAGTCTGAAAGTTCACTCTATAGTGAGTAAGGGTGTGATTGTTGGAGCCAAATTAGGAAAAAGCAAGATGGCCAAGGTTAGATCTTTGTAGGAATGTACTAGTCCATGGGTCAAATGCCACTAAGAGCCAGATAGGAACATGGATATCAGAAAACATGAACAAAAGAACATTTCCGAGGGGAAGAATAAGCCTACAAATCCTCTGAACACAGAGTTCAAGCAGCCATGTGGAAGCAGGAAGCGCCTTTCTACATCAAATGACTTCATGTTTTTTGAAAGTAATAGCAGTCCCCAGCCACAGACCAACAAGGCACTGGCCAAGGTACCTCCACAGTACCCATGTGAGACTGACAGTCCTTGCTGCATGGTCAGGTAGAAATCGTATGTGACATCCACTCCTAACAGACCACAGCATGACTCACCTGGGGGCAGGGGCAAAGTGACACTAGGCAGTAGCCCTGAAACCCGATGACCATGCTTGGTGGCGGGCAGAAGTGGGATTGGAATCCCACTTCTGCCACCTGTACTTGTCCTCAACTCACCTCCTTTAAGAAGTTTCAAACCCAATTGAGGTCACTCCAGTCTTCCCTGCAGCCAGGCGAGGTGTGAGTCAGAGTATGAAGACATTGATTTCCTTGGCAAGCATAAAATCAGTCCAAAGAGAGAAGCCATCATTAAAATCAGATATTTTCCCTGATCTACATGTACATTAAGATAATAGACACTTAGAACTGGAAGGAATGTCAGAGGACATCAAGCCCCAACTTACTCATCACAAACTTGGCATGGAGCTCTGCAAATCAAGTTTGCAGGTGCCCACACATCAGCAGTAAAACTTCATGCTTTCAAATCCTGTTATTTCCAATTTTGCAATATTGCAAAGGGGATGGAGAAAGATAAAAGAAAAAGAAGAGCTTCTGTTCTTGAAAATATATTTTCAAAGACCTCTGGGATCAAAGGAGAAACATAAAATGATTCCTTAAATTTTCTAGAAAACAGGTATTTTAGAATCTCAACAGTACTGTTAAGCAGAGCCAAAAGGAAACTGATAATAGTAAATAACTATGCTAGTGAACATTAAAATAGTTTGTGTTAACTAAGAAGTAGAAACGTCATCAATGGGAAGGAAGCCAAAGAAAAGTCAGTAAGGATAAAAGCAAAAGTTAAGATTAAAAATTGAAATTAATAAATTTTAAAAGATGGTTCAGTTGAAAGAATTACCTAACTTTTTTTTTTTAAATGAGAAGCACAAATAGACTAAGAGATGGTAGGGTAACCGTATAGTCACAAGAAACAATATTTGAAGCTTATATGATAATTTGGTAGAATAGTGATTCTCAGATTCTTGGAGGCTCCTAAAATGTTCTGATGAGACCCTGAGTGTGGCACTATGGTGAAGAGAGAGCATAGCACACATGAGGCTCTGGGCTCCATCCCCAGCACCTGAAAGAGTCAAAGGCACTTTCATTATGTAGGTTTTATCCATGAATATTTACTGTGATTGATAGTAAATTGAAGAATTAAAATTCACCTATCATATTGATTAGGAACTGCATTAACTCTTAAGATCAGTTAGGGAAGAATTGACATATTTACAATGCTGAGCTTATTAGTCTGTGAATATGGTATGGTCTGTTTACCCAGGTGTTTAATTTTCTAAGTGACATTCTGTGGTTTTCTCTGTATATCTTTTGCCAGCTTTCTTTTCTTTGAGATTTGTCTCTTTCCTATTGTGCAGGTGCAATTTTAAAATCTGAATTCTCTTAGCAGAGCCTTGTGATACAGCCCTATAATCTCAGCTACCTGGTGTGTGTGGTGGGGGGCGAGGGGGTAGTGAAACAGGATTGCACCTTCATGGCCTTTCTGGCTACAGAGATATTTGAAGACCAGCTTGGGCAACTTAGTGAAACTCTGTCTTAAACGTGAAAATAAGAAGAGGCCTGGGACACAGCTCAGTGGTAGGAGAGTTGCCTAACCTACATGACCCCTAGGTTCAGTCTCCAGTGACAATAGAAAATAAATTGTATCCTCTTCTGTCTAATGTATAGAAATACAACAGATGTTTTTGTGACTTGACCTGTACCCAGTAATCCAAGCTCACATATTTCAGTAGTTGGATTATCTTGGAGTCTACATATTGCAATCTTATCATATGTGGCCAATGGCATTTCCATTTCTTTTTTTTTTTTTTTGTCTGTATGCTTTTTATTGCCTCTATGGACTTGTTACACTGACTGGAACTTCTAGTATAATTCTACCTGAGGTGGATATAGCAGATATCCTTATAAATAGAACACTTTCAATATTTCACTGTTAAATACAATCTGGTGAATTTTTTCTTTTCTTCTTCAATACTCCCTTTATTATATTACAGAAGTGTCCCTAATTTGAAACTGTGAATGATTTTATCAAATGATGTTTGTCT
This sequence comes from Lophiomys imhausi, assembly GCA_907164525.1. Classification (NCBI taxonomy): domain Eukaryota; kingdom Metazoa; phylum Chordata; class Mammalia; order Rodentia; family Muridae; genus Lophiomys; species Lophiomys imhausi. The sequence continues at coordinate 8,733,116 of CAJQZJ010032121.1, forward strand.
ATCTGTTAGGTAATCACACGGTTTTCATCTTCATCTGTCTATTTGTGAACTAGATTTTTTGGCTTTCAAATTGCAAATCAACTTTCTAGTTCCTGGAATTAACAAGGCTTGGGAATTGGGGGTAGGAGGGCACTGGAAAGATGGATCAGTGGTTAAGAACACTGGCTGCTGTTGTAGAGGACCAGGGTTCAGTTCCCAGCACCCACATGGTGGCTCACAACTATCTGTAACTGTAGTTATGGGAATCTGATACCCTCTTCTGCCCTGCATACATATGGTGCACATACACACACATGGGCAAATACTCATCCACATAAAAATTTTAAAAGTAAATCTTTAAAAAAGAACCTTGGTTATAATGTATGTTCTTTTAATTTAACACTGGATTTTGTTGGTCAATGTCCTGCTTGTTTTCTATGTGAATCATGGCTTCCTTACCAAGCTTTAGTATCATCGCTGTGTTGGCTTGATTAAGCTAGCTGGAATTAGAGTCTCTTCTCTTCTTTTCTCAGAGAAAGACTTTCATTAAAGTGATTTTTTTCTTAAATATCTGCAAAGCTTACTGTTGAAACAGTCTGACCTGGAATTTTCTTTATAGTAAAGTTTTTCATCACAATTTAGTTTTTTAATCAATATAACATAATTCATATTTTCTATGCCTTCACATGTTGATATTGGAATGATGTGCTTTGGAAGAAAAAATTCAAAATTTTAAGATTTAACATTTGTTAGAATAAAGATTTTTCATAATATCTTGCTTCAGATATCACCCATGTCTGCCTTTTTGCCATTGGTGACCTTTCTCTCTGAGGTGGCATTTTAGTCACAACAATTCCCTTCGACTAGAATTTTTGAGACCTTTTCTGTGATCCTATAAAGGTATCTTAGAAGCCACAAATAATTGTATATAATATTTATTTACTTAGTTAATTTCTCTTTTACCCTTTCACATATACCATGGCACAATGTAGACATCATAGGACAGCTTGAGGGGGTCCATGCTCTCTTCCACCATGTGAATCCTCAGGGTTGAAGTCACCCATTAGCTTTGTCAGCAAACACCTTTTCCCAGGGAGCCATTGCACTGGACAGCAGTCTGTCTTAAATAGAGATGCTAATCTAATTACTGGTCACTGTAATTGGACTACTCACATGATATTGGGGCTTAATCTATCATTTTTTTTCTCTTCTTTGTCCAATAGGTCCTTTGTCCTTTTCCCCTCTCTTCATGTTTTCTTTTGAGCCATTCATGAAGTATTTATCTTCTCATTGTGTTCTTTCTCTTAGCATGTACATTTGATTTTTAATTTTTTATGCTAGTGTGCTACTAACAGGATGCATTCACAACCAGCTTTATTGGCATATACGAGTTCTATGCAAGCCATCTGCTTGAAGTATCTGATTCAGTGCTTTTCAATATGTCCACAGGTTTATGCATCATTATAATCTAAGTTGATCACATTTTTGTCACCCTAGAAGGAAAGCATAGATGTACTAGTAATTGTTCCCTGCTCTTCTTTAGCTTCAGATGGCTATTAGTCTACCTTATGTCTTCATGGATATGCCTGTGCTGGCCATTCTGTATAAGTGGAGTCAAACCAGATGCATTTTCCTTGTGGGTGTGTACGCACGTGTGTGCATGTGGGTGTGGAGACCAGGGCCTGACATTGGGTGTCTTCCCCAATTGCTCTTCTCTTTATTCTTTTAAGCCAGAGGCTTTTACTCACTGCCTTGACTGGCTGGGTGGGCAAGCCTTCTGTCTCTCCCTCCCAGTGCTGGGATTACAGCTGTGCTTTTCAGTGTCCATCTTTCCGTGGCTTTATGTCTGGGTGCTGGGGATATGAACCCAGGTCCTGATGCTGTCAGAGCAAGAACCTTGCCAACTGAGCCATCTCATCAACCCAAGGTATGGTTTCTTATTTGGCAGATTTTTTTTTCATTGGTGGTGGTTTTGTTTTGTTGGTTTTTTAGACAGTCTCTTGCCTTGTAGCACAAGCCAGCCTTGAACTCCTGATCCTCCTGCCTTCATCTCCCAAGTGCTGACATCACAAGAGTGTGCTACCAATATATGGGGTTTTTTTGTCACTGATTTCTTTCATTTATTATATTTTATTTTTCAAAATTCATCCATGTTATAGCATGGATCAGTACTTTACTCTGTTTGCCCTTATCTACTTTAGGCCTCTCTCCCCATTGTCTCCTGACAATGATCTCCCCTTCCTTTCCCTCATCTCGGACACATTCAATTGCCCTTAAGAGATTGGGTCCAGGAACCCATACAGAAACCCAGAATCCGAACCTGCAGAGGATCAGTCCCTTACACATATCCTCCTGTGTATTTTAAATCCTTTCCAGATCAATTTTATCTAACAATATAAATTTTATATAAATACTCTCTTATGCTGTATTGTTAGGGAACAGTGGCAAAGAAAAAAAAAGTTTGTGTGTGTTCAATACTGAGAGAATATTTTGTAAATGCTTTGGTCCACCGTTGGCTGAACGGAAGGACGGAGGATCTGTGAATTGCAGGGGCAGCTGTGTATGTCCTGTTGTTTCCCTTTCTGGAGAAGACCTTGGTGAATAAAGAAAAACATGTCAGAAAATGGAAATTTATCAAGAAAGGGTCTCAGCAAGAAATGGAGGCGATTTACAATACCACAGGGAACCCCATCTTATATGTCAGTCTCCGGCCATAAATAATTGATATCCCTGACCATAAAGCATCAATAAGACCTTGGAGTGCTTGGGCCTAACTGAAATATCTTAAATGGCTGCTAAAGAATGATAAAGACAAAGAAGTGTCCACACGGAAGTCATTCCCAGACTTTGTGGTATGCTAGAATGATCTAGATCCCAGGGCTGTGGCGCCAGCCAGAGATTTTAGACACAGTAAACTCTATCTGTGACCCAGAAACCTTTGTTTTACAGGTAACTCTACTGAGCAGCTGTGTCTGGAAACTAGCTTTTTTTAAAATACAGGATCTCACTATGTAGCCTCCTTGGCTAACCTAGAACTCACTATGTAGACTACCAGGCTGTCCTCAAATTTATAGAGATACGTTTGCCTCTGCGTCCCAAATATTTCTATTAAAGCCATGTATCACCACATCCTAAAATACTAGCTGAAAACTAGTAATTTAAAACACTCCTAACAGTTTGATTTTCTTGTTAATGAATTAATTTCATTTATTGCATTACTATGGATTGAACTCAGGCTACATGCATACTAGGGAGGCACACTGACACAGAGCTACATCCCCAATCTCAAGCAATTTTACATAAAAGCCATCCCCAGCTCTACTTCATGTTTCATATATTTATCATCATCATCAGAAGTAAGCTTTCTTGTTTGATGGGGGGGGGGGACTTGAATGTAATTCTCTCATTTGGTCCCAACAAAGTTCTATATTGTGTACATATTATTAGGAAAGTCTAAAATAAAAAGGGAAAAGAAACCCAGTATTTATTCCTTATTATTTCTAAATGCTGTGCTAAGTCATTTTAGCTTGAATTATCTCATTTAATCTTTATTACAGCCTTCTTTAAATTATTCTTGCCTTCAAGTCTTTTGCTAGAGGCTCTGAGATCTTGTTACTTGCCCCAGGACATGCAGCTGAAAAAATATCCAAGTGTAATTTGAAGCAGGAAAGTAGTTTAGAAGTAGGGCTCCAGGATCAGTAAACTTGAGCTTAATTCCTGTATTTTTTAAGATTATAAACTGTATAAGCATGGTTGAAGTTGCTCACCCTTCCAAATCTTCAGTTTCCTCATCTTTATGGGTGATAAGAGAAACAGTATGTATTTCATTAACTCACCATGAAGGGTTGACAATATAAAGGGAAAAAAAGAGTGTTCAGTGTTTTGTTGCCAGGGGCCTGGTTGACCCTCATAAGCACCAATGACTGCTGTTATTATTATAATTATTAGGTTTAGCTTCACATTTGCTCCATCATGTCAGTTTATCTCCAGAGTGGAATGTAAGAAGGTGAAGAATACACACACCATCCATTCTTCATCATTGATTGTCATTAGCTCTGAAGACCTGAATTACACAACATCCTCTTTGGACAAAATTTCCTAAATGTGCTCTGCTTTGGTGGTTTCAGGTCGGAACATGTCTGACTGTTTTGTTGCTCTTATATACTATGAGCTTCTTTACAGACTCCCTGTTAGCCATTATCTCATAGCTCTATCCAAATGCTAATGCTGTAGTTTTGTTTGTTATAGCTTCGTAGCACATCTTCAAGTCAGATAATGTAAGTGCTTTGATTTGTTCTCTTTTTCAAATTTGTCTTAGCCAATCCAGATCCTTCTGCCATATGATTTTTAGAACCAACTTATTAATTTCTTTTTTTTTTTTAAAGACTGATGAGACTTTTGCTTTGGACTATGATCTGTAATTTAATCTGTAGACTGAGTTTCTTAATTTAAGAACACAGTTTAATTTGATCTTCTCTTGGCCATGTTTCCAGTTTTCACTGTATAGGAAAAATTCATACTTTTTTTTGCCTAAATAATTCATGGTTTGGTTAAAATAAGTATATTAAAATTGCACTTTCCAACTATACCCTGCTAGGTATATGTCTTAGTCAGTGTTCTATGAAGAAGCATGATGACTACAGCAACTCTTATAAAAGAAAGTACTTAATTGGGGCTGGCTTACAGCTTCAGAGTTTTAGTCCATTATCATCCACTATCATCATGTCTGGGAGCATGGTGGCATGCAGGCAGACATGGTGCTGGAAAAGTAGCTTGAGAGTACTACATTCAGACATCAAGCAGCAGGAAGGAGACACTGGACTTGGATTTATCTTTTGAAATCCCAAAGCTCACCCTAGTGACATACTTCCTCCAACAAGGCTACACCCATTCCAACAAGGCCACACCCACCCCAACAAGGCCACACCTCCTAATCCCTATCAAACAGTGCCACTCCCTAAAGACCAAGCATTCAAATATATAAGCTTATAGGGCAATTCTTATTCAAACCATCACAGTATATGCTATTTCACTTTTGAATGTGAGGGGCTCACTGCTGCCCATTCTCATCATCACTTGGTACTACCTGTCTTTTTTATAAATAACCATCCTAGTGGATATGTATTTTATTGAAGGCTGAAGATTCTAAGCATCTTTTTATATCCTTCCTGACAGTGTCAATCAGCTTTCTGTCACTGAAGCAAAATAGCCAAGAAAACAAAAGGAAAAAAAAGGTTTGTTTTGGTTCATGGTTTCAGTTCATGATCACTTGGTCTATCACTTTGGGCCTGTGTGTCACAATAAGGGGCTTGCAGTGGGGGTGCACAGTAGGGGAATACAGTGGGGGTACACAATGTTACTGCTGAGAAATCAAAGAGAGGCTGGAGTCCCAATATATCTTCAAGGGACACTTCACTGATATACTTCCTAAAACTGGACACTATCTCCTAAAGTTTCCAGTATCTCCCAAAGGTAGCATCAGCTGAGGATCAAGACTTCAATAAATGATCTTTGTGAAAAGGAAGAGGGGCAGTTGAAACAAACCATATTGCTCATTATTTATGTTTTCCTTTGGAGAAGTATCTAGTCAGATACTTGTCTATTTTTAATTAGGTTATTTGTCTCTTATTACTTAATTATTAGTGTCTCTTTTAAATTGTTTTGTTACACTTGTTTATCTATATGGGGTGGGGTATGCATGTGAACAATTGCGGAGGTCAGAAAACAACTTATGAGAGTTGGTTCTCTCCTTCCACCATGTGGGCCCTAGAGATTTGGTTAAGGTCTTAGTAATAGGCACCTTTACTCTCTGACCCATCTTGTAAACCCAAGTTATTGTATATAATATATATTATATGTTACATATAATGTGTATATGGTAACATACTTATATTCATCTGTGTCTTCATATTTAAAATGTGCTTCTTCTAAGAGCATACAGCTTGGATTTTGTCATTATTAAATATGTTAATTGCACAGATTAGTAGGATTTGATGTAATATTTCCATACATGCATTCATCAGTCAACCACTCTTTTTCTCTATTTTCCCCTACTCTGATCCCCCTTTCCCTACCACTGTTCCAGTCAATATATGTTTCATCTTAATATTTTTTGTCCCTCCTCTCTGCTACCTGGACTTTTTAAAAAATTCAGATTAAAAATTGTTGCCCTCTGATTAGAATGCTTCAACCATTTACATTTAATGTAATTAGGTATGATCAAGTTCAGATCTATTGTCTTGCTAGCTGCCTCTTTATTGCTGTTGCTGTTGCTTTAATTATTTAATAAATTAGACATGGGGGTTTCACTAAGATGCCTAGGGAGCTTGAACTCCCAATCCTCATCTCTGGTTCCTGAGTAGCTGAAATTAGTCATATATCACTACACCCAGCTTCTTGTTTTCATTTCTCCCATTTGTTCTCTGTTCCTTTTTTTTTTTATTTTCCTGTCTCCTTTGGGTTAACTTAACATTTTTAGAATACTAGTTTTTATCAGCAAATAGCAATTTGATTGGCGTATGGTCTGCTACTCTTGTGTGTTTCTTTCTGAGTTTGCAGTATGAGTATTTGAGTTAGCACAGACCAATGATGTTCTACCTCTCACACATAATATGGTGTCTGAACAGGATGTATTTTCTGGTAACAGAATGAAATGAGATAGGTAGCCCCAGGACTTAGCCATCCACATAAACATAAAGCTTAAAACCACAGTAATCAGAATGGACTCTTTCAGAGCTCTGGAACCTGATCTGACATTTACATGAGAACATGATTAACCATGAGAGCACTCTTCAAGGAAAGAGGCTGCTGGACCTTGGTAAGAGAATGCACGTAGATTCAACCGCCATCTTCTATCCTCAACTACACAGTGCTGTTGGCACCTATACCACTAGCGCACCTTAATGGAGACAGTGTAAGTGGTAAGGACTTTATCTCCTCAAATCGCTGGTGATGCATTTTGGCTGACATAGTTGTTCTCTGAAGGACTGGTTGTAGACATTCTGTTTCAGCCCCCTTAGGCTGTATTGGCTTCCTGGTGTCTCTAAGAACACTGGAGGAGACAGAGCCTTCCTTGCTTTCAGCCCATGGTCCAGGGACTACATATGTACCTGGATAGCTATGAACATGGGTCAACACATTTATAGATTGCAATGTCATGTTACACTGTCAAAGGATTGGTCACCACTACATTAGGTCCCAGATCACCCTTACATTAGGTCAGAAAATAAATGGTATCTATAACCCTATGTTATCAATCCCTAAGGAGAGGGAAGGTCTGACTTCCAGGTAACCACATTATGATATTCAAAACACCTTGATCTAAATAAAAACATGAAGTCTAGATACTGCATTGAATACTGGAACACTAAGTCATCTGTGGTAAATACACTTAGTCTTCTCAGAAGAACCATCAACCAAATACTAACAAATATTTGATGGCATATAAAAAGGGAATAAAAGTGAATAAAGGTATAGAATTTGTAAAAATAAAATAAAATTCAAGAACTAAGTCTAATACCAAAAAAAAGAGAGAGAAAAGAACAGAAGACACAAACTACAAACAAGCAGAAATAAAAACAATGAGAAGAAAAAAATTAACAGGAGACATGTGGGAAATAACACCAAATGTGTCAGCATATAGGAAAAGAAAAAGGAAAAATATTAAGAAAGAATGGCGCAAACTCCTCCAATTTGATGAAAGACATGAACCTAATAATCAAACCCTCAGCAGAATAAACTCAAAGCTAAAGGAAGGTGGCGAGAAAGAAACAACTTGTTCCCAGGGACTTTGAGTAAGATCACCTGAGTTCTCATCAGAAATTCCAGAAGCCAGGAGGCACAGGGAAGGCAGACAGATTTAAAGTACTGAAAGAAAAAAGGAAAACAAAATTAAAGGAAAAAATAAAAACCCAACCCCAAACCCCATTACTAGAAAACTGTCCTTTAAAAAGAAGAGAAAATAGCACCCCTTCAACTAAATTTTTTTCTAAATTTCTTAGATCCCTAAGAAATGTCCAAGAGCCTCCTTCAGGTGGGGAGGAAATGACACTAGACACAACCCAAAGCAACGTGAAAAGCAGGGTAAAGGTAACTTCACAGATGAAGATAACATCCTTGGTGGTTGTACGTTTGTTGTATAACTGCCCTCTCTTTCTGCGTAGTTTAAAAGGCAAATACATGAAGCCACTGTTTAAATCTTCCGACAGACACACCAGGTCTAATGTGTGGCAATCACTATCAGGTGGGATGAGACATGGAAATAAATGTATAGGGGCCAGGTGTGTGTATACTTGGAAAAGCAAGTTGGCTGTATGCAAATGAGGTTGTTACAAGCTTCAGATGTTAACAGCAAACTCCAGATTAGTCACAGTGAAGAGCAACTTGAAGACTCACAGAAATGAAAGATGAGGGATTCAAACAGTGCTGTACTTCCAAGAGCAAGCCGATCTTTAAGGACTAATAGCAGAAGAACAGAAAGTTCAAGACAGACACAGCAAGAAAGAGAAGTCTTTCTTCATCTGAGATTGCTTTGAGTAAGTGAACAAGACTCAATGTCAAAAGGTGGACAAGCCAACAATTGGTACAGATGATGACTACAAAATAAAGACTTACTTTCAACTACTTTTCACCCTCTAGAAAAATCAAATTGAAATCTTTTACCTACCTCTTACAAAAAAGAAAAGAAAAGAAAAAAGTTCATTTATTCATTCTGTTTCTATCTAGCAAAACTGAGTGTCGAAAATATCTTCTGTCCACACACAAAAATCTGCATGTATTGGTTGGTGGTCCTGCCCCCTAAAGATCAAGTCCCCCCATCAGTTTTACACTATCAATACTCATATACTACCTTATAAGGAAGCACTTAGAGGTCTCCTTAAAATTCCATTTGCTAATGATTAATACACTGTTTGGGCAGTCCAGTTTTTTATGCATGCCGCTTGACAACTGAGCACAGTCAGGCATTTGTATTAAAACTGAAAAATAGAAAGAAAAAAAAACAAATGCAAAATGTCAGATGGATTCTAGTCCAATCTGTTCAGATAAATTGTCAGTGGCCAGATTACTGCAAACAAACATTTAAAATTTGTTTACCTCAGGATGATGTACAGAAAATGGGTGAAGGCTAAATGTTGAGACACAGCCCAGGAGTAGGATAGTCCTCTTCAAGTGCTCCAATCCTATGATGACAATGACACTCTAGTGGAATGCCCGAGTATGATGGTTTAGTGCTGTGTGCATTGTATTAGAGTGAAATGAACATCAAGGCTGTCACCAAATCACACAAATTTTTAATAAGAAATGTTTACCAAAGGAATATTTTTGGACTCTGTTTTGGAACCTTGTGACCCATGCATGACTCAGAGCCAGCAGAGTAGGCTGTGTCTGTGGATTTGAGCACAACCATCAACACTGCTGTTTAGGAAATTATAATTTATGTCCATTCCACGTTGTAAATGCTAGGTTTTTTTCTCCAATAAAAAGACAACTAACTTAAAAAAAAGGGTGGAGATTGGTGGAATGACTTTAAAATATGATCATCTCTACAGTGTCTGCAGAAAATCATGAATGAAAACAAAATTGTGTGTTTTGGAGTAAATAGACTGAAGATTGTATGCCATGCAGAGGATAGCTAGAGAGAACTGGGTGGCTTTGTTATCACTGGATAATGTAGATTTTTGTGTTACCAAAGATTACAGAACACATGCCAGTGAATTTTGATAAAAGCTCAACTCAAGGAAAAAAATAATGATTTTAGAAACATATGTGACTATAGTGGAGACCCAAGATATATAAAGCAAAAGTGGACAGGATGAAAGGCAAGGGACAGGGGACTAGTCCTTGGCGACGTCAGCAGCACACTTCGCACAACAGTGAGATCAGATAGAGAAACCAATAAGGAAACAGGGGACCTGAACAGCCCTATAAACCAATTAACCCTAACAGACGGGCGTATAACACTCCATCCAATGACTGTGGAGTACACTCTCTTCAAAGCGTTTAAGAAATGCTCTCAAAGGTAGAACATGTTCAAGACCAGAAAACAAGTCTCAATAAATCTAAACGGAAAACAGAAAAATTGGTGGAAATTTACATACACCTAAATAACCAAAGGGCCAAGTCCGGGTGGGGGTGGGGTGGGGGTGGGGGAAGTGGTGACAGAGGTGGGAGGGGTGATGGAGGGTGTTGAAGTTTGTGAATATGGCAGAAACTGTACTGAGATGGGAATTTCTAGGTAAAACCTACATTGAAAAAGAGGAAAGACCTCAGTCAGTAACCTAACCATATAACTTAAGGGATTAGGAAAAGAAGAGCAAAGTGAACCCGCGCTAACGGAAGAGAACACTAAATGTCAGAATAAGTAGAAACAGAACAAGGAGTGAGAAAACAATAGGAAATATTAGCAGAACCAAAAGATGATTCTTGAAAAAAGGCTGACAAGAAATTTAGTTAGGTGATATGAAAAAACAGAATTGATAACATCAGAAGCTATTATTCTTGACTTTACAGAAAAAGTGGGGGGAGGGGGCAGATTGTAAGAGGATATGAGAAAAACTTTTATGCAAACTGAATAATCTAAACACACAAACTACCAAAAGTGAGCCAAGAAGGAATTGACAATCTGAATAGACATACAACTATATAACAAGCAAGGCCGAATCACTAAAGAAAAATTCCTAGACAAAGAAAGGGCCACTCACTGATTCCCATCAGCTGTGACTCCCTGCACCAAGACCCCCATGAGGCAGGGCCCATCAGCATCCTGCCATGGATGAGAGGGGGACTCATGTGCCCCCAGCTCTCCCTGTGTGACCATTGTCAGTTAATGGGCAGGAGTCATTTTCTTCAGCAGCGTAGCCACTGGCAAGTTGCCCATGGTCCAGTAAGTAACCCCAGCTCATGTTTCTGTAAACAACATTAACTAAATACCTCTTGCAGCATTGGTCTGTTGGGGATGAGTGTCCTGTTGTTTATTACCTAGTTCCTATTGGACCTTTATATTTCAGAGATATTTTTGCTGGGTATCTTTTTCTTTCAGCATTAAAACTCATCTGGCTTGCATGGTTTCTGAAGACAAGTCAGAAGTCATTTTTTTTTCTTTATTAAAATGTGTCTCTTTTCTCTGGCTGCTTTGAAATAGTCTCTTTGTAACTTCTTTTTGGCAAATTGATTACAATATGCCTTGATGTCACTTCCTTGGTGTTTATCTTAGTGAGGATTCATGGAGCCTTGGATTTTCAGGTTGCCGAGGTGTTTCCTAATTTGCTTTCTGTTGCTGGAATAAAGTACACTGAACAAAAACAACTTAGGGAAGGAAAGTGTTTATTTTAACTTGTGCTCTCAGGTCCCAGTCCATCACTGAAGGGAGTCAGGGCAGAAAACATCGAGGAATGCTGTTCACTGGGCTTGTTGGTCCACTGGCTTAGGGATGGTGCCTCCCACAGTGGGTGGAGCCACTCAACATCAATCATCAATCAAGACAATTACCCACAGACTTTCTCATAGGCCAATTTGATAGAGGCAGTTCCTCAATTGAGGTTCCCTCTTCTCAGGTGACTCTATTTGCATCATGGACAATAAAAAACTAACCAGTACAAGATGCTTGGGTTGTTTCTCCCCTTCCTCCAACTTATGTGGCAAATTGGCTTTTACTTTCTTATTTATTTATTTTTGACTATTTTTTTTGTTTTGTGTTTCAGATTGGCCTTGAACTTATGATCCTCCTGCCTCTACCTCCTCAGTGCTATAATTTTACATGTTTGCACCCTGTATCTGATATCCTTTATTCATATTATTTCTGTCCTTTTTTTTCTTGAACAATAGACCATATAACATTAGATTTGTTAATATTTATGTTAGGCTAATTAATGACCAATTAATATTCATATTGGAATACTTAATATTTGTGTCAGAGTATTTATATTCATGTAAGGCCACTTCCTATTGCCACATAAGCCCCAAAGACTTTTCCTATTTTTTCATGTTTTTCAGCGGTTTCTATTTATTTATTTGTTGTTTACATTTGGTTTGGAAGAGAGGGGTTTATGCATGCTAGGGGCATGTTCTTCCATAGAGGTACATCCATAGCCCTCTTCTTTGCTGTCCATAACTTCTGTAGTTACAGCTTTGAGTCTCCTGGTCTTATGTTGTATCATCTCAAGTGTTATTAACCCCATCCGACGGATTTTCCATATTATGTGTTCTGTTTTTTTGGCTGGAAAATGCTTGTTCAGTTCTTTAACACATCTTCAGTTTCATTGTAAACCCTTACATACATTTACAATAACTTTAAGTTCTTGTCTGGTAATTTTACCACCTCCACCACTTTTAGGGCTGACTCTGTTGACTTTTACTGTACTTTTAGGTTATATACTTCCTGCTTCTTTGAATCTAATAATGTTTTATGGGATACTGGATATCATGATGTTTTGCCTTAAGTGTTTAGATTGTGTATCTTCCTTCAAAGATGTTGTAAGGGTTGGGGGGGGAGCTATTAAAATATTTTATGATCAGTTTGAACCTTTATAGGACTTTAAGATTTTTTTTTAATGTAGCCATAGAACAATCTTAACTACGATTTAGTCCAGTGTGTGTGTGTGTGTGTGTGTGTGTGTGTGTGTGTGTGCATGTTCAGCCATGCCACTGTCATGTGTGGAGTGGCAGAACACAACTTTTGGGAGCTGGTTCTCCTATTTCAGCTGTGGGTTCTGGAACTCAGACTCAGGTGGTCATGCTTAGCAGCAAGCACCTTTAACCACTAAGCCATTTGGCTGGCCCCAAGTTAGCCCTAGTTTTAAGGCTTGGTCTTTCTGGAGTCTCTAATTAAATACCCTGCATGTTGGAAAATGACTGGATTTAACCAAGCATGGTGATATATGCCTGTTATTCCAGCACTCTGGAAGTAGAGGCAGGAAGATCAGGATTCAAATCCAGCCTCACTGATACATAGTGAGTTCAAGACCAGCCTCAGTGGGGCGACTATCTAAACAAGCAAACAATTGAACAAACAAACATAAAAAGACATCTATCATGTTTGAGCTCTGTGGATTGCCTCTCTTAGAACTTCTGATAGCTATGCTCTTCTCAGTGGGGTTTTCCTTGGGTAGGATCATCCTATGGATGCTCTGTTTACCACCCAGCCACAAACTAAAGAACTCAGAGAAAAGTTCTGGAACTTTCCTTCCCCATAAAAAACTATGTCTCCCTAGCCTCCCAGAACTCTAATCTCCATCTCCTTGTTCAATAAGACTCGCACACTCTTCTGAGCTTCCCTTTCCCAGGAGGCAATCCTGACCAAGGGGTTCCTTTGCTCGATGTTGCTGCTCAAGGTCTCAGGCCTGTAGTCTGTGTGGTCTCTCATCTGTCCAGTGTTGTTTCATAGATTTTGTCCAGCTGGAGGTCAGATCTGATACCAGTGATGCCACCATCCCTGGGAGCAGAACTATAATCCACTCCCAAGTCTCATGAACAAAGGTTGTTTACAGCTATGTTCCCACTTTAGGTAAAGCAGAGATGTATGTGTGAGGAAATGAATGAGGGAGTAAGATGTGGCCAAATGAATCACCTCTGCATCTCCCACAGTGTGGAGAAACATCAACGGCTCACGTGAAACATGTCATGTGGGTAGTCTAAATGAAGACCCATTCTTCCCTGAGGCCAGGCATACTTCAGAAATTATCCCTTCACTACGGACTTTTAATTAATCATTAACACCACTGGAATGCTGCCTTCAGTGGCATTGCCATATTCCTTCCAGCATTTAAAAGGTTACAAATGTGGATTAAGTTTCACTTCTGCCTGATTCATTAAAGAACAAAAGGCAAAGCTCCAGTTTGCTAAGTAATACCAGAAATCAGTCAACCAATTGTGCTGTCCAGGCCAGACACATTCTTTTTATCATTTCAAAAAGGGAAGAAATACTTTTCTTTCTTTCTTTCTTTCTTTCTTTCTTTCTTTCTTTCTTTCTTTCTTTCTTTC
>CAJQZJ010032121.1:8747081-8764309 GCA_907164525.1 Lophiomys imhausi
TTCTTTCTTTCTTTCTTTCTTTCTTTCTTTCTTTCTTTCTTTCTTTCCTTTCCTTTCCTTTCCTTTCCTTTCCTTCCTTCCTTTCTTTCTTGTTTGTTTTTCAAGACAGGGTTTCTCTGTGTAACACCCCTGGCTGTCCTGGACTCACTTTGTAGACCAGGCTAGCCTTGAACACACAGAGATCCTCCTGCCTCTTCCTCCAGAGTGCTGGGATTAAAGAGGTTCCACTTTGTGGATTATGGCCCACTGGCTCTCTTGGGCCTCCATTACATCTTACATCCAGCATTTGGATTTTGTTAATTGTGGGCACATAGTTACTATTTTGAGTGTCTCCATGTTTTCACTATGTTTTCTGGTAGGTGGCTTCCTCTCTGAGGTCTATCAACATTTTATGCTTTATCTGAGAAAAAAATTAGCCATGAAGCTGACTTTTTAAAAATTCACCCATGTCTGCTGCGTGCCCTGTGAGAAGCTAATGCAGGTGAGTGAGGGAGATATCCATTTTCATGTTCATCTGGCCTCAGCATTCATCACCTCTCTGAGGACAGCACTGTTGTTGGAGCTCTTGGTGATTTAGTTAGGAAACGTCTGGGTACAGGATTAGGCAGTTCACAACTGCCTATAACTCCGGCTCCAGAGGAATGGGACGCCTCTGGCCTCTGTGGGCACTTGCATGCTCATGCACATATTCACACATAGACACATGCACATGCATGCACATGTGTGTGCACACACAGAGAAAGAGAATTTAAAACAAAAAATGGATTTTTAAAAAAAGAGGTCCAAAAACATTTTAAGTTTAAAAAAAAAATAAGTCCAGTCTTTTAATTTCAGTACCTCCTAGTTCTTTGACTTTATGAATGGAAAAAGGTGGCATGTATCCACTGGCTTAATCTAAGGTGTCAACAGTCCCTCTCTGAAGCTATTGAAAAAAGGGGAGTGCCCACAATTACTAAAGATCTTCCGGAGATAAAGGACCAATTGCATAAACTTCTGGCTCCAAGCATCACAGTGAGTCAGCATTTCACAAAAAGCTCAATTCCATTGGCAGTCCAGCTCCACACATTTGAGGAATAATGTCTCCTCACATGTAGGTGAGTCACTAGGAAGGTACAGACTCCAGAGATCTGTCTGCACCAGAGTTCCCATTACCCACTTTCTACTGGATCTTTGCTTCTGACCAAAGATTATGAGTTGACCAAGGCAGAACTCTCTCTCCTGGCAGTGAGTTCCAAGCTTACCAAGAAGAGATGGATGGCTGCCTCAAGCTCCTTGTTATCAAACCAAGGCACTTTCTTTCTGTGAAGTTTTGGTAACCTGAGTTTATTTCCCAGAACCCACATGGAAAGAGAGCACTGACTCCCCAATGTTTTCCTGTGATCTCTACATGCATATGTGGCACAGACATGCACGTTACATATTCACATTAAAGAGATAGAAAGATAGATAGACAGATAGATAGATAGACAGACAGATAGATAGACAGACAGACAGACAGGCAGGCAGGCAGGCAGGCAGACAGACAGACGGATAGACAGACAGACAGATAGATAGACAGACAGACAGACAGATAGACAGACAGACAGATAGACAGACAGATAGATAGATAGACAGATAGATAAATGAATGAATGTTAAAAACAAAAACCCTCAACTTGTCTAATTCACCTGGTAGATTATGTACCTCGTCCTATGCTTATCTGTCCTGCTTCTTGGGGGGCTGATTAGGAAGGAAAGAAGCATTGCTACCAGGCCACACTGCAAACAGCTCCATACTAAACAAGCCTTTGCTCAAGCTGCCCCCTTAACCTCTGCCTTCCATGTTTACACACAGAGCATAACCTGGGCCCGCAGAACCCTCAGAGGAGGAGGGCAGTCTGGGTAGCCTTCCAGGATGGCCAGGAAGAAGCAGCTAAGCTTATAAAATAAGATCCAGGGGCTGGCTCGGGTGTGGCTCAGTGGTAGAGTGTGTGTTTAGCCTGCTGTAAGTCCTGAGTTCCATCCCTGGCTCCATAACATAAACATAAACTATCCAAGAAGGAAATCCTCCTGACATTTGGTTTTTTCCCTTATAAATAAAATACATAGAGTACCATTTTCTTGAAGACACATTATAAATGATCAGTTGCAGTGAGCCACAGTGCAACAGGACCCTTAGGCATAACAAGGCACTTAAACAGTTTTCCCAGCACTAAATAGTTGTAGACTTCTAGTCCCTGTAGTTATCATAGTTTTCCTCCCTTGTGCCATTCTCTTTGGTCCTTCCTCTCAGAAACACTGGGAGTTGTAACATCCCAATCATAGGAAGAGGATAGTAAATTGAACTAACTTTAAATTAAAAACCCAGTTTAAGTTGAATGTGGCATAGAAACTATTAATGCCAGATTTCCTTATCAATAAAGTTCATTAAACTTGGAGCACAGAGTTCATGACACCCATTGTCTGCTCAACTATATTTTTCATTCCCTTTCTTTGGGGGACAGAGGATATGTTCCAAATAAGTATGGTTGTTTCAGAACTGAATTGTTGTCAGTTCAAGTTCTATTGCTCTGTCACGTTGAAGAGGTGACTCCCTTGCCATCCATAAGAGTAATGTACAGAGCTTCACGTTCCCTGGTAATATATAAACATATATGTTTCCAGGTATGAAAATGTCATTATGAAAAATTGCCGTACATAGTATATGCTAATAAAACCTTTTCAAAATTGGCATTTCCATGGTATTCCCCTAGTATAGACACAGGGGATATACTTCAAGAACCCCAATTAATGCCCAAAACATTGGATAGTACTAAACCCTATCTATAATGGATTTTTCCTGTACATACCTACAACAAAGCTTAGTCTATAAATTAATATGAAGATATTAGCACAAGAAGAGATTAACAATAATTCATAATAAATAGAGAATTGTATATTGTGTCAATAGTTACATGAGAGTAATATCTCTCCCTCCCTCTCTCTCTAGTCCCTCCCTTTCTGTCTTTCTGTTCTTTCTTTGACACAGGGTCTCATGTAACCCAGGCTGGCCTCAAACTCACTTGTAGCTGAGGATAACCTCAAACTCTTCGTCCTCCTGCATTAGCCTCACTAGCCTCACAAGTGCTGGGCTTACAGATATGTACCACCACACCTGGCCCTTCTAACTCTGATACATTTTTGCTCAGTGAAAACACTTTACAGCTTCCCCATGATGTATCTGAGTTGCCAGCATAGATACTCTTAGGCTTTGGGACCCTCCTAAGTAAAGCAAGCACCGTAATAGTGCATAACACTCAGGCTGATAACCAAGACAACTGGGAAGTGACGAATGGGTGGGTAGTATATACAGCATGGATATGGTAGACAAAGAGATGACTCAGATCTGGGCTGGGACAGGGTGGGACTGGGAGATTCCATCATGCTACTCAGAACGGTACAGTTTAAAACTGCATAATTATTTACTTCTGAAACTTTCTTTTTGTTTCCAGAAAAGGTCTCCTTATGTTGCTAAAATAGGCCTTGGACTCCACAGTCTCCAACCTCAGCCTCCTCTGTACTGAGGTGGCAGGTGTGTAACCCCACTCCTGGCCCCATTTACAATTTGGGGACCATAGTTGGCACTGCAGGTGTCTGAGACTGGAAAGCCAGACAATGGCTCACTCTGACCACCGTGTCAGCTACTGTTTGTACAAAAAGCTACCTTTACTGAAGATGGCTGTACCTATTTATGGCTGCAAAGTGTCAACGGTGTTTTTAGGTTCTATTTCTTCAGTATTAGAGAGGTTCATTTTTATTATCCTACTTTCTTTGTTTCTAAGCCAAAGATTTGTTTTTAAAATTCTGAATGTATGTTTTCTTCTTTCTTGGGATTCCGGTTCCCTGGTTACATTGAGACTTCTATGCTCACTCTTTTCTTTGAGTCCAGTAACCCTCCCACTATTTTGACAGTTGGCTCTGATAAATTCCCTCTGGCATTAATTTCAACTAGAGGTTTTTAGTTTGAAACTATTTAAGTAGCCTGGTTAACCAAGTTGAATATAGGGATTAGAAAAGCCACTGGAAAAAAAATCCCAAGCATTCTAATACAGTATAAATTTTAATTAAGCTAAATCACATATAAACAAAAAAATACACCACTGGCCCAAAGGAATACACCATAGACTACTCTAACCTGTTTCACAGATGAGCAGTCACGGAAGGGGTCTTGGATACCAGCCAACCCAGCACCTCATTCTACATACTAGAGTTGAGTGAGTTCCCTAGAGTCTCACATACACAGTGTGTGTACAATAGTCATGAGAGCTGGACTGCCCCATTGAGATCTCTTGATATTCTGTTTTACCACATGACCACGGAATTCCTTCTACTTTCTCTCCAAATCACTCTGTGAACCCGGAGCATTTTCTTGACTCCATTCTTTGGTGACCACAGTTATTCTAACTCTGTTGCTCTTGCAACCTCAAGTGGGTTTCTGGCATTCCTAGTTCCTAATTCAGTTATGCAAGCCATCAGCATAATTTAACCAACACGAGTTAGCGGGGGTGAGAAACTATGTAGACACTTTCATCAATATCAGCTTTTTTTTTTTTTAAAGAATAGCCTGATAAGACTTTTTTAATGATCTCTAGTTGAACCCTGGGTACTAGGCTCATTATCAGAAAACATGTGTGTGCCTTTCAGAAAGAGCCGAATGTGCCATAGCACACTTCTTCCCGTGAGTCGTTCCGTGGCTTGTGATGGACTGAAACTTTCTGATCAAAAGTCAGTGCAAGCTGATAATCTTCCCATCAAACAGGCTCCATCTGAATACATTGGTTTGTTAATGGAGAGTGAAACAGACATCCAGCTATACACACAGTGGCCATGGAAAGAAAGGTAGGGCCTGAGCTCTCAACTTGAGTCTTAGAATCTCTCAAGGAAGACAAGGGTGGTACTGAGGAGAGGGAGCAGGGACTCTGGTTCGCCTTTGCAAATATTTTCCTTTCCTATCTCTGCTCTTTGTCAGTCTCTCTGGAGTCACCAAGGCAGACAAGAAATGAACAGTTTCTTTGAGCAAATCATTTTTGCCTAGAAATCCTGCAGGACAGGTATGGCCTGACTTAGCTGCAAATGATAATCTAGAAATGTCACTATGCAAGGTGCGTGGGACCTGAAGGAGCACAAAGCCGCCTGCTGTGTGGCCGTGATATCTTTCCCTAGGAAAGCGATAAAGAACTTTGGTGTGACTGGGAGGGGTGAGGGAGGGGCAAGAAGGGCGATGTTTCCCTTGACCTCTAGCATGACACAGAAGGCTAGGGTTCTCCACAGCTCGCTTGTTTGGGCCAAACTATCAAGAGAAACCCAAATCTTGCCTTGAACTGACTTATAACTGCATTCTCTAGCCACATCTCCAAAGATATCTCAGACTACAAAGATCTGAATTGCAGCAATGTCTCCCCAGCCTCTTATGAAATCTCTTCATCTGGCTTCTTAAAGAATGTTCTCATACCTGAAGTGGGCGAATCCCACCCTGCTTCTTACATCTACCTGAAGTGGGATAGCCTACTCCAGGAATGACCATGTCCCTACCCTGGGTTTGCCAAGGGCTGACAGCTGTCACTCAGACCTATCAGCATCAGGCTGTTTCCCTGGAACCAGGCATTCTCATTGAGAAATCCTTGAGAATATTTCCATGCCAACCTCCCACCTACCCCAGCATCGTCGCCACCAGTACTAACCTCCTGGCATCCTCTTCTTGGGCACCGACACTCAGGCTGAGACCTGCTTCCTGACATAGGTGTTTCCTTCCTATCTGGCACATCCTAGGCAGACATCACGTTTCATAATGTCTCTCTCCTTTTGTTCTCGGATGGCTCCTTGCAGCTCATGTCCCTGTTAGCACACCTGGGCCAGAGCTGGCTCCCGGAACAACAGGAGAGACTTGCCAGCAAACTTGCCTAGGATATCTCTGCAGGAGAAGTCTTGGAACTGGGGCTTGTTTAGAAATACCAGAGATAATGTGGGAAAAGAAATGCCAACACCTCCTATACGAACAAGCCAGAAAACCACATTGATTCTTACAAAGATGCCAGGCTTATGGGGGTGGCAGGTACCCCTCCTTGGTAAGGGTACTTTGTTCTGTATGTCTCATCCCTATTGGAGTAGGTTGTCACTGTTGATTCATTAAAGTCCAAACTTTTGCTGGCACCATCTTGGCCTCCCATGCCCTGCCTTGGCCTCTCATGGTCACCTCCATAAAAGCTGCAGGTGAGTCAGCAACATGAGAGAAAAGGAAAGAGGTGTGTTTCTGGCTCTCACACACATGACTCTGAGCAAGGAAGGACTGCAAACAAAGGCTTCACGCTGAAACTAAAGGGTGTGGGAAGTTTTACAGCACGGGGCTAGCAAGGTTGTAGCGGCATGCTCAGCAGGCCAGACATGTATACTTTCCTTCCATTTAATAATTAGAAAAGAATTAAGTCCCCACTGGACTGTGGGTCAGCTTCTGATAGCTCTTGTGGAAGATGCCACTGAGACAATGCCAGGCTTTTGAAGACTTGTGTGTCCTGGCCTAAGGCCAAGAGCTCCCTCTCTCCCATAGTTACCTGTGGTCTAGAACATGTATCCTTTACATTTTGGCTTTCCGGTTGGTTTTACAGGTCAGTTCTGAACTGAACACTGCAGTGATGTTTCCCTTACAGCCAAGGACATACAAGTTCCTTTGACACCCCCACCCTCCCCATGATGTGCTTATAGCCTCAAAGCACTACCCTCCAGTACAATTCAAGTTCTGTACAACTAGAAGTTTTCTGTATTGGCCCAAGACAATATTAGCCTTTTCACGTCTCCGTAGAATGTTGCTAGGTAAGAGAGAAAAACTCCACCCAAAACCTGCAATTCCCAGTGTCTCCTCATAGATCAGCAGGGACTTTGCAAGAACTTTGAATTGTTACCATCAATATGAAGCTTGGACATCCAGCAAAACATTATGAAATCTGATTTCTATTTTGCATAGGGGACAGTGTGGTATTCGGTTGTAAAAGCACATGCATACAACACTGCGAGGACAGATTTCAGCCTGTTTCTGCATCTTAGAACCCCTGTAAATCCCAGGAGACAGAAAGAAGTGCTAAACAAGCCTGCCCTGGTTCAAATCCCAGCTCTGTCAATGATTAAGTTTGAGCCCACAGGCAAGCTACTTGATCTCTTCGTGCTTGGCCCCCATTCTGTTCAACTTAAATGATATAACCCCTGCCTCCCATGATCATTGTTAAGGATTAAATTTTATTTGTAAAATTTTTAGAAGTACATCATAAATTGTTTGTTGAGGGGCTGGGGAGACAGATCAGTGGGTAAAGTGCTTACTGTGCAAGCTCCAGGGCCTTAGTTTGGATCCCAGCACCCATGTAAAAGCTAGGTGTGCCACTGCACACCTGTGACCCAAACACTGAGAGGCAAAGACAGGCAGATCCTAGAAGCTTGCCACCCAGCCAGTCTAACTGAAATAGTGAGCTCCAGGTTCGGTGAGCACTGCCTCAAAACATAAGGTAGAGACACAATTGAAGAAAATACCCACATTTACCTCTGGCCTCCACGGTGTCTGCATGGACACACCCCACCTCAATATTGTTGAATAAAATAAAGGTGTGCACTGCAATGCACTAATTTGTGACAGTTGCCATAGCAAAATACTGCAGGCTTAAACAGCAGTAATTTATTGTCCCATAGTCTGGAGGATAGAACTCTGAGATTAAGATATAGGCAAGATGGGGTCAAAGGATTCTTTTTCAGAACTTGTAGATGGCCCCTTCTCTCTGTATTATCATGTAGTTTTCTATGTGTGTCCATGTCCAAAGTTTCTCTTTGTGTAAGGACACTAGAAATATTGAATTCAAGTTGGCCTTAATGACCTCATTTCAATTTTTTAAGATTTATTTTTATTTATGTATATGTGTATCTGTAAATGTATCCCCCGTGCACTCGCTTGCTCGCACATGCGCACGCACAATGCGTGCGTGTGTGCATGTGTGTGCGTGTGTGTGTGTGTGTGTGTGTGTGTGTGTGTGTATGTGTAGCCATTTAACCCAATTTAATGGAATCACTCTCACAAAAACCCTGTCAAACACTGCCACATTCTGAAGTACTAGGGGTTAGGGCACCAACATATGAATTTGTTTCTTCCTCCCGATGAAGCCACATGTCACAGCAGCCACTTGGGCACATGGGAGGAGCACCTTGCCTTCATTTATATCAGTCTCCTTTATTTATAGCTCAGTTCCATTCTTATCTCACACTCCCTTAAAACTGCCCTCACAGGCTGTATATCGCCCAAGGACTTTATGAGCAAGAGCATTTCTCTTTTCTTTACTATTCATTGTACAAAATATACATAAAATCCAACATTTTAATCCTTTTCAAATGTGCAGTTTTGTTGCAGTGAGTGCATTATTGTGTAATTATCACCTCCATCCGGCTCTAGAGCCTCCTTCCCATCCCCAGCTGAGACTCTGTACTCATTAAACACTAGCCATAAAAAGGAATGAGGTTCTGACACACACTGTACTGTGGGTGAACCTGGGAAACATTGTGTTAGTGTCACTGGAGGGCAGGTGCTGGATGGTTCCACTCACATGAAGTTCCTAGAACTGTCAAGTCAGGTTCATAGAGACAAAAAGTGGGCTGAAGACTGGGGCCCGGGGGCGGGGGGTGGAGGGGCAGGGGAAGAGAGGAAGTTAGTATTTCATGGGGACAGAGTTTCAGTTTTGTAACATGTAACCAGGAGTGAATAATAATGGGAAGATCAAGTTTCTTGCAGGAGGTTTCTTCCCCTTGCTTGGCTGCCGGCATCCTGGTGTAGCTCTGCCAGCCCATGGCACTTGTGGCATTGGAAGCAGAGTCTCTGTCTCTCTCTCTCTCCCCGGGTCCCTGCTCTCACTTTGCAGAACATCCTCTATTTAGTCCCTCCCTGCACCAGCATCTATTTGTGCTGTCTAACCTTCCCCACACCTGTCACTGTCACTCCTACATGCCATTCAGATTTGTTCTATCAAGGCAAAGATAGAAGCTGCAGACAAGAGTCCTGCTGTAGGATTGGGTGTGTGCTCCTCACACAGAGAATATTTGCATTTTAGTAGGTGACAACTGAGGCCAATCTCATCCAACAGGATGTGGGATGCGGTGGAGAGGGGAGGCAAGTCTTGGGAAATCGACTACAGAGTAATGGAGGGCTGGAGGTACCAGCCAAAGACACAGTTCTGCCTCCTCCTTATTTCCTGCCTTCAAGCCAGGTCCACAGATGACCCTGCAGTCTGAGCATCCCTGACTACAGTTGCCTCTGTCTCTGTGGCAATGTATCGAAAGAGAGCACTTAAGGTGCCCATAGTTTACAGTCCCTATTTACAGATAGGTATGTTGAGCTCAAAATGGCTATTTCTTCATGTGCCAACTCTGAAACCATTTACACACACACACACACACACACACACACGGACACCCACACAGAGGCACTCACACACACTCATACACATAAACACATACAGGCACTTATACACACACTCACAGATAAAAACTCACACACAGACACACACAGAAACATTCACACATAGACATTCACACACAGACATACAGACACATGCACACACACTCACACACACAGACACATACTCACACACATTCACACACATGCAGACACACACAGAGACATTCACACACACACACTCACACACACAGACATTCATACACACACAGACATACAGACACACACATTCACAAACATACAGTCCCCCCACACATAGTCACACACACACTCACACACACAAACACTCATGCATACAGACACACACACACAAACACACACACTCATCTGTTTTACTGGAGATGCTAAATATTTTGCTGAAACTGAGTTAGCAGAATATTTCTTTTAAAACAACCCTTTGCCTGTCTAATATGAATTTTGGAGGTGAACCTTTGGAAGTCAGTTCTCCACCAAAAAGCATTTGAACCAACAGTGCATAGACCCTTCAATCTTGCCAGAGTTCAAACCCTGCGGTCAGCTCCTTGCTGGCATTAGAGCTGAGGAGATTTAGTAGCTGCTCTGGATACAGGAATATAAACATGTCAGCTCCCCATAAGCCTTTTTAATGATAGCTCATCTATTGTTCTCAAATGAGACACTCAAAGAGCTGGGTGTCAGTCTTCACCCTAATGAATGGGCTTTCTGTTCTCCCGCACCTTGAATTATGTGAAGAAAAGATCAGATCTCGTTAATATGTTGTTTTTAATTGCGCTTGGCCTAAGGGATCTGCCAACCCCCATCTTTCTTCGTAAGCCTCCTTTCTTGAAGTGTCAAGCCAAGGAAAGCAAGCCTCTTTCCTTTTGCATACTTAAGGCCGCCCCAGCTAAAGCACCAACATGTAGCAGAAGGTTGAAAATGAGAATTTGTTGTCTTAGGAAAAACAGCACAGAGAAATCTCAGACTACAATCAGGCAAGTAAAAGCAATGCAAACACCAATAAAACAACAGACTATCCGGCCACACCAGTTATCTTGGTGATAGATAACCAGACCTCCTTCAAATGGCAAATCCAACCTCGCTGCGGAAGAGTTGAACTAACATTGTGGAGCAGTCCAACGGTGTGTCCAGGATTCTGGGTGGGGAGAGGGGGTGCCCTCTATTCTCAGGCATCTTTTTTTTTCTTCCTATGCCTGTCATTTGTAATAATGACTCATGTTTGTTGTTAGGGGAGTCACCTTCACCTGTTCAACTTTCATTTTAAGTATAAGACATACTGCATATTTTGAATACTAGTGAACTCATTATGGCAAATCTCAAAGCCATAAGTCTAAATAAGATTTGTGTTTTTTTGAAACAAGGTCTTGCTATGTAGACCTGGCTAACCTGGAACTTGATACGCTCTTCAGGCTTTTCTGGAATTGAAGAAATCCTCCTGCCTCTGCCTCCTAAATTGTTGGGAATACAAGCATTCATCACCATGCCAATGTCAGCCTATGGAAGTTTTATAAACAAGTGTACTTTTACTTCTTTTAAAATTTTTTTATTGTGTGTGTGTGAGAGAGAGAGAGAGAGAGAGAGAGAGATATGGGGGAGATGTGCCTGCTGTGGTGCTCACGAAGAGGTCAGAGGACAACTTTATTAAGTTGGTTTTCTCCTCTGCCTTTATGTAGGTTCTGGGGATCAAACTGAGGCCCCCAGGCTTCTTGAGGCAAAGCACTTCTGCCCCTTGAGCCATTTTGCTGACCCATTGGTTTTTGATTTTTTTGGGTTTTGTTGTTGTTTGATTGTTTTAAACACACCAAAAATAAATAATATGTTCAGTATTCCTAGGGCCTAAAACCTTAGCCTCTATTTCAACTCCTTCTTAACTTGAATTTCAGTGTAATTTGAATAGATCAAGCATAACCTGGATATGAGAGGCCAGGAGAGGAAGGTGCTTTTCCTAGGATTCCCTTAGACCTCATTAGTTAACATTCATACTGGAGATTGATCCTGACGAGATTTATCTTCCTTTGCCAAAACCAACATTTTAACCCTGACACCGAGAGAACATTTCTGAGGGTCAGGATTTGGATATCTGTGTCTGTGGTACATTTTATTACTGTTGCTGTCATCACATTGAAAAATCCTTATTAAGCCGGTCCATCTCAGCGGTGCTGTGGTAAGCACGGTGTAAGGAGAACTACATAAAAGCAATTCCCATTCCGGTGCAAAAGGGAAGCTGATGCAGGGCCACAGCATGACAGATACAGATGGACTCCAGTGGAGAGAGGAAAGAATGGGGGTGTGGCAGAGTCCTTCAGGGGTAGAGTGGGTGCTTAGCCTACACAAGGATTCAATCGTCAGCACCAAAAGGAAAGGAAATTTGGCAGGGGTGGGGGTTGGGGGGTGGAGGATGTTCTTGTTTGTTTTTGTAAATGAATTCATTTAAAAACAAAAGAATCAGCCAAGCCTGGTGGCCATGCCTTTATTCCCAGCACTCAGGAAACAGAGGCAGAAAGATCTCTGAGTTTGAGGCCAGCCTGGTCTCCAGAGGGAATTCCAGGCTAGCCAGTGCTACACAGTGAAAACTTGCCTAAAACAATAACAACAAAAACCTAAAAACAAGATGATCAATTATAGAACTATAAAAGAAGAATAGACTGTGAGGATTTGTCCAGGTTAACCCTCTTATTTTATAGTTCAGAAGAGTGACACTGGACAGACAACAGATTAAACCAAAGTTATAGAAAATAGGACACACCCAGGGTTACAGACTGGTCCTCCCAGCTCGGAATAGAACGATTCTCCCATCACACTATTTTGCCTTCATGCTTTTTAAACACAGCCATAAGTTGTATATAGATGCTCTCTCAGCCAAGATCTAAACTTTTCTTAAGGTTAGCAATTGAAAGATTTGTTTAAGTCAGGCATTGTGCACATGCCTTTAATCCCAGCTCTTGAGGGGCAGAGAAGCAGGTGGATCTCTGAGTTGGAGGCCCCTGTCGTCTACAGAGTGAGCCCAGGGCTACACAGAGAAACCCTGTCTGAAAAAAAAAAAAAAACAACCAAACAAAAACACAAAAAGATTTGTTTAGGAAGACAAAAGATAAAAATGAGAGACAAGAGGAAAATAAGTCTGAGAGCAAGAAAAGCTAAGAAGTGGGAGTGAGGTTAGATTGCCATCTTCCAGAGAGAAGCAGCCACATCTGCAGAAAGCAGTCAGTCAGGCACTGGAACCAGAAGACCTGCCGATGGTCTGGCTGTGGGGCCTCGGATTGGTTGCTTCAGCCCTCTGCACTTGGTGCCTCCTGCCCTGCTCTTCTTGGCTCTGTATCTATTCCTCAAGCACAGAAAAGCTGGGTAGCTCCTGAAAGAGAACCTGGGGTGTCATGGAAGAACAAACAAGCTCCTCACAGGGTCATGCCACAGCTCAGGCACTCCTGTTAAAGCCTCCAAAGCTTGGCACTCCTGTCATTTGTGTTAGAACTGTGGGAGACAAAATCTCTGCTATTGGGCTGTCAGTCACTCACAGGTATGTAAAGCTTCTATGTTAATAAAGCCATTGGAAAGAGACTCCCTCCTCCCTGCCCTTCCCTCCCTTCTTCTCTTTTCTTTTTCTATCTTCCCTCTCTCTTTCCCTCTCTCTTCCCTTGCCTTCCCCTCTCCTCTCCCGTCCCTTCCCTTCCTATTTCCCCTCTGTTCCTTCCCTTCCATTCCCCTTCCTTCTTCTCCTTTCTCTTTTTTTCTTTTTTCCCTTCTGTCCCTTACTCCTTTTCTTTCTTCACTCATTCAGTTAAATTCTCTTCCCCTCCTGAGTTCTATATGTGGGATGATAGGTGAGCCATGAGAATGACTCTCTCATAGGATAGATAGACAAAGTTGCCTTTCACTGTTGGCTCTTCAGGACAGTTCTGTGTATCCAGAGGATACTCAACCTTGCATTGGCCTCAATTTTTTATTTTATTTTTTAAATGACAATTAGGACACCATGATTGGCTGCTTTCTACTGCATAATGAAAATAAAAACAAACAAAAAAGAACAAAAACTTCTCCTAGGTGTCCACTAGAGACAAAACCTGACTACTAAATTAAACTGAACAAATTCCTGCTTTGGCTTGGAAGCCCTGGACTGCAAATCTTCCTGCTTTCTCTCTTTCATTCTGAAAAACATAATGAACTAATATATACATATGACCATAAAAACAAAGAGTCCCACTCATAACCCCCATCAGCAAAGAGTCCCAACCTAACTTGAGGCAGATTAAAACAAAGTCCCAAGTTCTGCACAGCCCCTTTCTCGAGGCCTGAGATAAGCTAGGTGAGCATCCAGCCAAACTATCCTGGATATGTAGAAATATCTGCAAGGCTCTGTGTGTTTGGGGTTGCTATGTGGTTGTTTTGTCTATATGCCACTGAACAGGTAGATGCTTAAACATCCAGATGATAGCCTTAAGGTTTTGTTTTGGTGAGGAGTTCCCCAATAAGTCAAGAAATATTTCCAAATAATAAATGACACCAATGGCCTTCTAGAAAGCACCTGCCTTGCTTTACTCCAAGAGAACACAATAGAGGAAAGGGCTGCATAGTTGTGGGGAATTGTTGTTCACTTTCTGTTTGCAAGAATTACAGTGGGAAAAGTCATACTCCAGGGAGGTTCTGATACCCTAAAGCTTTGTTTGTTGTTTTTATAATGTTGCCTGTTTTCTGTCTTTTCTTTTTCCTTCTGTTAACACTAAAATTTGTTCTTGGACTTATTGGAATGATGAAGACAGCTAAAACTGAACAGCCTGTTTTTAATCATACTTAGTCCCGGGGCTTGCAAAAGTGGATTGGGGAGTCACTGGTACCCATAACTGGCTTGTTTTTGTTGTTATTGTTGTTTTGTTTTCTGACAAAGATAATCCAGCATATTTCTACTTAGCTTTCAGATTCTACCAACAAAACAGGGGACTGTATCCCCTTTAAACCCTATCTTATTTTCAAAGACCAGAGATAACAGACTTTTTTTTTTTTTAATGCAAACACCTCCCTTTGGGTCTCCCATCACACCTATTTCTTCTTTTCAGACATCCCACTGTTCTGGGGCCATGACATTCTTGCACAGTGTATTTTGGAGCACTTCCTGAATACAGATTTCTTGTTTTAGCTCTGTAAATGGCAGCTGTATCCAACCCCCAAACCTCCCTCTTTTCCTCTCACTCTCAAAACCAGTTCCCACACACACTCCACACTCATTGATGCACATAAACTTTTTGGAAATTAGCATAATTAGTGTTTGGTTTCTTCTATAGATGCCCAGGGCTAGGTAATTGGTAAAGAATGAAGACTTAGCAGGGAGCAGTAAAATCTCAGGAGTCTGGAAGCTAAGATATTCAATCATAAGTTTGAGGCCAGCTTGGGCTACAAAGTAAGATCTTCATCTCAAAAACAAAACAAGATGGCAGGGCATGCTAGTGCATGCCTTTAATCCCAGCATTCCGGAGGCAGAGGCAGGCAGATCTCTGTGAGTTCAAGGCTAGCCTAGTCTACAAAGTGGGTCCAGGACAGCCAGGGCTATACAGAGAAACCCTGTCCCGAAAACAAACAAACAAACAAAAAACCCAAGATGATTGATTGGGGAGTTATCATTCATAATTTAGGAGGCTCCTCTGGTGAGCACACATCTTTGCCTTAACAGCAACCCACTCAGCATAACCCTTCCCCAAGGGAATGGCATGAATCAATTGAAGGAGTCAGAACCCTAAAAACCTTCTTAAAGTCCTCACTTCACACTGGAAATTCCTTGGATCACATGAAAATCACAAGAAACTAAACCTCATCCTGAATACAATCAAACTTTTCTATGGGGTTGTCAATCTTGCTTTGGATGTATTTTGGTAACATCTAAAAATATGGAAACACAGGGCTGGAGGTGTATAGAGCTCAGTGGTATTTGTCCAGCATGCATGAGATCTCAGGTTTTATACTTAACACCAAAAAATACTACTATTGCTAACTGAGATACAAAATGTATATATTTGGTTGGTAGTAATTATAGAAAGCAGAATTGGGAGTTTTAAAATGTTTATCCAAATAAAGCTCACACATATACAAGCCAAACAAAATAACCCTAAGGAATTATGATTCAAGAGGGGGCAGGATCATAAGATCCAGAGGTTAGGGAAGACCTGAGCAAAACAAGGCTATTGAGTGGGGAGTTATTGTCCAGAGTTCCTGAAGCTCTCAAACCCAGCAGGACCGATGTACTCACAGGTTCACAGCAGCTGTTTCTGCCTGCTGAAGACCAGTATAAGATCAAGCCAGTCACCATTCCAGCATGGATGGAGGAGGGGCTCGTGAGCTCCCACCCTTAACTGAGGAGCAGCTGTGGACAGTCAATGGCTTCTGGAGGACAGAAGAGTCCTCCAGAGTTTTCTTTAAGGGTGATACCCTTGGCAGATCAACCATGCTCCAGTGGGTAGCACCATGGGCAGCAAAAACTGAGATGGAGAGGTGGGGGTGGATCTGGGGGAGTTAGTTTGAATATGATTAAAATATGTTATATGAAACTCTCAAAGAATTAACAATTTTTAAGGAAACCATAATTCATTTTACTACACCACCAACCCAAAATTCTGTTTCTCAACTATTTCTCCCCTGCCCCCTCCACCCACCTTCACTCTTTCTTCTGCTTTATCCACCTTCTCTCATGTTTCCCTCGATATTCCTACCTGATGTGAGCATGCAGCCTTTTCTTTATCTCTCAACTTGGGCATTGTCACACTCCTCTCCTTTCATTCTCTCCATGTAATCTTATCATAATTTTTTGGGAGGAATGAACATTTATTTGCATTATTATTATTACCATGTATACATGGGTCACAATTGAGCCAAGTGAGTCCATCATGAGTATGGCCCACCCTTTTCTTACAAATTTCTCTAGGGTTGATTGCTACATCCTTCTTTAGTACCAAGAGTATTTCCCATCCTCTCCAACAGAAATGTAAATTTCTTCCAGCACAGACACATCAGCAAATGATCTACAGGTATCTTTCAGAGGGTTAGGGAGACAGTTCTCTGGCAGTTCCTCCAACACCACCCCAGGCAGGATTAGCTGTTCTTGCTGTCTGTCTGTTCAGTGTCAGCCTGGCTGTCAGTCATCCTGAGAATGGCCCTTCCTTTCTCCAGGGCTGATTCTTCTACTTCCTGGATTCTTGTCTCCTGTGTAATTAGTCTACGCCATTCTTTTGTTAGAGCACATCCTCCAGTAGTGTCTTAAGAAAAGGCGAGTGGGAGGCAATTAAAAAAAAAAGCTCTTTGTAAATAACCTTTAATTTTTCAGAAAAACTACAAGAAGAATTGTACATCAAATACTCACCTCTCTTCTATTCCTGACATTTTGCCCATTTTGCTATTATTGCTTTTATACATACAAACAGAAGAAAGAGAGGGAGAGAGGAGGGGGAGGGGAGAGAATAAGAGAGGAAGAGAAAGAGTGCACTTACATTAATCCTGAGCCATTTGGAACTAGCTTCTGTAGCCCTTTGTCCCTAATTGTATAGTCCACGTGACTAAAACTATCACCTTGCAAATCAGCAACTTTGGAAAAGGTAATATTTATATAATGTCTTTATCAAATCTCTCCTCATTCTAACCTCAACTGGTCCAGGAATGCTTTATGTATATACTTCTTAGTATCCATGTTGCCTTAGGTTTAGGCTACCATGTTATATTTTCCTGAGTCTTCAGTCCCCTTTCATCTAAAACATTGCTGCAGCAGCCTGTCTTCTATG
>CAJQZJ010032121.1:8764319-8775363 GCA_907164525.1 Lophiomys imhausi
TGAGATGCCCATCTACCCCTCATTAGTGATGTTGAGTTTTGGTCACCTGGTTAAGATATTGTTCTTCCAGTTTCTAGCTATTACAAATAAGGCTGCTATAAACATAGATGAGGAAACTTCCTTGTAGTTTGGTGAGGAATCATTTGGATGTATACCCAGAAGTTGTATGGCTGGGTCTTGAGGTAGGACTATTCCAAGTTTTCTAAGATATCGTCAGACTGATTTCCATAGTGGTTGTACAAGTTTGCACTCCCACCAGCAATGGAGGAGTGTTCCCCTTCCTTCACAACCTCACCAGCATGTGTTGTCATTTGAGCTTTTGATCTTAGCCATTCTGACAGGTGTGAGATGGAATCTCAGAGTTGTCTTGGGTTGCATTTCTCTGATGATTAAGGAAGCTGAGCATTTCTTCAAATGTCTCACTGCCATTAGAGAATCCTCCTTTGTGAATTCTTGGTTTAGCTCTGTTTTCCATTTTTTCATTGGAATATTTGGTTTCTTGGTGTTTAATTTCTTGAGTTCTTTATAAATTATGGATATTAGCCCTCTGTCAGAAGTGGGGTTGGTAAAGATCTTTTCCCAATCTGTAGGTTGCCGTTTTGTTCGAATGACAGTGTTCTTTGCCTTACAGAAGCTTGTCAGTTTTATGAGGTCCCATTTATTGATTGTTGATCTAAGGTCCTGAGCTATTGGTGTTCTGTTCAGGAAGTTGTCACCTGTGCCAATGAGTTCAAGGCTTTCCCCCACTCTTTCTTCTATTAGATTTAGTGTGTCAGGCCTTATGTTAAGGTCTTTGATCCACTTGGACTTAAGTTTTGTGCAAGGTGATAAAACTGGAAACAATCCAGATGTCCCTCAACTGACAAATGTATAAAAAGATTGTGGTACATTTACACAATGGAATACTACTCAGCTTTCAGAAAAAAGGGAAATCATGCAATTCGCAGCCAAATGGATGGAACTAGAAAAGCTCATCCTGAGTGAGCCAGCCTAGACTCAGAAAGATGCACATGGCATCTACTCACTTATAACTGGATTTTAGCCATATAGTACAGGATAACTATCCTACAACCAATACACCAAAAGGATCAGGAACATAGACTTTGTTACCTATTAAAGGGACAATTTGCCCTGGGAGTGCCACCATGTTGGCCCTCAGTGCAAGAGGAAGCTCTTAGCCCACATATGACTATTGAGCTGAGAGGGGCTGACATGTGGGGACACTCCACATTGGAGGAGTGGGAAAGGTGGGAGAGGGAGGAGAGGATGGGAGGGTGGAACCAGGAGAGGAGGAATAAGGGCACTGTGATAGAGATGTAACTTGAAGCAATAAATAAACAAAACAAAAAATATTGTTGTTTTTTTTGTATGCGTGTGTATAATTTTTTTTTCTTGCACTAGGTGGTATGGAAAGATCATTCAAAATCATGCTTAACCGTCTAAGTTTCTCCCGGCTTTGCATCCATTAATGATTCCTGCCGGAATCAATATTTACTAATATAGTAAATGATTTATGCCTGCCCTCCCTTCACTTAGACCAGTAAATATTCCACACACTGTCAAAAGCAAGAACCCTGCAGTTTGCCTCATAGACAGACATCCCTAAAAGGTCTGTGTGCTACCTTAGCATCCAGCCTGCCACCTACGCAGTGGGACCTCCTAGGGAGTTTTAAGTCATCAAAGGGGATTACAGAACCAAGGGTTTTATTCTCTTTCACTTTGTCACCACGAGATGATGAATAAGTTTGATCCACTACCCTCTCCTTGTCCTGATGTAACTAGCCCACTCCAGAGGCCTAAAAGCAGTAGCTCCAGAAAGCCATGGACTGAAACATCTAAAAGTAGAAGCCTTACTGAATCATTCCTCTTTATAAGTTGACTGGGGGTATTCTAACAGAAAGCTGGCAACTCCTTTTCCTTCTCTGTCTGTCCATCCACCTATTTGTGGTATCATTACCCTTCTACATAGCATGCATTTACTGTCCATCCTTGGGATGGATTCTTAGATTTTTTTTTTCCTCAGTGGTTTTTAATTCATTTCCTTCTTTGCCTTTAGAATTCTTGTTTCCCAAACAGTTGCAGGACCCTCTAATTTTCTTATCTTTTCCCCCAATCTTATGCCTAGGACTTCTAGTTATTTCTGGGACAGTTTCTTAGCTTTAAGTTCTAATTCTTGTGTCAACCATTTCGTCTTTAGCTATGATATTTTTAATTTATAAGAGCTCTTGTTTTTTTTTTTATTCCTCTTATCTCATGGATGCATTCTGCACCCCTCTCCTGATGTTATATTGGCCCTGTTTTTTCCAGTTTCTCTCTCAATCTCTGTCTCCCTTCCTCCATCTCTCCTTCCATGCCTGTCTATCTATCTATCTATCTGTCTGTTTGTCTACCTACCTTTCTATTTACCTATCTATCTCCTTTGTATGACCTTTACATTGGCCATGTTACTCAAAAGGGCCAGTTATATCTCAGATGAGGCATGGGCAGGATCTGTTAAGTTTCTTTGGAGAACACAAGTCATTTAGATGTTGGTCACATGGTAGTTTCACCAGGGGACAATCATCTGATCCTATAATTGGGAAAAAAGAGGGAAGGTAAGAGAAAGGGTTGGACAAATAGTTAAGGGAAATAAACCAGGATTCTAGACCCCAAGGCAGTGCTTTTGCCATCTGTTATGTATACCCTCCATCTTGCCTACAGTCCTGCACCTAAAACCTCTGCCTCTTTCAGTCTCTGTAAACTGTAAGTCTGCTTTGTTCTGTACAGTAGTGAGGTACACTACTTAGCTGGGTGGACCAGAGGAGGAGCCATAGGAACTAAGTGTTCTGGAAACAGAGTTTTAATCAATCTTCAGTTCTCTTGCTCTGGTTCTACTTCTGTTGCTGTGGAAAAACAAAAAAAGCAAACAAACAAAAACACCCTGACAAAAACTAACATAGGGGAGGAAAGCATTTGTTTGGCTTGTCATTCTAAGTCACAATCCATCTTTTTTGAGGAAGTCAAGTCAGGACCTCAAGAAGCTGGGTAGGTCACATCCATAAGCAAATGCATCCTTATTTTCTTGCTCTCCTTTCTTACCCTGTCCAGGAGCACCTGAGTGGGGGATGATGCCGCTCACCATGGCCGGAATCTTCCTGCGTCAATTAGCAGCCAAGGCCCTGGCCTTACACAGACATGCCTGCAGACCAGCCTGACCCAAGTAATTCCTCAGTAAGACTCTCTTCCCAGGTGATTCTAGGTTGTATCAAATCCACGCACTTTCCTTCCCAAGGATCACTTCATGTACCGATCCGTGAACTTTCGGAGACTCTGCAGAATGAGTTGCCACACTCTATCACTTTCAGACTTCAGCCTTCACCTTCTATACTCTATTGTCAGTCCCTACAGGCCCCTCTTTTCATTTCTAGAATCCTTCCTCATCGGCCTTCAGAATGCCTTTCTTTACTCTGTGCTTTCCTGTGACTGTGAAGTCCCTCCTCTGCCACTTTGACAGTGTCTCAAAGGGGAACAGAGAGGAAGGGCTGCTTTTGAGCCACCCTGTTTCTCTGGAATGTGAATGTAAACCCAGATACAGATGAAGGAAGCAAAGTACAAAGTTACTGACAGCAATGACAGCCTCGCACACCCCTTTCCCAACAGCTCCTGAGCTGGAGTATTGCTTGGTTTGTAGTCACAAGGAAAGACATGGCCCTAAAAGTCTCATTTGGGGTGAGATGTGATACAGCTGCTCAGGGAAGGGTGTGAGGATGTGAGATTATGTTCTGTTTCTCCACAAGACCACACACACACATACCTCATCTGAACTACTCCACACAACTTTGCAAAACAAACCTAGAAAAACATAGCAACTTCAGAAGACGCAGGAAAGGAGAACCTCATGTCAGTGTTATGTAGATGATTAATATTTCACTATTTACAATGATAATCAGAGGCTGGGGAGATGGCTCCATTGGTAAAGGGCATTGCTGAACTCACATACCTGAGTGCATTTTGTAAAATGCCAGAAGTGATGGTTCATACCTGCAATCCTAGGTCTGGCAGGCAGAGACAGGAGGATTCTGGGACTCACTGGCCAGCCAGTCTAGCCATTCAGTAAACTCCGGGATCAATCAGCAGCTCTGTCTCAAAAAATAAGGTAGAGGGCGAGAGAGAGAGAGAGAGAGAGAGAGAGAGAGAGAGAGAGAGAGAGAGATCAACAGGCAAGGGTGATTGCTGCCAAGTCTGACATCCTGAGTTGATCCCCAGAACCAGCATGGTAGAAGGGGAGAACCAAGTCCCACAGATTTGTTCTTTAGCCTCCACAAAGGTTCCATAGCATAGGTGTCTGTATGTGTGTGCACACACACACACATAAAGTAAATTTTTAAACATTTTAAAAAAGATAATAAGGTATGGTGCAATAGAGGAAGGTTCCCAACTTCTGACCTTGACTTGTGCATAAACAGGCACATGCATCTCACACATGCAAAACCCCTCCCCAAATAATGTAAATACTAAAATAGAACATAGAAGCTGGGGGGCAGGAGGCAGTGCACACTTGTAATATTAGCACTTGGGAGGCAGAGGCAGGTGGATTTCTGTGAATTTGAATCTAGCCTGGTCTACAAAATGAGTTCCAAGCCAACCAGGGCTACACAGAGAAACCCTGTCTTGAAAAACAAAAACAAAATGAACCAAACTTGATGGTGTAGTGTTAAGCATTCTAAATGTTAATTGGTCCTTTTTGCTGTCTGTTACTTATATTGACTCTGATTGGTTAAATAAAATGCTGAGGCCTGAGATTGGGCAAAAATAGAGAAAGGTGGGACTTCCTCAGATTAGAACAGGAAGCCTGCACTTTAGACATAGGATTAATTGATTCCAGCCAGGAGCTGGAAGAAGACACACGCCATGGGTTAGAAAAAAGGAACCTCATTCCACATAGCCAGGAACATCGGCGTATCGTGGAGAATGGCAGTCCAAGGGGACGTATGTATATGTGGGGTCATATTTGGGTAATAGAATTAAGAGCTAGCTTAGATGGGCTAGGATTGCACAATTCAGGACAAGGCTTGTTAGAAATCCATCCGGTCTCTGTGTGCTCATTTATAATGGATGCTTAAGGATTAGCCGCCAAACCAATTAAATATAATATAAATACTGGTAAATAATTTAATTATTTCTACAAATGGCACCCAATGTAATTTAATTAAATTTTTTTTTTTTACACAAACCAAACCAAAACAAACCTAGAACATAGGGAGACAGTTAGTAGGAAACTGGACCAAAAACGTGGTTAACAAACACTTACTGGGTTACTCTTGTATTTGATGGGTGCTAGAGGCTCATTTCCTTAGCTTTTCTTGCTAGTTACCATCAACATCTGCAGCAGGTGTTTGATAGAGACCAGACTAACTCAAGTCACTGTGTGGCCCTAGGTGGTGGAGCAATTAGGAAGAGTAAACTCCCTGGGGTGCAGTTTGACTTGCCTCACAGGATTTGAGAGTTAGGTCATAAAATATAGCCTAGGTGTCTGTCTATCTTATGATTCCATAACTTACTAGAAATTCCGCAACTTGCCTTAATTAATGGCAGATTTGTAAACGCTGGCTGATGTGTGTGAAACCACAGCCGGAACACAGTTGTGTTTACTTCTCTAGCGGGTGATGCCAAGCAGCAAAAGGCAAGTCCATTATATGACTCATCAGATGGAAGCAGGGAGAATCCATGTATCATCCAGCACTCCAGCAAACCTTAACTAAATCTCAGTTAATACATACCATCAAGGAAGAAAGGATAGCATCCATGACAATTCCTTTCCAGAGTTTATGGGCCTTGGCGTAATGTGTAATTCCCAAGGCAAGAAGTAGCTGCTTAGGTTCGTGAGAAGCATTCTCTTAAAGAAAATCTGCCCATCTGTGGTTGACTTACACGGTAATAAACAGAGCATAAACACAGAGGAGGAAAGAGAGATGTACAAATCCCTCAGAAAATACCAGCAGAGAAGTTCAGCTATACTGGCAATGCAGTTTCATGATAGAAAACTTGCCTGACAGGCTCCATCCATGACCAAGTAAGGTTTACCCCTCAGGAGCTAGAGAGATGCCTCAATGGCTTAGAGCGCTCATTGGTCTTGTAGAGGACCCAGGTTCAGTTCCCAGCACTCGCATGGGCAGCAGACAGCATCTGTAACCCCAGTTCAAGATGATCTGATGTCCACTCTGGCCTCCTGTGGCTCACTGCATGCCACACAGGTAGGCAAACACTAAAACACAAAATAAAAGCAAATATAACTCTTGCTGGAATGCAATTGTTTCAACAATTGCCAATCATTGAATGTGATAAGCCATATTAGCAAGATAAAAGACAGCAGCACACGAACATGTCAATAACGGCAGAAGGGGCATTTGACATAATTTATGTGGAACTAAAAAGCTTCTGCCCAGCAGGGGAGAAAACATTCAATCAATAGAAGAGACAGCCAGTGGAATGGGAGGCGATATTTGCAAATCATAGCTCTGAAGAGGACTTACTATCCAAAATATGCTAGGCACCAGTGCTACTCCATAGCCAATTACAAACAAATATAACCTGACTGAAAAGCAGGTAAAAGACCAAAAGAAGAGATGCAAACAGCCATCAGGATCATGAGGAAAATGCTCAATACCACAAGTCATCAGAGAAACACAGATCAAAATCACCTCATCACCTCATACCTGTCAGAGTGGCTGCTATGACAAAAAGGACAACTGTTGAGAAATAGGGACATTTGCACACCATGTGAGAATGTGCAGGGAGTTTTGTTGTTGATGTTTTGGTTTTTGTTATTTTTGCTTGTTTGTTTGTTTGTTTGTAGTAGTTGTTTTGGGTTTTTCAAAACATAGCTTCTCTGTTTCAGAGTTTGCCCTGACTGTCCTAGACTCACTTTGTAGACCAGGCTAGCTTTGAACTCACAGAGATCTACTTGCCTCTGCCTCCCAAGTGCTGGGATTAAAGGTGTGTGCCACCATGCTGGGTGAATGTGCAGTTTCATGGAAGATATACAGATTCCCCAGGAAACTAAAATTTAAGCCACATATGATCCAGCTTCTAGTCTATATTCAAGAGGTTTGAAGTCAGTATGTCCAGGACACATGTGCATGTATTCATGTCTACAAGCCAGACAAGAAACAGTGTGCACGAGTGGATGAAGCAAATTGGCATATGTGTACCATAGAGCAGTATACATTCCTTATAGAGAAGGAATTCTATCATTTTGATGACAGTGAATCTAGTATACTGAGAAATAAACTGGGGAATGGGAGAACCAGACAAATCAAAAACGACAATCAAAAATGAGATCTTCCAGTATGATCTCATTTATGTATAGAGCCTAAAATAGTCAACTAATAAATGTAAAATGCAGAATAGTGGTTTCCAGAGGCTACAGGGGAGCTCGATGGAGGAAGGGTAGGTGATGGTTGAAGGATTCCAGAGTAAAAGAAGAAGTTTTAGTGATCTGTTGCACTGCATGGTGACTGTGGTTAATGGTGTGTGTGTATGTGTATGAGTGCTGTGTGTGGTGGCGCATGCCTTTAAGCCCAGGTAGTGGCAGGCAGAGATCTCTGTGAGTTCAAGGCCAGCCTGGTCTACATAGTGAGTTTCAGGATATGTTAATTAGCTGGATTTTCCTCTTCCTATACTCCATGTACCAACCAAAAGATTGTGCTCTAAACACACAATTATTTTTTAGTGAAAAGTTAAATAAAACAAAGGATAGTGTTTTCTTGACAGAGTGGCAGAGGTAAAACCAACTTAATTCTAAATGTTGTGGAGAGAGCACAGTGGGTGACTCCCGTATACAGTAAAAGAAACAGTATAGCAGTGGTTCTCAACCTGTGGGTTGCAATCCTTTTGGAGGTCATCACAGGGGCCACCTAAGACCATCAGAAAACACAGACATTACGTTATGATTCATAATAGTAGCAAAATTACAGTTATGAACTAGCAACAAAAATAATTTTATAGCTGGGGTCACCACAACATGAGGAACTGTTATTAAAAGATCACAGCATTAGGAAGGTTGAGACCCACTGCTCTACAGAGTGTAACCTGAGAAGATAGGATGTTTCAGTCTTTGAGCCCACATTCTACTGGCAGGAAACCATTCACAAGAGACAAGCAGAGCAGAATGTAAGTAAAAGACATGAGAACATTCACTGCACTTCTAGAATTTGAAAACTTCTGATTTGGGTCGTAGTAGACCTGTTTGGGGCCCGAACCCAAATGGAAAAAATGATTTAAAATGTTAGTACACTCCTTTTATGTTCAGTCCTTCTGTTCTCAGCTGTTTAGATGACCTAAGGGGTTTGTAGGCAGAAGCTGATCTTGCAGGCTTCACTGAGGTTCCTGCCAGGGCATTGTGTAGAGCTGAACGGTCCCAGCGACATTGGATTGCCGTGGTGGTTGCAGGCCCCCGATGGAGACAGCTATTGAGGAAGTCTGCCAGGCAGAATCAACTGGGTCACTCGTCCTCCTTGGTGCCTGATTCTGCTCTCTGCTGAGGTTTCCGCTGTCCAGCCGTCCCCGGGCTCCCCTAATGGACGCTCGATTCTCCTGGAAAGATAAGAACAGAGCCCTGCCCCAATCCCAACCCTAGGACAATTGCCCTCTTTTTTTTTGGGGGGGGGGGCTAGGTAGTACTTCTCCTGAAGCAAATTTGGCCTTCTGACAACATACAAAGCGTTATCTTTCAATCCGGGTTAAAGAAGAAATCATTCTGTCACCTTGGAGCTAAACCAGCTCTAGTGTATATATTTTGAGATCCCAAAGGACAATCTGCCTGCATCGAGAAGACCTTTTGTAAGTAGCCTCCAAACCTAGGTCCCTCCAAATCCCATGTGTGTGTCTCTGAACTCTAATTATTGGGATCTTCAAAGAACCTGGCGTCACTGTACCAAAGGAATTACCTATGGACACTGCAACTGGCCCTGAACATTATGCAGGGTTAATATTCTGTTCTGGGAGATTTGTATGAACATAAGAAGAATATATGATGGAAAAGTTCTGTGGTCAGAGCAGATCCCTCTACTCATGTTAAATAATGATCTGTCGGATATGGAAAATAATCTGAGGACTGATGTGGTGTGGCTCTTTGGTAGAATGCTTGCCTAGTCTGGCGGAGGCCCTGGGATCCTCCCTACTATCAGACCAATCATAACAATAAATAGGTATTTTTTTATTCTTAAAGTTATCCATCATAAGCATGACTGTTTATATACTTCCTTATAGACAAGATTTCATTATGTAGCTCTGGCTGTCCTGGAACTCTACGTATATAGACCAGGCCTCAAACTCACACAGATATGATACCTCTGCCTCTTGAGTGCTGGGAATAAAGGTACCAAACCCCACACCCAGCTTGTTTTATGTTTAAATTATATATGTGTTGTGTTTGTTTCCCCAGTCAGGCAAGAGCACATTCCACACCCTTCTAGTGACATATGGGCATTTATGATGAATTCCTCCCTTAGCTGTCTAGTTGTATCTCTCTTCTTGTGTTTTTTCTGTTTCTTTTCAGTTCTGCTGAATTCTCAGTATCCCCAGACATGCCATGTTTGTTCTTATCACAGCATCTCTCCACAAGTCGGGTGTTTTATTTTGTTTTGTTGTTTTTCTTCTCAGAAAGATCTCACCTGTGTATTAGGAGCAGAGAAGGTCATTTCTTCCGAGGAAAGAGTCCTAAGAACAAGGCAGGGCCTCCATTGTAGGGAGCTGGGTTATCATTCTGAGCAGGAATGGGGGGGTATGGGGAAGAGCCCCACTTAGGAGAATCTAAGAAACACATTGAAATGATAGGAAGGTGAAGGGGAAGGGGTACGAGGGTGGGACGGGGCAGGGTAGGAGGAAGGAGACCATGATTGGGATGTAACTTAAAGAAATAAATAAATGTTGGTAAATAGAAAGAGTAAGTAAAGTTAATGTAACAAAATAAAACTAGTTTATATGAATAGGAAGAAACACCACTAAACATTTACCACAAGGTAGGAAAGTTTGTGTTGGAGATAATAAATTGCTTTTCTACTTTGTTAAATTAAAAAAAAAAGAAAAAAGAAAGAAATGAGAGATTGAACTCCTTGATGCTGAGCTGACACACCTTCCCACAGCCATTCCCTAAAAATATTGGAGATTCCCCAATTAATATAAAAAAACTAAACCAGATTCTAAAGCTAAATTTAA
Organism: Lophiomys imhausi; assembly: GCA_907164525.1. Taxonomy (NCBI): domain Eukaryota; kingdom Metazoa; phylum Chordata; class Mammalia; order Rodentia; family Muridae; genus Lophiomys; species Lophiomys imhausi. Next base: position 8,774,517 of record CAJQZJ010032121.1, read on the forward strand.
AAAAAAAAAAAAGAATGGCTTGCAATGACCGCATGGATGTCTATCTCTGTGAATTTGCCAAGTTCCCCATCCTCATGGACTGAAACTGGGCACTTAGGTACCCTCTCTGTCAAACCTGGTATAAATATGTTTCCCAATCTTTTTTACATCACGTGTCTCATAAAAATTATTTTCTTCTATGGTACACAGGGGTTTATCTCCCAGGCCTGTGCAGACAAAGATGACAAGCCTTGGGTCTCTGTGGGCCCAGCCCTGGCTGGCTTCCCTTGGGGCCAAAGCGATTGCTATCACAGCCCACCTGGTCTGTCCTGTCCCAGGCAACAGAAAATCTAGTCTGCTTGTAAATGTCCTCAGGAAAACAAAAAAACAAACAAACAAACAACAACAACAAAACAAGACATCTTGCCTCTCCTTCTCTGGCACATTTTCTCTTTAGCTTTTCCTCATTAACTATCAGAACAGCAGCCGGAGCCTCTATTTCTAATAGCATACTTGAATGTCTAGGCCACCGCTTTCTTTTTATTACTTCTATGACACTGTGCATGGAACCCAGGCTTCAGGTATGTAGGGCAAGCTCTCTGCCATTGAGCTATATCCCTAGCTCAGTGATTGCATTCCTAAAAAAAGCAATTTCCTGGTGTATTTTCTGTGCTGTGACATCCTAATGTGACAGACCATACCTACAGCCACCCAACTCTAACTGCCATCTGCAGAGATCTCTTGGTAAATATGTATCTTTCTTTCAGGAGTCAGCAAAGCTCTACTAGCTGGAAATGTAGCTCAGTTAGCAATCCTCCAGCTGTGTGTGTGTGTGTGTGTGTGTGTGTGTGTGTGTGTGTGTGTGTGT
>CAJQZJ010032121.1:8777096-8835493 GCA_907164525.1 Lophiomys imhausi
GGATAATATTCTATTGTCCACATGTACTGAGTGGATTAGATTGATTATTACCAAAATATAAGACACACAGAAAATACACAAACACACATGTAAATAAGTAAAATTAATTTAAAATTCTAATATTTGATCCTTTTCCTATCTTTGGTGAGAAGAAATTAAAACCCTGTGGTTTGTGGGTAGCATTTAAGTTACTCCCTTAAAAGCAAGTACTAGCACTAAGTGTTGACGCACACATTTAATCCCAGCACTGACAAGGCAGAGGATGATGGTTCTCTGAGTCTGAAGCCAGCCTGGTCTACATATCAAGTTCCGGGACAGCCAGGATTGTCGAGAGTGCAGAGAAAGGGGAACTATTACCCACTCGTAGGATAGTCACTTTTGAAAGCAGTATAGAAATTGCTCGGAAAATTCAAAGCAATGTAGAAATACCAAAGGAAGTAGAACCAGTATGTTGGGGATGCCTACACTCTTGTCTATTGGTACACAGTTCACAGTGGCCAAGACATAAACCCAGCAAATGAGGGGTAAAGAAATGTGGTAACACAGCTTACTCCTTATACTCTTCAAAGAACATCCAGACTTTAGACAGACATAACTTTTTCATGTTAAAACATTCTTTTAACCCAAATTAGTAAAATATGGTGCATACAAACTGTTATGTGCCTAATGTTTATAACCAGAGATGTGTAGGTAGACTTTATAAAGCTGTTTCATCAATGTCCTTGCAGTTTGGGTACCTTCCAGCAGTTGGGAAGTAGGACCCATGTTATGGTTTTATGTAAGGCAATCAGCTCCATTGTGGAGAACCAAAGATAGGGACAGCCCACAGCCCAGTCAGACATGTTTTTCTTATTGTGAAATAGCTCCATCTAAGTACCTAGGTGTGGACATCTAAGAAGTCCACACCTGGGTATTGAGCCAAGAGAAATGAAAACACATCTTCACATAAAAACTAGTACAGTAAAGTTCATACCAACATATTCATAGAAGCTGAACAATGGACACACTCCAAAATGTGCATTAGATGAGTGTGTGTCACTCAACTTTCCGCTACCGTGAAGAGGAAAGCAACAGTTACTTGTATAATTTATAAAAAACAAAATTAGGCATCGCTTCTCGGCCTTTTGGCTAAGATCAAGTGTAAAAAACAAAATTAGGGGCTGGAGAGATGGCTCAGCGGTTAAGAGCACTGGCTGCTCTTCCAGAGGTCATGAGTTCAATTCCCAGCAACCACATGGTAGCTCACAACCATCCATAATGAAATCTGGTCCCCTCTTCTGGCCTGCAGATATACCTGCAGACAGAACTCTGTATACATAATAAATAAATCTTACAAAAAAAAAAAGCAAATGTTAAAAAAAAAACAAAACAAAATTAGTCTGGCTCATATCCTTGGGGGTTTCAGTCTGACACTGGTTGTTCACACCATTTTTAGGGACAGTGGCAGGCAGTTTTTTATGAGCCAGAGAGCATTTTGGATCAAAGCTGGGAAATGAGAGTGGTAAGCAGGTAAGGGCTGAGTTCCAGTGTCCACTGCAAGTACATCTCCTCAGTGGCTGGAAGACCTCCATCCTAAGACATGGAACGTTCAGTTTAATCAGAATTTTAAGTAAACATTGAGTATGTTTGATTCTTTAAAATATACATCTCCAATAGTTCATGGTATATACTCACATTCTACAATTACTAGCTGTTTGTCTGAAATTTAAAGTTAAATTCATGTATGCATCTGTCTTGGTTAGGGTTCCTACTGCTGTGATAAATACCATGACCAAAAGCGACTTGAGGAGGAACGGGTTTATTTCAGCTTACAGTTCCACATCACAGTATCACTGAGGGAAGTCAGGGCAGGAACACAAGGCAGGAACTGGAGACAGGACTGAAGCAGAGGCCATGGAGGTATGCTGGTTACTGGCTTGTTCTTAATGGCTTGCTCAGACACCTCCAGAGTAAGCTGGGCCCTCCCACCTCAAGAAAATATAGTTTACCTTAGAACTGCTGTATGCAAAGGTGGCCATTGTAGGAAAACAGAGAGGCCATTTATCTCAACGCCAGGGGTGGGGGGAGGGGGGCACTCCATCCTGAGCCAGATCAGAGGCTCCCTAAAGACTGGGTGAAATTAAACTGAGAGTTGAATATGGTGTTACCTTCCCACACATTGCCCTGCTGCAAACACATTGCTTTAGACTAAGATGGGGGCATTTATTAGAAAAGGAGTGAACAAGGTAGAAAGGGAGGGAAGGAGGTAGGGAGGGAAGGAAGAAGGAAAGGAGAGAGAGCTTAGTTTTCTCCTTACTTATGTCTAATTATTTACTAAGTAAGAGACTTTTTAAAATTATGGACAGTCTTGAGTTCGGCTTGGGGTCCCTCCCCATGATTAATCTTTACACATGTGATCCCTGTGAGCTCAGTTCTTTTCCAGCATCCTTGAACCTGGTTAAGCTGCAAAGGTGAGGAGGAATTGAGTCACCAAAGACAAAGTAAAATCCAAGTAGCCTATCTGTGAAGCATAAAGGTTTTGCCAAATGTTAAATTGAAAGGTGCGGAACTGAAGAAAAGATTGTGAGCCAGGCATGGTGGCCCACACCTTTAATCCCAGCACTTGGGAGGCAGAGGCAGGTGGATCTCAGTGAGTTCGAGGCCAGCCTGGTCTACATAAGTGAGTCCAGGACATCCAGGGCTACACAGAGAAACCCTGTCTCAAAAAACCAAAAAACAAACAAACAAAAAAAATGAAAACAAGAAAGAATTGTGAACTTTTGTTTTTGATCATTCAAAAAAAAAAAAAAGATAAACAAAGGACTGAAGGGAAAACTCAGTAGCAGCGTGTACTTGGGGCCGTTGATTCAGTCTTCAGCACATGTACACCATGTCTTAAAAGTAAGTAAAGAAACAAGCAAATAAAAATGGTATTTTACTATTGAAGATAGGAAGATTAATTTCTGTTTCATGTATCTATTTTTTAAATATGTTTAAATGTTTGCCTGCATGTGTGTATGTGTGTTGTGTGTGTGCAGTGCCTGAAGAAGCCAGAAGATGGCGTAATATTCCCTGGGACTGGAGTTACAGACAGTTGTGAGCTGCCATTTGGGTGCTGGGAATTATACCTGAGTCCTCTTCAAGAGCAGCAAATGCTCTTAACCACTGAGCTGTCCTTTCAGTCCCTCATGTATCTAAATAAACACACAACTATAGACATTTCAGAGGACAAATTCCTTATGTAGTAATAAAAATGAATTCTAAATGCCTTAATTGAGGTGTGTATGTATTTGAATTCAATATTCCATGTGCCCAGTTATCTGAGGAGAAATATCTCAAATTATGAAGCAAGAATGGTGAGAAGCCTGTGCAGGGTTGTTTAATTTAGAAAGAAGAGGTCTGGAAAGGAGCCAATAAATTTCTTGGCTTTAAATAAGACCCTAGTGACATGTTTCATTTTTATTTCTGAGATTAATTAATTATGGGAAAAAATCTTAGCATTTATTTAAAGGGTCACATGGGAAAAGTCATACACCAGGAAAGGCCAGGCCTGAGACTGAGGGACATTTCCAAGATGGGATGATTGGCGTGTGGAAAATTACTAGGAAAGAAATAATGCCTAATGTTCATGGTTTCCAAATTAGAAAGGAAAGTTTATTTTTTGATGCCATTGTTGTGTTTGAACCTTTATAAACTTTTTGGGGGGCAAGATCATGGGTTATCCTGAAAACAAAAACTTTTCTGAGTAATTATCTAGCACAGTGCTGGACCTATGCATGTGCATCATTATGTGTTATAATGCACATGGAAAGGTAACAATAAGCTAAACCATCAAACCGGTAAAATGGAAGTGAGAGCATTCAAGGGCAGCTTCAGGCAGTGATACACACAGACATGGAACGACTGAAAATAAAACTGAACGCAGAAATGAACGCAGACTTTTTACCAGATGGGAACTGGTTGCATCAAGGCCAGTTTTTTCTTAAGCATTTGTTAAGATTCCTGCAAAAGGGGGCAAAACCCTACTCGCTCCCTTACAGAAGATGGAGCTCAGTTCCCAGCATCCATACAGCCCCAGGTACTGCATACGTGTGGTGGGAATACATAATACTGTCGTACATATATAAAATAACAATAAATAGCTCTTTTTAAGTTTTGTTTTATTATTTTCAATTTGTGTGTGTGTGTGTGTGTGTGTGTGTGTGTATGTGTGAGCATATACATGTGAGTGAAGGTGTCCATGAAGGCCAGAGGTACTGGATCCCCAGAAGCAAGAGTTACAGGTAGTTATGGGCTAGCTACCTGTTGTGGGCGCTGGGAACTAACTCTGGTCCTTTACAGACCAGTGCATGTTCTTGATGGCTGGCCCATTGCTCCAGCTTTGTTGTTGTTTGTTTGTTTTTAAAATCCTGTGGAGGGGGGGAGTGATTTTTGATTGGTTGTTCTTTGGAGATAGGGTAACCATGTCATCTGGTGTGGCCTCACAAGTCAGCCCTCTCCTGCTTATGTGCTAATAAAAAATAAATTTTAAGGTTTAATCACTTTTTTTAAATCATTCCATGTTGTCAGATGTGAGTTCATTATGTCACTGACCCCCACACATATGTATAATTCATAACAGTGGAACAATGATAATTTTTAAAAGAAATTTAAAATACAAGGTCAAGACTAAGTCTTGGTCTCTTTTCTCTATTCATGTGCCTGAAAATAGTTTTCTATACTGAATGTCCCTTTTTAGTCCCAAGAATGAAGAATTTTGAGGTATTATTCTACCATGAAATACACCTAACAAATTATCAAGGGGGTTGGGTGATACACAAGCAAAAGATCTCTTCAGGGAACTAAATTTTAACTTGTCTTCCCTTCAGTTCTCTCTTCTATTTAGTCTGAGGTTTGAGGAAAATAAGCATAATGGCCAAGTCACATGTCTGTCACATACCCGGATTCTCTGTCAGCTTCCTTTTTTATCTCTTGCCTTTTCTCCCCTGTCAGAATTCTTTTACAACTTCTGAAACATTTGTAAAAGTCATAATTACAGGTTATCTCACATTAACAACTTTTGCTTTAAAATGCTTTAGTCATAATTTGAGTCTTTTTTTTTTTTTTAATGTCAAATATCTCTTTACTCATCTGCCTGGAACTTCAGATTCTGCGGCTCTCCTCAGATGCTGCCTCACACTTTTCTATGAAAAAGATTTTTTTTTTCCCTTTGTTGTCAGACACAGCATTCAGCTATACTCTACAAAACTTTCTCCCAGATTAAAAGTTAGCGGTGTAATAAAAACTGTGAGGGATACCTCCTCAGTAATGACTGTCCTGCAAATTCTAGCAGAGTTGTGCCAAGAACAAAACTTTCACTTTTATGAACAGCGGGACAGTTGACTTCAATTCCCGTCCCTAATTTAGGGTATTTATTCAGTGGCTGCATTTTGTTGGCGGTGCATGGGGATGCAGGTGCAGTTCCTTTCTAGATTTTGCATTGTCTGGAATGTTCCATGATTTGGTCCAAAATATACTTTATGTTCCACAAATGAAAGGAAAGGCTTAAAGGTCTGTATGATTTTTACAAAAACTGGGCTGAATTTTAGAGTTCTCTAACATGTTTCAGTGGCTGCCGCATAACCAATGTAATGCACTTGTCTAGCCTTGACCTCTGCAGTTTTACAAACTCTGGAACTAAAGGCCAAATTTCTACAAAATTCAAAAACTCTCAGGGAAAGAAAAATCACCCAGACTCTGAGTCCCCGTGTGAAGATCTTTTAAGCAATGTGACTCGTTTGGCTTGAGTGCTCAGTCCACTGAAAATCTGACAGAGGTTTAATGTACTGCTTTGTGAATCTTGTCCTCTGAGGCCTCTGTCGGGCCGTAGGGGTGGGGGAGGAGTTTTTGTGATCTACCATTTACCCCTCACAATCAACCCAGGATTTGATTATGTAAAATCAAGAGAGTGGGAAACACTTCAGGAATAAATATCGACGAAGTTCATGCGACAACAGTTTGTGCGGAGTGACAGTGCACATGCTGACAGTGTGCACTGCTCAAGCCGCTTTAGCAGATATTTGAAAGGAATTGCTTTCTCCCCATTTGCCCCTATGAGTCCTCACATTTTAATCTGAAAGGTTAGTTATTGATGGGCAAGCATTCTGAAAAGTATTAGGGGGTTGAGAAATGTTTCCTGGTGAGTTTAAATCATGAGCGCTAATTCTTTATTTTCCAATACCCATTTGGTTTCAGTAAAATCATTACAGAAACATTCTTTCCCTCAAAATGTAATCATAGGATAATAACGTTGGCTTTCTTCAAACAATGCACTCCGCTTCTAGGCTGTCAACATTCCCACGCTTCGATATTAGCCATTCCAGGAACGCAGACCGACTCATGTCTTCCAAGGCAGACAGCTTATTTTGTGGAGATGTTGAACTTTATTCCTCACTTCCACTGAAGTGAAAATTGATACGTGTGTTTAGTCCTCTTTTCTTCTTTGTATTTGATGTTTGATCCCTGCCTGCTTGGATGGTCCAAGTGACTCCCTTCAGCTTGGACATTTTCTACATGACTTTCAATCAAATTTATCAAAATAATACCACATGCTGCCCTCTGTTCTTTATTTCTCCCCCCACCCTGACTCATATTAGCTAATTCCTTAAGCTAGGAATTTTTTTTTTTGCAAGGGTCTAGAAAAAGAACACAGGGACAGGGAGTAAATGGAGATCATATTTTTAAGGGCCCTGTAGATGTGGAGGGCAGTTTCCAAATGAATATAACTTGGTTTCTCAGGCAGTTCATGGCAGAAATTAACATAGACTCCCACAATACAAAAAATAATGTCACAAAGGTGAATCTAAGATACGTATTGACAATAAAGAGCTGAAAGGACACGGTGGGCAAAAATCCTAACTAACTTGAAAAATATTTAACTGAACAATAATGGACCCGTGCCAGATGCTAAAAGTCACCAGAGATAATTTTAATTGTTGTAGGCATAATGGTGTTCAATGACAGCTGTTTTGGAACAAAAAGGTTACTTCCTGAAAATTTCAGTAGGTTTTCTCCTAAAATAAACTCTCATTGATTGTTAAAAATTACCAATTGTCCTTAATGGCAGTGGACACTAACATTGGCTTTAAACATGGAGTCACTTCTCTGTGTTCATTTGTAAACATTATCTGGAGGAAAAATTAAAGACATAATGTGGCCCTGTGTTATTTCTCCCTATGGAGAGATTACAGGGCACTTATGTAAGAGAAGTCATAAAAAAAAAAAAAAAACTAAGGCAAAAACTCATTGCAAGCTGTTGCAACTTCCCTACTGAGCCCAGCTTCCCTGATGTTTTCCCTTTAAAATTTTTTTTGAAAATGACAATAAGCATTTTAAAATTATAATTGAAAAAGGATTAGTGGTAATTTAACAAATTAGTAAATAAATGTATGTGTTGTATGTTGGCCCAATGCTACTAAAGGAAACAGCTTTAAATGTTGTATTTTTCTGCATGTTAAAAATATTTCCTTAAAAAAAAACCTAATACTATATTGTATGCAATGTTCTTAAATGACCAAAGGAATTTATTTGCATTTTTCTTTTGGTGCCAGGCATGGAGCCCAGGGTCTTGCATTTATGTGTATGGCAAGCATTGAGCATGGAACTATATGTCATCCTGCTCTATGTTCTTAGAAATGTTAAAGATATGTCATGATAGTTACTTAAGTAAAAGTAGTTTGGGGAAATGCAAACATAAAGAGGTTCCAGTTTTCAAGTCTCAAAGCATGTACATCAGGCACATTAGACAACCACCCTACTCTACCACACAACCCAAAAATAGTTTATTTCCTCAGGTCAAGAGACACTGTCATCCCATGCACTTGCTATTAATTCACCTTAGGGCTTCAGTTTTGTTCTAAGTAGGGAAACCAATGGGTATTCATTGTTTTTTAAGTTGGGAAATTCAGAAGATAAAGAATCAGAACCAAGAAAAAGTCACTGTTCATAACAGAACTTATGTCCCCTAAGCCTTTCCATGGGCAGATCCGTCTTTAAGTGGGAGCTGACAAAGTTTTAGAGACAGGGTCTCACTATGTGCCCCTGCTGGCCTGGAGCTTAATTGGTAGATCAGGCAGGCCTCAAACTCACAGAGTTCTGCCTGTTTCTGCCTCTTGACTGCTAGAATTAAAGACATGTGGTACCATGCCTAGCTAAAGGTTTATTGTTGTAACCGAACTTTTAAATTATTATTTAACACTTATTTATTTATTACTAAATTCACTTATAACAAACACCAACAATTTCTTAACTATTAATCCTATAAAATCCTACAACCCCTTTAACCTATCCACTAAACCTATTGATAATTATAACAACTATTTTCATAACCTTTTAGAATGATACAGTCTCTGGGGCAGGTCCTCAGTCGTCAGGAACACAGTCTTTGTTGTAGATTCTTTAACACACTTAGCAGTCCTTCTTCTGGATCTCTCAGATGCAGGTTCGTCAGGGTAGTTGTTTATTGCAGTCTCACCTTAAATAAGGCTTCATGCTTTCTTCTCTGTGGGAGACCCCAGCCGTCTGCAGGCCAACTTACTTCTTTTGAATCAGGAACTCAGCTGCTCTGCCTCAGTCATTAAAGCCAGGCACCGTTTCCTTTAGGCCACTGTTTGGACAGATCAAACCCCTCTAGGCAAAAGCTGAGCCACAGGGTCCAGTCCTTGGCCTTTTGGTGTCTTGCTCAGGCTTTCTTTGCTCACCGGCTTCTTTCTGCTTCAGGGAGAGAGCTGGCCATCAATGGCCAGCCCTTTTTTCAGCAGGACTCTTGGAGCTCTCTAGCATCAGGGTCCTCTTCTTTTCTCGGCTCCACGCACTGTCCTCAGATAGGAGGAACTCTGTTTCAGCTTAATTTGGGCTCCGCCCACTTAGCAGCTGAAAACAATGTCAGGCCAGATACTTTGTTTCAAGTCTATTGAGTCTTTCCTGTTTTCCTGACTTCAAACTTGTTTTTCAGTCTATTGAGTCTTTCCTGTTTTTGCTGACTTCAGGCTGATAATGCTCTTCAGGCCCCGAATTAAGAGACAGTATCAGAAACTCCTATATATTTCCTAAATCTAATTTATCTAACTCCTACATATTGTTTTCAAAAATATCTTAGTTATCAGTTGAGCAACAATAATACATTTTAAAAGAATAATCACTGTTCTTGGATATTGTAAGATTCCCATTATCCTAAAATATTTAGTATTTTTCTTTTTATTTCTGCCTGGGGGGATCTACAGTATTAAATTATACATGCTCATTAAATAGAATACTACTATTTTCTACTGAAGCATTTAAGAATATTTGATTTTAAGCAAAAATATTTATACAAGGCCTTTTGTATATCATAGCAGATTAAAATGTATGTTTTAAAAAGAGTTATGTAAGAAAAAAAATCTATGAGTGTATCTTCTCAAATAAGTAATTAAACATAAAAATAGTTTTGATGTAATTGTTGGTGGCATTAGCTTATCAAGGGCTTTAGGGCAAAATCATCTTTATTTTGTTCTCTTACATAGGATAAATTCTAAACTTTATTCTGTGCTGCCCTGGGCACAGGAAAACAAAATACCATATGTTCTCACTCCTGTGGAAGCCAGAAACACTGATCTCCCAAGAAGAAAGCAGAGTGGTGGTCAGCAGAGGTTCGGAATATGGGATAGGGCAGAGAGTGAATGAATTATAACATCGAAATACACTTAGGAGGAATAAATGCTGAAGTTCAGGAGGGTGCGTATAGTTCATAGCAATTAGTTTTCCTTTCCTTTTATTTCACATTGCAGATTGAACCCGGAGTTCTGGGGATACTAACCACATACTGTAGCCACATTCATATAGCAATTAAATACTTGTAAAGAATTCAGAGAAAGTTGAACCCTTTCCACATAGAGAAACAAGAAAAGTTTAACTACATAGACATATGAATTACTCTGATATGTTATATGTGTGTATAATTATATATATACACATATAGTTATTTTGTGTCAATTAAAAAAATTATAGGTGTGAATAAGTCGGAGGCATCAGCTAGTTAAGAGACTGAAGTAGAAGAATCCTGAGTTCAAAGCCAGCGTGGGCATTATAGGAAGATTGCATCTCAAATAAATAAATGCAAATTTTCAAAAGTTAAATGTACCCAGTTTACCAAGATAGGTTTATATGTTCTGATTTTTTTTTTTTTTTTTGGTTTTTCGAGACAGAGTTTCTCTGTGTAGCCCTGGCTGTCCTGGACTCACTTTGTAGACCAGGCTGGCCTCGAACTCGCAAAGATCCGCCTGCCTCTGCCTCCCAAGTGCTGGGATTAAAGGCGTGCGCCACCACTGCCCGGCTAATATGTTCTGATTTTTAAAAGGCATTTTTTACATGAAAGATTCACAGAACAATGCAATTCAAATAATTTGTGCTAAACACAGATAAAGGTGTGTATTACTAAAGCATGTGTGCGTGGAAGCACATACTTAGAAAAACGTGCAGATAAGAGACTTAGAAAAAAATGTCTCATTTAGGCAATGAAGTAGACGGTGGTGTGGGGAGGGAGGCATGAATAATTTGTTCTAGAGATATCTGTCTTGCTTTCAACAAGAACATAGCTATGCAACAGAAAATAATTATTTTGAAGTAGAAGAAATAAAGTAACACAACACGGTTGGCCATAGGCACTCTGAATTCTGATTTTGCTTTGCTTTTCTGTGCTGGGAACCGAATGAGGACTGTGCACATGCTCAGTGCGAACATTACCGCATCCCAGCCTTCCGGTCATTTCTGGAACAATTTAGTCTCCTTCAAGAAGGTCAAAATCTCCTGAACGGAGCAAAACCATCACCAGGAGGAATCGACCAAGAGGTTTGAGTATGGATTTGTTTATACGTTCTTGCAATAAGGATGTACAAACAAACTGGATTGACCCCCTTTTCGAATGTGATTATGGGATATTGATCCAAATATGTTTGGTGTCTTAGGGATAACCTCAGAGTATGGGGATGCAAATCACTTTCAGGAGCACAGCAGAATCAGAGAAGGCACCTCACAGGGCACCAAGGGGCTCTGGGTAACTCAGCTCCACGTCAGAACAGCCACGGGTGGAAAGGGGAAACGGAGGAGTTCACGGTGCCCACCCAGCAACCTTACAGCTCATGATAAGATTTAATAGGCCTGATGTGTACAGCAGGAAAGTTCTGAGATGTGAGAAAAAATGAAGTCACCTTCTCTTTAAATTACACTCATTATGTCAGTCGATTCCAAGTCCCCATGCAGGATCTCTCTGTATCCCTGGCTAGTACTGATTCTTTGTTTTTGATGCTTCGGATTTGAACCTGGAGCTTTGTACTTGCACTACCGCTGAGCTCCTCCCTCTTGTCAGTCCCTCTGCTCTTGGGCTTTCTGTGCTCTTTCTCCTTAGCATACATGTGCAGGTCTCCTTCCTATTAAAGACAAAGATAAACAGACAGGCTGTTGAGAATAGTGTTTCCTTGGTAACCTGCCCTCCATATTCCACTGACTGACTCAGAGCAGTTCCTGTTCCATATCTGGGCTTTCTGAAGACCTTGATAGACCAGCAAAGGCCAAGAGCTACCTTCAAAAGTTAGATGAACTTACAGAGGTCCACCTGTGTCCACCTCTTGAGTGCTGGGAATAAATAAAGGCTTGTCTCACAAGCCTAAAAAACCAATTACCCGTGGGGGGAAAAAAAGAAAACAAACAAATCCCAAAACAATAACAACAAAAGTCCATAAAGAAAGCTAGGTGCAGCCTGGTCTGGTGGCTGAGGTTGTAATCCCAGTACTTGTGAAGCTGAGGCAGAGGGACTGCTAAGAATTTGAAACCAGCCCAAGCTACCAAGTAAAACCCTATCTTAAAACCAAAAAACAAGAGTGTAATGTCACATACTAGTACTTGGGAGGCAGAAGCAGGTGGATCTCTGTGAGTTTGAGGCCAGCCTGGTCTATAGAGAGAGTTCCAGGACAGTCAGAGCTACATAGTGAGACCCTGTCTTGAAAAAAGCAAAATCCAAGAAGGGGAAGGAGGAGGAGTTATAATCTTAAATCTGTTTCCAACTAGTTCTGCAGTGGCAGTTGAGGTCTCTCTGTGCCTCAGTTTTTTCATCTATAATTAGGGTGATGATTTTAATACTAATAAAGACTGAAGTTTAGAAATGATAATCAAATGGAGCATCTGATGGTGTGTCTACAGTAGGTATGCAGTAACCACCCTGACAGCTTCCATCTTGGCTCTCACCAAAGCCACCAGGCCTACCCTGATTGTCCTCACTGTGTCACATGACAGTATTGTCCACAAGAGGCTCTCTTACTTTCTCTACTTCTCCCTCTCCACCCCTTAGTCCCTTCTCCCCACACCATCTCCTTCCCCCTCCTCCCCCACCTCCACCTCCTTCCATCTGCCTTCCCCTCTCCCTTCTCTGTCTTCCCCACCTTCCCTGGAGACAGATCTCCTTAAATCACCCAGATTAGCATTGAACTTGAGAGCTTCCTCACAAACGAGACTACAGGCCTTCACCACAAAACCTGGGCCATGATCTTTTTTCTTTCTATTTCTTCTTTCTCAAGATTGCCTTTCTCTTACATTGGATTCTTTGCAAGTAGCTTCTGTCTTTCATGCTAACACAATACGGGACAGAAGGACATACCTTGTAGGGCTGGAAGGCGAGCCCTGGTCCAGCCCACCATACAGCTCAATTAGCCACACGAGTGTCTTAGTCACACTCCTAGGAGCCTAGAATTTAGCCCAATGATGGTGAGATGGTTCAATAACATTCCAAAGAATTTACCAAATAGTCAGTCTGCCCTGAGGCAATTAAGAGTTAACTATATACTAGAGTCCAAGGGAATCTTGCCAAGTCAATAAATTACTTGCTGTTTACCGAATACCAACTGTTTCCTCCACACACTGAATATGTTTATGGTTTCCACAGCTTGCCTTTCTTACCAAAAGCTATTGGGATTACACATTTTTTTTTTTCGTGAGAAGGAAAACATTCTTTGTGTGAGATAGCATCTTAAGACAGCTCTCAGATGGTTGGGAAGGCAATTCTCTGGCTTGACTGGGGCTCAGATTCTGAAATTCATACAATAGAAGATAACGTTGACTACCCGGCCTGTGCCTTGAACTCTAGGATGTTCTTGGCTTTTCCATCACAGACCAATTTCACTAGTTTTTTTGTGTATAAGAAACATTGAATTGTGGAAGAAGGAACAGCACCTGGGTTAGGAATGAGGAGAATTTTACTTCATTTAAACCTTCTCATTCAGGAAGGCTGAAGGAGTTAGGAATACTCCTCGCAGTTGCTAGAGGACCCGAATTCAATTCCCATCACCCATATTGGCTGGCTTATAACTGCCTGTAACTCTAGCTGCAGGGGAGTCTGACCCCTCTGGCCTCTGCTAACATCTGTACAATGCACACACATATTTTTAAAAAGCAAAAAGAAATCTCAAAAATGCTTTCAGTTTAAGTTATTATGTTTTATTTGTTTGTTGTACGTGTGCCTGCACACTCATGTGTGCCACAGCCCAGGTGTAGAGGTCAGAGGACAACGCATTAGGTTCAGTTCTTTCTTCCTACTAGGTAAATCCTGGGGATCAAACTCAGGCTGTCAGACTTGGCAGCCAGCGCCTTTACCTGTCCAGCCATATAGCAGGCCTGCTTCCAATATTTCAATCAGAAAAAACATTGGATGGCCGGCCATATTTTCAAAACACTGACTCTTGATTGTTAAATTTTTTAGGATCTTAAAAGTCAATAATTCTAAAGTAATACTTCACAAGCAAGTAGGTAAAGTAGCAAAAATTCCTGAAGAAAATTATCAGTTCAAAATACTACAGTTAACACTAACTCAAACAGCTGCTGACATGCCAGAACTGATCTACATCCCTTTTTTCTTTCCTTCAGGAAGTATATATTCTCTAATGTGAGGTGAGCTAAGGACTTAGTAAGTTCAGTGGTTATCAACTATTATCTAATCTTCAGGCACCCCAAATAAATAACATTGGTCTCCATTTATTGATTCATCTACAAACATCACCAAGTTCCAGGCCCACAATCACATGATATGTTAAAGTCCTAGAATTTGAGGCTCTTCCTATTTGGAAAAGAGTGTTATTTTGAACATAATAGTAATGAATAAATGTGTGCTGAGTTACTGATTAAATTTAGTGTAGAAAATACAATTATTTGAGCTCTTTTGAAATCGACAGAGGAATGCTATCAGAAAGGTCTCACAGAACAGTGGCTATAGCGATCTACTGGGTCATGGGGCATGTGAGCTCAAACCCTGGACTCTGTCTTAGAGGGACCATAATTTGAAACTGAACAAGTTCCTGAATGCCTTTTGAGCAAAAGAGAAAACCAGTGTGAAGGAGCTAACACACAAGCCTGTTCTTTGAATTAATCAGACAGCTAGGAGGTGACCTTTGACCCCAGAGTTGGGGAAAGAAATTGCAGACAAGATATCCATGAGCTTAAGTCCAGTCCACTCTATATAAAGAGACCCTGTCTCAAAAGAAAAACAGAGATTAGTCAGATAATTTTTGACGCAATTTTCTAAAAGAAGGCTCAGGGGTACTCCACTCAGGAAAATGATTTGTGAATATAAATCATGATGATGTCATAGTAATAAGTAATACTTACCTACCCTCCCTATCCCGAACTCGCTTGAAAAGATCAAAGTCACTGCCAGATACTTTTCTGTGAACTGAAGAGAGGCAGGTCCTTCTTTCAGGAGGATGAGCAAGGTCTTGGGTTTCAGTCCCTTTTATACTTGGTTGGTACTTTCCTGCAGAGTCACAGCCTAGCCTACCTAATTCAGACTGGTGGAGCAGGGCAGCCAAGCCTAGAAGGCTAACATGCAAACAAGCCAGCTTCTACCTGGTAAGGGGAGTTACAGAGACACACTGTTTCTCAACTTTGTTGTTAAATAGATTTTTACTGAGATACAATTCATATATAATGAAATCATCCTTTTAGTTAAATTAAATATATTTGTTTTATCTTACTTTATAGCCCAGGCTAGCCTTGATTCCACAGTCCTACTGCCTTAGACTCCCTACCATGCCCAGGTTAAATGCATGGGTTAAGTAGGTTTTCATATAAATCATCACTATCTCTCTCATTCTAAAGCAATGGTTCTCAACTTTCCTAATACTGAGACCCTTGAATGCAGTTCTTTATGTTGTGGTGATCCCCAACTATAAAATTATTTCTGTTGCTACTTCATAACTGCAATTTTGCTACTGTTATGATTCATAATATAAATATCTGTGTTTTCTGATTATCTTAGGTGACCCCTGTGAAAGGGTCGTTCAACTACCAAAGAGGTCTCAACCAATGCTCTAAAGTATTCCATCACCCTTAAAGACACTCTGTCCATTTTCTGTCATTAGGTTTCCTTCCCAGTATCCCCAGGATCCATTCATCTACTTCCCTCTCTGAACTTGCTTGTTATGGTCACTGCATTGTAAAAGAAATCTTCTGCTTTCCAGGCCTTCGTGTCTGGCTTCTTACACTTAGTGTGTTTGGGGGCTCATCCAGGTTGTAGCACCTACTAGTACTTCATTCCAAGGGCTGGGGCCGTCGGTGGGCCAACCTAGTGCTTCACCACCACTCTGTTTCTGAGACTGTAATGGCTTGTCATAAGTTAGTTGTGTTTGTTTATCTGCTTCCCTGTTGGATGGACATCAGAGTTTTCACTGTCATGATTATGGGTCATGATGCTGCTGTGAACGCTCACATACAAGCTCTTTGACTTTTGTTGAGAAGTTTATGTCATCTCTGGCACCCAAAGGCACCTATGTTCACATGGTGCATAGAAACACATGCACATATACACAAAAATACACAATAGATTTTTAAAAGATATATAAGTAAATGTATTTATTTATGTGCACTAGAAGACAGCAAAAGCAATATTACTAAGAGAATGAATAGAAGTTATAAAAGATTAATATCAGAAAAAATACTTTGGGAAGAGAAAAATATATCCATGCAAGAAAAAACACTGCCAAAATATTTTGTCAATAAACAAAGTATCACCCATCCCCAGCACATCATATCCCTCCCCTCCTCCACACTACTCTACAAATTTGTCTAAATATATAATGTGATGCATGACTAACCTACTAATCCCCTGAACATCAAAAAACCCAGCAAAAATGCAAAACAGAGCTCTAGTCTGTGCCAAATCATCACACCCCAAAAAACAAATTCCAAATTTCACATCCTAAATGTATGAAAAGTGCTGCTTTGGGTGTGGGTGCCAGCGCTGGCATCCTGAAGACTTGGAAGGAAAGTCATTCTGATGGCCACCACAGCAGCAAGATGTATGGAAGCCACTTGGCTCACAGGGCTCAGCTTCTGGTGCAAGAAGAAGCATCCAGGTTCAAGGTGGGAGGGAGAGGGAAAGAGGAAGGGAGGAAGGGGAGAAAGGGACAAGGGGGTGGAATGAGGGGGAACCTCTCCTGAAAAGGGGAGAATCTATTACTTAAAAGCGTAGTGGAAGGAACATGAAGCCACACCCTAAGAAAGCCTAGGTCCGAACCATGCAAAATTGAGGTCAGGACTCCATCAAGAGCAAACTGGGCAGCTGGATCCAATGTTCCTAAGAAAAAAATATTTCTGAAAACAGAGGTTCACAATTATCTAAGTAAGGTCCAGATCAATAGCTGATCTGGGAACTTGCATAGATAAATGCCAATAAGTTAATAAATATGAAGGATAAGCATGCGACTTTTAAAGTTTTTTTTAATTCTCTGAAAACTTCATATATTTGTACAATGTATTTTGATTGTATCCATCCACCAAGACCTCCTTCTAACTCCCCCTCGTGCCCTCCCCGTCTTCCTCCTAAGTTCATTTCTTTTTATTATCATCATTATTGTTGTCATTGTTTCTGTTGTTTGAGACAGACTTTCCCTATGTAGCCCTGGCTGCCCTTGAGCTTACTATGTAAACCAGGCTGGCCTCAAACTCAGAGTGATGCTCCTGCCTCTGCCTCCTAAATTCTGGGATTAAAAGTGTGTGCTGCCATGTCTGCCCCTCTCCTTTTGTAATTGTTGCTAATAACTCCCTAAATCTAATTAATGCTACCCATATGTGCACAGGTGTTGGGGCATCCACCAGGGCTTGGGTAACCCACCAGTGCATGTATATGCAGAGAAGAGTGGCTTTCCCTCGCCCAGCAGACTTCAGTTGTCAATAGCTCCTCTGCTAGGGGCAGGGCCTTGAAACATTAAACTTCTATAGGTGATTGAATTGATGACTTTACTACTATTATAATAATTTTAAAACAGGAAAGGAGGTTCTGGGGACATGGCACAGTTGGTGTAGAGCCTAAACCTCAGGCTTCAACTGCATACCAGGCTCAGATCTGCATTTTTAAACACCCAGAATCTATAACAGATGCCCGATGTACTTGATTTGAGTCACAGTAGATACAGTGGGTCTGGGTATAAAAAGATGAATAAAGTTTGATTTCTCTTCTCTCGATGCCCGCATCTCAATAAGAAAGGGAGACCCTTCCAGAAAATCTATACCAAAATGACATGCATCAGACCAGAGGACTGCAATCCAGGCAGAGGCATGTTCACATCCCTCCATCTTCTAAAAGGCACAGCACACACAGGGCAAACTTCAGAGCACTAAGCACAGTTTGGAACACAACGATGATACACATTAGCCCTGAACTACTTTACTAGAAAAAATAATGCACCCAAAATTGTGTGTGTGTGTGTGTGTGTGTGTGTGTGTGTGTGTGTGTGTGTGAGAGAGAGAGAGAGAGAGAGAGAGAGAGAGAGAGAAAGAGAGAGGGAGGGAGGGAGAGAGAGAGAGAGAAAGAGAGAGAGGGAGGGAGGGAGGGAGGGAGGGAGAGATTCATGTGCACTATGTGTATGTAGTGCCCAAGGAGGCCAGAAGAAGACATTGGATCCCTTGGAACTGAATCTACACACAGCTGGAGGCTGCCTGATGTGGGTGCTGGAACCCTGCAAGAACTTTAAGCTGAGCCATCTCTCCAGCCCAGGCTAGTATTTTCTATTTTATATATAATAGATAATATATAATTATAATATATTATATAATATTACACTATATAATTATATATTATTTGTCTTTTAAAAATATATCTATGTTAGAAAAATATACGTATGTGTATACTTAGTTTTTATAGTATAACGCCCAGGGGTTAAATTTACACACACACACACACGCACACACACGCACACACACAGGAGAAACCATTCCCATAAGGAAATCTTGAATTTGTAGCTTTTTCAAGATATGTTCATTAGACTGGATTTTTTTTGCTTTTTATGTATCAGAAAGAAAGAGATACAGAAGTAGAATGAAAATAAGGTAGATGGAAAGCTAGAAGAGAAACAACATGTGAAAGCCATTACATGGTGCTCTGACATTCATGAGTAACTATCAGAAAAAGATTCACAATGCTTTCACATGCTTGATGAGTAACAGTTTTTGGGATCTTGCTGGGAGCCTGATGTGGCCTTTTCTTATGTCCATCTCACTGATGGAATTCGAGAATATATTCTAATTCCATTGTATAAGTGAGGAGACTAAGCTTCAAGAAGATGTATCAGGGTTACAATGAACAAAAATAAAAGTCAAGCACTTAAAGTTCTCATGTAACTTATATATATATATATATATATATATATATATATGGAATGTGTATGTGGGGTGTCTTGTGTGTTTGTTTTGAAATCAGGTCCCACTGTGTAGCACAGCCTGATCTAGAACTCATAGTTTTCCTGCTTCTGCCTTCTGAGTGCTAGGAATATAGACATGGGGGGGGGGTGGAGGAGGGAGTGGACAGATATGGGACAGGGGACAGGACAAGGGGGGCAGAGGTTAAAAAAAAGAGACAGACAGATGGAGGGACTACCAGCCGCTCCCCAAACCAAGACTTTTCATCTTAAACTTTACCACTCTGCTTTCTACCTGCACAGTTCTGAGAACTCAATCTGATAAACCGCAAGGTTCCATTTATAGGGGAAAGTAGAGGAAATAAAAAGGCTATTTTTTAATCTCCTGAAAACCAAAAGTATTATTGAATTGCTATGTTTCCAAACCATTAGAACCTTAAAATCTAGTCTAACTCAAAACAGTTCAAATTACCAAATGGAATTTCCTTGAAATTAAATTTCTTTATTGATATCTTAGGTGTTTATAAATCATGAAAAGTAAGAAGTAATGTTTTAGAAAGTGAACGAGTAAAGAAAAAAGTGTTACTTCATTCTTTATAAGATAGAGTATTTTTGGAGAAATGGTCTTAATATTGTATTTCTTTCAGCTTTTACCTAAAAGCTCTAAGCTGAAATATTAAGAAAAATAATAACTTACCTATATTCTCCTTGGTTTTGTATGTGTGTGTGTCTTTGTTTTGCTTTGTTTTGAGATAGGGTGTGTACACCATGCTAGCCCCAAACTTGAGCTGTCCTGCCTCAACCTTCCAAGGACTGGATTACATGTGGGAGTCATTTTAACTGTGGAGTTGTTATATCACACACCTAACTAATGTTTTTTGGGGGTTTATTGATTTTTTTTTTCTTTTTAAAAATTTAGCTCTTGATCAAAACCAGGCCTTGTAACTTCTAAGCAAGTTCCCTACCCAAGTAGCTAGATAAGCCAGCTAGACTTAACAATTCTTTAATTAAAACTGTGGTATGAGTTTATTAAAATAACCAACTATGAGAATATTTTTGTTTAATCCCAGGTGTGAGGCTGCTTAAGACACAGGTGTAGACTATTAACTGTCTCATGAGCTAGCAGGGGCGTGGCTTAGCCAGCTGAGCAAATTTAACTCAGAGGACTTTGAGAAAGGGATAAAAAGCCAGAGCCCCAGGGGAGAAGAGAGTTCTACAAAGAAGTAGAAGAAAGGGCTACAGAGAAGAAAGAGGTTGCTGCTCTCCTGGCTGCTGATGCTCTCCCAAACTGCTGCTTGTTCTTCCTGCTACTGATTCCTAGTTTGCTGGACTTCTACTGAGACTGGTATTACCCACAAAGAACTCTACGACCCTAATCAGCAGGAAGTAGCCTAAAGAAAACTATGCCCCCTTTCACCTTTAACCTTTTTTCTCCTGCATAGTGTTGAGGGGTTGGGAGGAACGGGGTGGAAGGGAGGTAAAGGTATTAAGTACAGTAAAATAAGTAGAATGTATAACATAATAATAAAAGCCTCTTGCTACTTAAAATGTTCCAGGGGTTTTTGTTTTTTCTTTCTTTATTTATAGGAAAGCATTCAAAACAAAAATACAATACTGGGCTAAGTATAGGTGGTGAAGATGATCCAATACTATGAATTTAGAAGAAAAGGCTCCAACTTGGCTTTGGGACTTAAGAGCTTTTAACAGACCTCATTTGATGAAGAAGAAAAGGTACCCTAATAAAATTCAAAGTAAAACTGAGAAGTTGCAGGTAAGTTTTCGTAGATGAATTAAAAAACAAAACAAACAAAACCCCCAAAACTACCAAACCTCACATGTGGGAACATGTTGAGAATTATTCAAATGGTAGACATGTTTGTGGAAATGTGTGAGTGTGTGTGTGCGTGTGTATGTAAACTTGTTTATCTTGTTGAACTGGTTTTGATTCTTAATTTTGAATGAAGATCTTCTGACTCTCTTTGGAATTTGCAGTGGCTGGGGATTGGTCAGGGTTGTCTGAAATAAGGAGGGGCGACAAATGTCAGTGTTGTGCCCAGCTGTTGTAAAGAACAGAGCACATCTGGATAGATGCCCATTCTCACCTTCCAAATGGTAAGATACTCTCTGTAATGACAGTGCCATTTTACAGGATCCTTGGAAAACAGACAAAATAATAATTTTGTTATTTTTAAATCCCCCCTGTAAAATGTAATGTAACCATATTTTTAAATTCTTGGAGACTGTCCAGTTTAAATGTTGTTGAAGTAAATGGAAATCAAGTCATTTATGTCAACTCTCACTACTCCACCTGGACCCCCTTCCCAATATAACAAACATAATATGCATGTGTGGACTTGGGGACAAAGCACCATGCTTTAGACAAGTGTTAATGTGCTGTAAACTTCAAATGGGGAAAAAAGCCAAACAATCAAAAACATGAACTTTTTTTTTTTTTTTTAATGCTATGGGGAGTCAGCACCAATATTTGGAAGGAATTCTTGTGGTTGGGGAAACTGTGGTCAGGCACAGGCTCTTGTCTCCAAAAACTCCATATGGACCATTCTCCCAGTGTGTGCTGCTGCTGCAGGGTGGAGACCATGTGCTGCTGCCGTTTTATGCCCCCACCTACCCCGTACTTAGCAGAAGGCCTGGCACAAAATAAGCGTTCAACAAATGTTTGTGGAATGAAAGAATTCTGCAAGTATACTTTATACAGTGTTTTTCCACCTTTTAAAAATGT
This sequence comes from Lophiomys imhausi, assembly GCA_907164525.1. Lineage (NCBI taxonomy): Eukaryota > Metazoa > Chordata > Mammalia > Rodentia > Muridae > Lophiomys > Lophiomys imhausi. The sequence continues at coordinate 8,798,505 of CAJQZJ010032121.1, forward strand.
CATCTGTGGCTAAGCAATCCATGTTATACCAACTCCTGGTACACACAAACACACATGCAAGAACTCTAATGCCACACTTTCTTTCATACGAGATCCACATTCTGATAGTTTGTGTTTTCTATCTTGTTCTTTTTATTTGATTTGAAAAGTATGGGCTTTAAGCCACTAAATTGATTTCATACCCCACTAATGGTGAGACCAGAGGTTTGAAAGTTTAGACTATTTCTTTTATATTGTTTACTCACTTGTATTTGTAAGTTTCACTACCCTCATATACTTTGAAAATAACAGACGTTTTGATTCAGGAGACAAATTGTTTAGAAACAATTCAGTCAACTCTAAACTTTTGTGCCATTTATGAATTCTCTGTGGTAGAATTTCCCCCTTTGTGGCTGTTGGTGAATTATGGGAATTCCTCCTGCTAAAAGCTGATTGTTGCTTACCTCACATCATATACAAACTTTTATCTCAAAATGGATTGCAGACTTTAATTTAAGGGCCAAACCAATAAAATTCTCAGAATTAAACCAAATAATTCATTTTATAGCTTTGAATTTATCTTTGATATGACATCATAATAAAACAAAAACTAAAATAGATCAAAGATTTTTTTTAAAAGCTTGTGTCTTTAATGATTCCACTAAGAAAGTAAAAGGACAAGCTGGGCATGGTGCCTCACACCAGTACATCACCAGGATTCAGGAAGCTGAGGCAGGAGGATCTCCAGTTGGAGGCTAGCTGAGTCCACACAGCAAACTCTTATCTCAAAAATAAATAAAAGCCAAACAAACAACCCCCCCAAATTATAGATGAGAGAAAGTATTTGCAAATTATATATCTGAAAAGGGACTTGTATACATAATATGCAAATAACTGTTCCATATAAAATTAAAAAAACAAAGTGATTTTAAAACGGGCAAAAAATCTGCATAGCTTTTTCTTCAAGAAAGTACACAAATGACCATGGATTACACAAAAAGATGTTCAATGGGATTAGTCATTAAGGAAATGCAAATCAAAACAGTAAGATGCCATTCAAGCCTATTAGATCAGCTAATTTTTTTTTTTACGTGTTAACAAGGATGTGGAGAAATTAGGCCCCTCAGGCATTGCTGGTGGAAAAATAAATTGCAATTCTCATTCCTACAGACAATGTCTAAATTCCTTGAAAACATATTGTTACCATATATATGAAAAGACACACACAAATAATATTGCCTATCCCTGCTCATGGTGGCATGATTTATAATGCCCCCCAAATAGGAGTAGGGCTGGGGTTATGGCTCAGTTGGTAAAGTGTTTGCTTTGAAGTTTTGCTCCCCAGAACCTACATAAAAAGCTGCAGAGAAAGGGCCCACAAGTTTGTTACTCAGCATTGGGAAGACAGAGACAGGAGGAGCCAGAAGCTTGCTGCCAGAGACTCTTGACAAGGAGCTCCAGGTTCAGTGAGAGATCCTGTCTTAAAAATAAGATGAAGGACTCAAGGGATGGCTCAACCATTAAGACCACTTATTGCTCTCACAGAGGACCCAGGCTCAGTTCCTAGCACTCATATGGCAGCTCATATTGTCCATAACTCCAGTTCCAGAGAATCAAACGCCCTCTTCTGACAATTGCAGACTTAAGCACATGTGATGGACATACACACACAAACAATAAAACAAACAAATTTTTCAAAATATAAAGTGGAGAGCAATTGAAGGCATGTGGTAACAACCTCTGGCCTCTACATGTACCTGCACATACACATGTGCACACACAAACATGTACACATACAAAAAATAAGAAATAAAAACAACGTACAGCTATAGATGGATAAACATTTGCTGTCATACTATAGGATATTATTTTGTAATAAAAGAAATGAAATACTGTCAGACTCTAATTCTAATCCACTGAGGGAAGGAAGATTACAAATTCAAGGCTAGCCTGGGCAACATAAGACACACTGTCTCAAATAAACAGACAAAGGAAGGAAATAATACAAGCTACAGTCCAGGTGGGCTTTGACATATTATGCTAAGTAAAAGAAACCAATCACACAAGACATCATATTGTATTATTCCATTCATATGAAATGTCTAGAATAGAAAAATCTATCCAGACAGAAATTACATGAACAGTGAACCTAGAGTCAATAAGAATGAGTGTTAATGAGAAGGAAGTTCCTCTACAGGATGGTAAAAATGTTCTAAAATTATATTATGGTGATAATCACACCATTTTGTAAATAGGCCAAAACTCAGTGAGGGAATTTTGAATGTATGGTATTTGAATTTTAGATTATGTAAATTATATCTTAATAATGATATTAAAATGACACAGGGGTGGTACAAGCTGCAGGAGAATGGCAGTGAGTTCAAGGCCATCCAGGGCAACACAGCAAGATCTTTTTTAAATGTTTAATCAAAAGCACAAAACAGAACCAAATAGAAATAGATTGGAAGTACTGGATGAGCAAGAAGTTGACTTCATGCTTACCACATACACACTACATACATACATACATACATACATACATACATACACACATACATACTTCCCTCTGGATGTGGTCTTGACTTGCTGAGCCAAGTCAACATGACAGTCACTTAATGACAGACACAGAAATGGAGTCTTTCCATGGTTAGTAAAACGGTCTTCAGATTCTCTCTATGAACCTGACCTGTGTCTTATTATTTTAGGGCTTAAGGGTGGAAGGACATGAATCAGTTGATTCAAGCTCTGGACTTTCTTCATTGTGTCATCCTCACAAATACTTTCTGGAAAGCCCCCAAGGAGGACTTTTTGTACCAGAATAAAGAATTCCGTATCTCCCAACTAATAAGGATGCTAAGAGTGGAGGAGCCTCTTGAACAAGAAGCATGATTATAAACGTCCAGAGGTCAGTGCCTCTCAAAGGAGAGCCAAACATAAAACAAGATTTTCAATCAATAAGATTGGAAAAAGATAAAAGAAAGGCTTCTGGTGTCCTGGACATCTCAGGCTTTCTGAATGTGCATCTTTAGGACAGATCATGACAGAGACAGCTGAAAGAGGGCTGAAGAAGAAATTGTCCGCCCATTATGTGCGCTTCAGGCTCCTGGGACAAAAAGTCCCAATATTCTAACTTAAAAACAAGAAATTCTCAAGTCCTCCCCACCCTGTGGGTAAGGTCCCCTGTGCAAGAAATGCTGCTAAAGAATTTAAGAAATTCAGTGAACACGTTTAACAAATAGTTTGAGGACTGGAGAGGTGGCTCATCGGTTAGGAACACTTAGTGTTTGTCCAGAGGACCCTTGTTTGATTCCCAGCACCAACCACTTGTAACTCTAGCTGCAGGGGAGCCAATGCCTCTCCGTTCACGTGCACGCACACATAATTTTTTAAAAAGGAAATTAAGTGATTAACACTGAAGTCACTTTATGAAGGTGTTCGCCTTCATAGTGTTCTGAGATTAAAAAACAAAACAAAACTCAAGAGGTCCTAAATACACTTACTTCACTTTTTTTTTTTTTTAATGTTACTGAAAAGCACATCCAGAGAAAACCAAACTTCCGCGCGACAGTCAGGGCACTGGCCGGGCCATGGGCATAGGTCTGAGGGACACGGGACCTTCCTGGGTCGCCTCCCAGCGGCTGTGAGGAGCAAGGCGGCCAGGTAGCCGGCGCCGGGCTCGGGGCGCGGGGTGCGGTTGTCCGCGCGCGCCTCGTGGGAGCCGGCCTCCGGTCGCCGGCGCAGGGCCTCCGGCCTCTCCCTGGGCGCCGCCCCCGGCCCGGTCTCTCAGCCCCTGTCGTCCGCGGCCAGGCGGGGCTCGTCGTGCTCGGAGCAGTAGCTGCCTGGGGCGCCAGGGTCGGATCGGCCGCGGGGACACGCAGCACCCTCCAAGCCGCCGCCTCAGGTCAGAGTCGCCCCAGGCCACGAGACCCGCCTGAGGGACGCGGAAGAAGAGACCCGGGGCGCCGTGCTGAGGTACGAGGTCGTGGGTGGCCTGAGGGGATCGAGTGTGACGACAAGGTAACCGGGCTGAGAAGCCACACTCTTGACAGGACCCGGTGTGGCTGACAGCCCAACGGTTGCTCAGCTGAGGGGACGCAGGCTGAGAAGTCCCATTCTCACAGGACCGTGTGACAGACAAGGTGAGGGGGTCTCGGCCTGAGGGGAATGAATCTGACCGACAAGGTGACGGGCTGAGGAGAAGTCACACTCTGACAGGACTGTGTGACTGACAGCCTAACCCGGGCTCAACTAGAGGGGACGCGGGCTGAGAAGTCACACTCTGACAGGACTGAGTGTGACAGACAAAGTGACAGAATCTTGACTGAGGAGGCCCGGCTGAGGAGAAGTCACATTCTGACAGGACCAAATGTGACAGACAAGGTGACAGGGTCTGGGTCGGAGAGGTACGCGCGGGCTGAGAAGTCACGCTCGGAGAAGAGCGAGTGATCGTGACAGCGGGGCGGGGTCGCGGACTGAGGGACAGAATGAGGGGTCTCGGCTGAGGACAGGTCGCACGCCGAGAGTGCCGGGTGTGACTGACAGGGTGACTGTCCCGGAGGTGAGGACCACCGGCCCGGCGCGGAGGGTCACGGCGGAGCCACCTCAGGTCCCTGAGGAGGGTGTTCAGGCGTGCGCGCGAGCTCGGCCCAGAGTAACCAAACCCTGACAGGGAAGCCTGGTCTCCGCACGGTCCAGAACTCCGGCCTGGACTGAGTTGTGCCGACCTTGGTGACAGTTTTCAGAGAGGGGCCGGCCTGCAGCCACCGGGCGCCCCGAGGCGCTGGAGGAGGGAGAAGGGTGCGCCGGTGATTACCAGGGACACTTGGCCCGAGGCCCCTGCCCGGGGCTGCCCAGGTGTGGGGAAAGCGGGGTCACCGTCGCTAAGGCCCCGCCCCGCCAGCGTCCCCCTACAGTCCAACGAGGGGCGAGCGTAGGGCCGGGCTAACTGGAGTCCGCAGCCCTCGTGGTGGAGGTGGAAGGTGGGTGTGTGGCTGCGGTGCCTTATGGCTTGGGATTGGGGAGGAGCCTAAGGTGAGGAGGCAGAAACTGGGAGTAACCCGGGCTGCTTTTATATAAGGGACACGGAGGTCAAGAAGGGGCCTGGACCTCTGCTGGGGATCAGAAGGCTGCGGCTCTAAATTCTTCTTAACTCCCATTGCTTAGGTGAGTGGCCCCGCAGGCCTCGCGTTTTGTTGGAGTGTAAGTTCGTAAGTATCAGGATGGTTTTGCTGTGTTCTTGTTGTACAGTAAGAATCTGCTTCGCTTCTGAAGCTAACGGTAGGGGAGGCAGTGCCATTTATTTCAGGAGAGGGGAAAAAAGTTGTCTTCTGTTAGGAAGAGGCGAAAGTTTTTCTTCTTCGCAGGATGAAGGACAAAAATGTAAAATTAAATGACCATTTGAAAACAACACCAGATGATCCAAGTTGTAGGTTAGCTAACAGTTGAAAAGCCTCTTGATTTTGAAGTTCATTTTTGTAATGTCAACTCTTTATTATCATCCATGAAGCAAATTGTTAACTGGAGTTATTAAATGAATAACTTAGTCTTGGACTTGGGCAGGTCTTCCAAAGATATCAGGTGCTCTGTGAGAGTCTTCCTGTCCAGAGCTAAATGATCAATTGCTGACTAAAAATGTAACTAACTCCAGGTGCTACATGATTTAGAAACCTGGCTAGCGTAGGAACTGACCTTCACTATGGCTTCTCACAGAGATACTACTATCAAAAGTTTGATGGAAACACTCATAGATGCTAAGAGTATTTGGAGCAATATTTCAGAAGATACAGTTTCAGCTTTAAAATAAGTTCTCTGTTGTCTATCTTCAACCCAATTTGCTCTAAAGTTAAATATACGTCCATAATATTAATTTTAATATGTGAAAATTTGAAGTCAGTGTCATACAATAACTAGAGTGAAGCATATTATAAATCCATCCATTTTTATCTTACTGTGTGTTTTGTGTAAATTTGCTCCTTTAAGTTAATTTGGTGAGGATTGTATCTTCAGTGAGAAGATTTAAAAAGTAACTGGTGGTCATCTCAGTCTTTTGAAGATCTACTAGAAGGAAAAAGATTTTCAACAGTTTTATTTTTAAGGAAAAAATTCTTTTTTATATGTAAAAGTTTCATACTCTTAAAACCGCTGTAGAACAATGGCGCCAGTGAAGTCTAAAGTTCTGGATAACTCCAGGCCAAAGAAGAATTTTTAGGTGTTGTTTCCTCATTTTTTTTTATATTGAAAGGAATATAATTTTTTTTAAATTAGAACTAAAATACCCGGAAGCATACCTTTTATTGAATTTAAGATACTTTGATATTTTTTGTGATAACTATTTTTAATAATTAAATATAATATTTCCCTTATAGGGACTGTTTTTTTAAACATTCATGTCTCTACATATTTCAGAATCACTTTTATAAAAAAGTGCAAATTACACTAAAAAAGTCATATCATTAGTTTCAAAATCCCTTGCCATTTAAAATTCATATATGAAAAAGTGTGACTTTAAATTTTTATGTAGAAATGGATTGCTGAGTATGTGACTAATTGTTTTCAGTTAGTAAGTTTTACATAATTAAACAAATAATTTTTTCACCTATAATTCTCTGAAAATAGGAGTATTTGTTATCAGCTTTGTTAAGATCCTCCTGTGTAAGAAAGCTATGTAAAGATACCACTGTGAAAACATATTTAAGTATTAGCGATGTATTTCATTTCTTTTTCAGATTATGAAGTGGTTGCTAATAGCAGGAGACTTTCATAAAAACTTTGTTAAAATAATCTTCCCAAATGTTTTGATATTTTCACAGCTTTCATAGGATCTGTAGGCACCTGGTGCATTTGGCAGAACATGTTGGTCATTCTAATTTGTGTCTTTCTGCTGAATTTATTGTCATTTGAACTTGGAAAATTCTCTGTGTCATAAAATAAAGCAAAAATACTGGACAAAAATTTTGCTTTCATAGGATTCCACTAAGTAAATATTGGTAGAAGATTTAGAAAATACTACACTAGTCAAGACAATTTGATTTAAGTCAATAGTATGTAATTTTAAACATATGCTCAGCCCACAAATTGTCAAACTGAATTTCTTTCTTGCTTTTTTAATTTTTGTGGCAAATTTCCCTGTTATCTATTACTTAACTTCACTTTCTTAACGCCTAAAAGCAGCAAACCGGGCAGCGGCATGATTGCTTACAAAGGTCATTAGAAACTGAATGAAGTTGACCAAAAAACAGCAAGACCAGCTAATATCTGTCTTGTCACCATAGAGAGGCCTCATATACTATATATTAGTTAGTTTCAGAGCATATGAGGTTTTTAAATTTTATTTTTAAGGTTTTTTTTCCCCTAGGGTTTCTGTCTCCTATTTGTAGTTTTCCCACAATACAGAGGTAGATTTTGGAGATTTATACAGCATATATTTTAAAGCTATTATTTAATAAACTGACATTTTAAATTTTATTTATCCAATACACTTAACTGCATTTAGAAGAAGATCTCAAACACAACAGGCTGTATTTTGGTGCAATGTATGATTCATGATAAGATAATATTCACAACTGGTATAGTATGTGCTTAAACCATTGTCTTAAGACCTAGGTTTATTCTTACTATTTCTCTTCAAGTGCATATACACATCAGTATTTTAATCTCAAATATTCTGTTTAGAGTATGGATGTTTATGCTGTTTAACTATTTCAATTATTATGTTCTTTCTAACTTTCCAAGTATGGAAAGTTAGAAAAGTTTAAAGTTATTAATATTTGTTTTTGTTTGCTTGTTTGTTTATTTTGGGTATGGTTTTAAGACTTTTATCAGCAAGCCTGTGTATCTTAAATGATAAGAGCTTTGCCCTGAATTTAACTGAGCTGATATCCTGAAGACAACCTACACAGCTATCTGGGTCAGCGCTGACTCGTTCACAAATCTGACTAGTTTGCCCTTGTACAACTTTTGAGATAACTGTTAAAAAAGATGATAAGGCCAGTCATATTATAGCCCATTCAAGAAAAAAATGTATGGAAGTATTCTGTTTTAGCTTCAAATTATATTCCTTACTCCACAATGATTTGGGACAAAAACAAGCATGACATTTTTTTTCTTCTGTCTTTGTGAGTCCTTCATAGACAAGTAGTCTTTGTGCTAGTACTAAGTTTTCAGGGTGACAGGCATGTGCATTTATTTGATAAAGCTCTGCTCTTTATGGATTTTTATGACATACTTTGAAAGCATTGAATATGCTATCCAGGAGAAGTTTATTTTACCAAGCATAGTAGTATCCTTCCTTGGTAGTTTACTACCAATACCTAAAAGGCCAAATAATGGTTTTGTTCTAGTCATTAAAACTGTTTGTTTATGCAACAAGCAATAACCCAAATTAGCTTTCTAAAAAGTTTAACAAATCACTTGTGCCTGCCAATAGGTCATGCACTTACTGACAGGGAGCAGCTGGACAAGCATGTAAATGACCATGCCTTTGAAGCCTTCCCCGGATTAACTAATACATATCACTGTAAGAGGCTCCCATATGCAAGAAATGGACTGAGACTGAATGCAGCAACATGGGCCTATCCCAAGCAGCACCTTGGTGAGCTGCATGTTTGCCGAGTGGGGGCTTAAGAGGCTGTGTGCTGCGCTTCGGTTGCTGGGGAAAATTGCTGTTGGGCTTGAATTGTTGCTGGAAAAAAAAAAGTTTCCAAGACCTGGAACTACCAGGCTCTAGTAGAGCTGGAGCTGCTAGGTTGGGACTGTGGAGGCAAAGCTCAAGCTGGTGCTTAGAAGTAGGAGTGAGTGTCTTTGTGGATTTTCCTTTGGGAGTGGGAGCCCTGATTCTCATTAGCTTCTACCCTCTTATTAGCAAACACTGTTGGGCCTTCTTAAGAGTCCTGGCTCTCCTTTCAAGCACTCCAGTGACCAGGACAGTGACTGAGAAATCTTTTTGATAAAATACAATGGATTTTTCTCCACTATATTGTTCCAGACACAAAAGAAAGATATCATCAATCCTTGCAATGTGCATTGGTTACAATAAATTTAAACCTTTCAGGAAGAATTTAAACTAGATAATAGAATGATGCTTTGTTGTAGTTAATCGGGTTTTTTTTTTCCCATTATTTATTTAGGTGTTGGAAGTCAAACCTGACCCCCTCACATGGAAAGCAGTGCTCTGCTGTAATTATACCCCTAGGCCCCACTTTATTGGTATTGTGCTGTATGTTTTGCTTTGAAGTACTGGTAAATAAACACCCATGGTCTTTCAATGTGCTAGGCAAGTGCTTTATCACTGTCCAGCGATTACTGTTTATATGTTTTATATGTAAGGTTGTTTTGCCTGCATGCATATCTGTATACCATTTGTGTGCCTGGTACCTACAGAGGCTGGAAGAGAGTTTCCAATCCCCTGGAACAGGCATTACAGACGGTTGTGAGCCACTGTGTGGGTGCTGGGAATCAAACCTGGGTCCTCTGAAAGAGTAGCTAGTGCTCTTAACTGCTGAACCATCTCTCCAGTCCCACCTTATTATTTTTAGAAAATAAGTTCACTCCTAGGTTTAGCTGCTTAAAAAAAGTTAATCTATAGATTTATTTGGAATTATAATATGGAGATCAAGTGTATTGAAACAAATTATCTGAGTTCATATTGGCATGAACCTGGGGAAGAGGATCCTTCTCTGCAGCAGATAAGGACAAGACCAATATGAGGGAAGTGGAGAAAAGGGGAATGCCCTGAATGGGAGGGTGTAGGAGTAAAACATCTAGATCCTAGTCTTCTCTGCTTTCAGGTTGTATGGTTACCGCGTCCTAGAATGTAAGATTAGGCTAAAAGAATTCACCCTGCTCCTTGGTGACCTCTCAGGCTTCTAGAATCACTGAAATTCTCAGGTTACCTCTCACTGCTGTTACTCTTTCTGGCCCTCAACTAGCTTGTGGGGAGAATCTAGCACAGGGAAAAGAGACTGGTTATTCTTTCATCCTGTGTGTTTCAGCAATATATTCTCTGTTATAGGGAGGGCAATTGGGAAACAGAACTGTGAGATTGAGTGCTGGGATGAACTGGAAAGAACTCCTTAACCCTGACCCCACCCCTGCAGCTGTCATTCCACCACTAAAAGTGCTGTCGTCATTTGGAGGTCTGGAGTCCACTTTAAAGAGCCAGTGTTCCAGGCAGAATTAACTGGCTACGTCACTATCAGCAAAAAGAAAGCTTGCTTCCTTAATTTCTTGTTGCCTGAAAACACAGGTAACATTCATGTGGAGTTGGAAAGAGAGAGGAGAAATCACATTTGGCAAATGCCTATAATCACTGCCCTTAGGAGGAGGAAGGACAGGTCTGGGAAGGGGAATTGGATAAAGGGGGTTAAAAGAGGGAAGGGAAAATAAGGTAATATGTGGCCTTTGGCAGCAAAACATACGTAAGACAAACTATGTGGAATAGCAGTGATAAGAAAAGATAAATGATTTATTCACCTTGCACACATTTGTTTTTCTCTTAAAAATCAACACAAGGACCTAAGTGATGGCTCAGTGGGTAAATGCCGGACAACTTGAGTTTGATACCTGGGACCTACATAGTGGGAGGAAAGAAGGGACTCCTGAGGATTGTCCTCTGAACACACATACAACGAATAAATGTAATTTAAAATTTTTAATTAACACAGATTGCAGATGTTCCTCAAACTGTTTTCAACTCAAAAGAAAATAAACAATTTTTGTGCAATAGCATTTTACCTAGAAAACTTCATCAAAGTTCAGAGCTGTGAGCTGGCAGATAATGTAAGATTATCAAAGCACTAAACTATCATCCCCTTGTTGTGCCCTTTATTTCCTCTACGATGTCATACTAATTCTCTGCTGTCTTCATGAGTTAGAGCAACCAGACATTTAAAGCATCTTCCTAATAGATTGCAGTGAAAGGGGTTTTTTAATCACTCAGTGGAAAAATTGGCCAAGAAGAAATGATGCTTAGTGCTTTGGCAGATCACTTCATACATACTCTGTTTTCTTCTCCTTTGGCTTAAAATACTTACAGCAACTCAGTGAAGTTGTATTAGAAACCAAAGCTTGATGGCTACTTCAAAATCAGTCTTCTTAGTTCTATGGTTCAGTTAATTGGTGGGATTTAAGTTAACCATGGCCACCCTCAGACCCAGTAGTAAGCATACGCTTACCTGTCATTAGTTTTTTTTTTTTTTTTTTTTTGTTTTTCGAGACAGGGTTTCTCTGTGTATCCTTGGCTGTCCTGGACTCACTTTGTAGACCAGGCTGGCCTCGAACTCAGAAAGATCCGCCTGCCTCTGCCTCCCAAGTGCTGGGATTAAAGGCGTGCGCCACCACCGCCCGGCGTCATTAGTGTTTTATACAACCTTTCCAGTTTATGAACCTAAAACTGAGAATCCTAAAGCCTCATCTTACTACACATTGACCCTTTCTTGTAGTTGATAATTACCCATGTAAAGAAGCCTTTGAGTGTGTGGAAAAGTATACCCATATGCTCTTTTTTTGTATACTGGATAAGGTTTATAAAAGAGAAAAAAAACATGTGAATGATATAAATATAAGTGAAGTTAAAACTTCAAAAAATTATTTGCATATGTCAGAATAATCCAGAAAAGTAGAGAGTGCACCCAGGCAAGCATTTGGCAATGGAAGATTGCTACATGTTTCCTTGAAGCATTTGGAATGACTTAGTAACATCCTGGTTTTATTTAAAGGCAATATAATATTTAAAATTTTGTGTTTAACAGTGTTCAAATTCACTGGCTTTTAGGACTGGGAAAGTAATAGATGAGAAGTTTCTTGAAGGAAGGTACCAGTGGTGGGGTTTCATTCTTTCTGTCTCAGTGAAAGAATATAGAACAGTGATTAGTAGGTAAATTTTTTCTAAAAGAGTAAGGAGGACTAGGAATGTAGCTCAGTTGGTGGAGTGCTTGCCTAGCATGCAGATCACTCTAGAGTCTATCCCAAGTACCACATTAAAAACACAACAACTTGGAATCTCCGAACTCAAGAGGTAGAGGCCAGAAGATCAAAGAGGTTTACCATATTCCTCAGCACTACACAATGAATTTGGGCCAGCCTGAATTTATTCAGCTATACTTTTGTCCATAGCCTATGTGATGTTCTTTGCCATATTTCACTTCATTCATAGAATCCCTGGGAACTATTCTGTAAAAGTCACCCTTACTGGCTTGCTAAATTACTTAGAAAAACTCGGCACTTTTGTCTGTAAGTTTTTGTCAAGGTAGGCCAACTGTTTGTCCAAAGCTCCTGTTGCTGTAGGCTAACTAAATCTCCTAGACAAGGTTTCACTGGTTCTTTTTGTCTTTGAGTGGCAGTTAGAATCCTGTCTCAAAGACTGAATTTTATACAGAGAAGCATCTAGCTCTAGAAGACTGCTCTATGTTAAGTAAATAAAGCAATTTTTCAATTTCAGTTTAATAAAAGATGATAATGAGCCTTTCCTAGTGATTTTTTTTTAGTAACAATTTTGTTTCTTACTCTAAAATTCTATGATTTGGGGACTATAGCCAGGGGTGTGGCTCAATGCTAGAGGGATTGTCTAGCATACAAGGTCCTGTGGACAACATACTATGATTTAGGAGCTGAAGAAATTTGTATTTACGTATCCCTGATGTCATTGAAATTTACTTCAGGCTGCTTAGAAAGCAGTTAGGCAATGTGTTGCACACGGTAATGCTATACTGTCACTTCTGCGACTTTATCCAGAGGAGGATACAGGAAAAACCAGATACAAGAACGTTGTAAAAGCATTGTTATAAGAGCCAGTATTTGAATCAGGTATGGTGGTATATACCTGTAATCCCAGCACTTGAGAGGCTATAGCAGGAGGATTACATGTTTGAAGCCAGCCTGGGGCACATAGTAAGATCCTATCTAAAAACCATACTTCAAAATGACCCAGCTATTTAGCAACAGAAAAAATAGTTAACTTTTTAGTTTCTCTGTGATCCTGATCAGTAAAGATAGAGGCAAAGCATAAAAATCCACTAGCTAGGTAAGCGTAAAGACACAATATGAGGCTTTTACTGTTATGCCTGGACTTTATTTCACACTTAATTTTGTTTCACATATTAGATTTACCTGTGCATTTTTTCATGATTTATTTATTTGGAAAGGAGAAAAAAATCTCAAAATCTTTTTTTAACAGCTTCATAATGCTCAAAGCCTTACATAGGGTTCAATTTTGTGGATTTCTTATGACCTATGGTCTTTTGATCTTTAGTTTGTGCTGTCTAATCGAGCTTTGAAAATAGTTTCCAAAATTACTTTCTCTCAAACCTCACCTCTTTTAATTTTTTTCTTAAAAATATGTGTGTACTAGGCTCTTTGTTTTCTCTATCTCTCTATAAAATGAAATGACCTCATGAGAGAGTTATTTGGCTTCCCAACTCCTGGCAGAATGTTGAACATGTAATAATAAATAGCCAAGGATGAAGAAGCCTGTTAAGGTAAGCTTCCTTTATCAATGCAACCTTGGTACAAAATGTGGTAGAAATCCTGAAGAAAATGCCTTGAAAACAGCAAGGAGTATGTTTCCCCAAATCTGTGAGGGCAGTGCAAAAATCACATATATCTACATAGATATACATGCATACAGAGTACAGCAATAGTCCTTGAAATTTTTTTCTGATGTATTGTTCTAGAAATTCCAAAAGGAAAAAATAACTATTTTTGATTTTGACCCAGGTTATATATTGTTCTTGTCACTTTCTTTGGGAATCAAAATATATATACACACACACACATATATACATGTATGTATGTATGTATGTATGTATGTATGTATGTATGTATGTATGTATGTATCTTGTGTCAGTCTTGTGGTTCAGAATACCCTTTCCATCTTTTTTTTTTTTTTTCAAGACAGGGTTTCTCTGTGTAGCTCTGGCTATCCTGGAACTCACTCTGTTGACCAGGCTGGCCTTGAACTCACAGAGATCTGCCTGCCTCTACCTCCCAAGTGCTGGATAAAGGCATGTGCCACTAAGCTCAGCCATTACAGATAGTTTTGTAATCCCATGTGGTGCTGGGATTTGAACCTGGGTCCTTTGGAAGAACAGCCAGTGCTCTTAACCACTGAGCCATCTCTCCAGCCCCTACCCTTTCCATCTTAAAGTGTTAAAATTCTTCTAGAAGTTTTACATCAGTGATACTAAATATTTTCTTTTTTGCCCCTCGAGTTCTTGCTAATTTAGTCCCTAATGTTAGTCAGTACAAACTGTAACTAACAAGACTTCAATTTCTAATCTTAGAATCTATTGGTGGGACAGCTTCAATGTGGTGACACTTCAAAGAATAAATCCACCAAAGTTTTCCTGTGGGTGGATACAATATGAGGCATCAAATCCTGAGTCTCGAACATGCTGGGTGAACTGTTTACTGCTGAGTCACCTCTTTAGTTGCAATATCCTATGTTAGAATGACCATTCTCTAATCATGTTATTATAACTATTCCACATTTCTGAATTCATAAATTTGCCTTATTACCATTTATGTTTGGTATTGTAAATGTCTTATTGACCACTTAGAGATAAATTCTGAACATGAATGTGGGCAGTACACAAGGAAAACATATTTTAAAGGCATTTATGCGAAGTCAAATAGAATATATTCTTGCTTGCACACAGTGCTATGGAATATTGAAGGAACCTCAATTTAAGCATAACTAAAGCTTTTAGATTTGGCAGATATTGCCAGTATATTTATTATATCCCATAAACTCCACCCTTATTGTATGACCATTGACTTTACAAACCGTGTATCTTTATATTGAGATAAAAAATCTGTTTTCTGAAAACACAGCCACATAAATGGTGAGGCTGGAGCTTGGGAGCTAAAGATCACAATGTGCTGACTACAAACCTGCATTTAGCACTGGGCAGTTAAAGATCCTGGTTCAATCAGAGATGAGAAATGACAGTGATTTCGCATATAGTATATTGGCATTACCAGCCACACAACACATTCCATGTGTTTACTTTGCTTCTCAGAACAGTCTCTGACCCTAACAAATATGTTCAGATGACTCACTTAGTTTTGATATGGATATAAGGCTTTAAATACCAGCATACATAGAAAAGATTTACCCTGACCACCAGCTTTTGAATTCAGAGTATTCAAACTGCTCTTAATCTTTACCTAAATGAAGCATAAGTGGAAGACAGACTTACTCAGAAATGTAATCTGATAGAGTCTATCTTCTGTATCATAAATTACATTTGCTGTTTTGGCGGAGGTATCATTTTTCTTTATTTTTATGTTTCTGTCATGCATTAATAGAGTATAGGGGTATGCACCACAGCTCTTGTCATTCTTTTTACCTATCACTGTATTCCTTCCCTAGTCTTGGCCTACAGCAGGGGACAGGAGCATCCTAAGTCTTTTATATGTTTTTACACTTGATTTTTTTTATGTTTATTTATTACTTCAGGTTACATCTCCATCACAGTTTTACACTTGATTTTAGGAACAAGTATGTGCTTTTTCAGTATCATTTATGCATGATTCTTAATATTACTACTCAAACTTTTAAGGACATCCCTGAATTGACCTTTTTAAGTGTTAATTCACATTCTATATAATATTGTTAGGACACATGGAATTAACATCAGGAGAAATTTTTACTCTGCTCATGCTGATATTCTAGAGCAGGTAAAGTGAGACATGAAAAGGGAAAAATGTTAATTATAGACTTCAACACCCTGCGTTAACTCTTCTTGGTGGCCTGGTCAGAGGAACAGGTTTCATGATGGCCTAGGGGCTCTAGCACTGTTTTTACATTCCTGTTTGTAGATTTCCAATGGCAACTGTGACAAATTCTGTTCAGTACTACATCTGGAAACAGTTTAAAATAATGCACAACACAAATGTTGCTGAGACTTACTATCCATACATCACGTAAGACTGATTCTCTTTCATATTTTTTGTCAGGTTAGATAAAACACCATCCAATTTTGACCTGTCCATTGGTTTATAATAGTTTTTTTTTGTTTGTTTGATTGTTTGTTTGTTTTCCCAGGAGGGTTTCTCTATGTAGCCCTGGCTTGGAACTCTGTAGACCAAGCTGGCCTCGACCTCAGAGATCTGCCTGCCTCTCCCTCCTGAGTGAAGAAATTAAAGGTGCCATTTTAATAGATGGCAATTTAATTTCTCAGCTGTTTCATTTATGTACCACAAGTACTATCATCATGCTTATTTAATAGTTAATCTTTTCCAAGGAAGATCTGTATTTATGAACAACTTCAAAGTATCAGGCTGAGAAACTTGTCAACATATAAAAGCAAAGACAAAAGATGAGGCTCTTTAAAATATTGCCTTGTAACATCTCTGAATACCCAATTCTTCCTGGTTGGCCTTCATCTGTAGATGGGGAATGAAGGTAGGAGTCTGTTTGCTAAATATGAATACAGGGAACCTACACTCTCTCCACCCTTGAGCAACCTGCAATTTTCTTCCTGTTCTCACACCTGTTCAGCTATTAGGGTAAAGAAAAACTGACTAGATACATGTGGATCCTTTTCTTTCTGGACAGAACTCTACAGGAAGGATAAAGAGCCAAAGGGGGTTCGAGGTGCTCTCTCATTTAATTATCCAAACCACAGGTTCATTTTAGTACCCTGTCATGTCTTGCTGCACACAAGGAATTAAACCCCTGTTTGGCTAGGTTCTCCACTCAGATAAAGACACAGAGTAGTACCTTAGCCTTGAATCCACCTGAGTCTAAAAAAGGTTACAGTTGAAATGGTTAACCAACAACCCATAGCAATATGATGATTCAGGGCTGAAAATGAATGTGACTGAAATTCAAAGGAGGGAGGGAGTAGCCAGGAAAAGCCCTGCAGAAAAGAGTTCAAAAGTCTAAGAATTAAGAGGGTACCCCAAAGAAATCTACTACAAAAAAAAATGTACAGATAAAGAAACAAAGTAGCTAAACAGAGTAAGTCATTTCACAAAGAACATAAACAGATCGGTGGTAGGTGGAGTCACTGCTTCACGAACACAGGTCTCCTTTGGTGATGAGGACACTTTGTAACTGTATAGAGGGAAACTTAGAGCTGCCTTTCTTTTCTTTTTAATGCAGTACTGAGAATCAAAACCAGGCTCATGTACATGCTAGGCAAGCAGCTGACTGCCAAGCCACATGGGCAATTCCTGGTTGCATGGCTTTTCTAGTGTTGTAGACAGTGATCCTGATCTGACCACTATACATGTATTGAAATATCACTCTAAGCCATATAACTCTCATAATTGTGGCCTATTTATTTCTGTTGTTTTGTATTGTATTTATTGTTATAAGAGAAAGAACCATTTGTTGGACTGAAAGGGGGAGCTGTTGGGGGGGGAAGATATACCTTAAAATTTAAAAAAATGGGTAGAGGATGGGGGGTTGAGGGGAAAGAGGAGGGTGGGACTGGAGGGGGGATTAGGGAGGGGATTGTGATTGAGATGTAACTTGAAGAAATAAAAAATAAATTAAAAAAAGAAATATCACTCTGTACTGTACACTGTATATAATAGTCTTGTGTTGACTGAAAACAAAATAGAAAAGTATATACTAGATATGTTATATAGTGTTATATAATGTATAATATTATATATAATATATTAACAGTATTTTATACTCCAAAATGGATAATCTTATGTGTCTTAAAAAATTAATGTTCCTGGCTTGAGATAGTCAAAGAGAAAGAGAAAAGAATCTCCAGTGTAAGAAAACCAAGCCTGGAATAGTGACTAAACACAGCCCCAGGGGACTCCACATGAACCAACTGAAGGTGGAGAATACAGGGATATGAGCAGTCAGAAACAGGGTTGGAAATGTAGATCTTTCAGACTGATGTCAAATGGTCTGGAATGCAGAGAGAGGAGTATGGGTTTTATCTTAGCAGTGGGGAGATTCCAGATCTTAAGAAGTTGGAGGCGATTCAGTCAGAAGATTAGCCTGGCAGCCATGTGCAGAGAAGGCCATCAAGAAGCTGTTACAAACTCTGGACATAATGTGTGGAACACCTAGAGTACTGAAGGCAAAGCCCCACCTGCGCTGTGCTGAGGCAAAGGTGTAGTCTACACATTAATGCACACTGACCTGGAGCAAGGGGAGGACAGCTTTGAGGTGACGTTGTCATGGGATGCAAGCACATGATTTCACCTTTCATAAAAGTATCCACAGTATACTGCAGACAGAATGTTCTTCACCTCAAATTAGATCTATACTGTCTTGAAGAATAAACTATTTGGGAACTTGCACAGATTTTAGGGCACCCTTTTTGTGTTTCACTTTATATGTTGGACACAGAGCTATAACAGTAAGCTTGACAGAACTGGTCCCTTTCTTTATAGAACTGTCACATAGTCTTTATTTAACAAAAGGTAGCCAAACATTAAAGCGAGTCTGAGTTCAGTTCAGTGTAAGGAAAGAACTGAGGTAACTATAGCTATCCAGCAGTGGGAAAGGCTGCTGCACGAGCAGAAAATGCTCGGTCATTAGAGCCCAGGGGAGTCTCTAAGATGGCTTCCACTGTTAAGGAGAGATGAACTAGATGACTTGTAAGCTCTCATCTAAATCTAAGGTGCCAAGATTTTCTTTCTGTGCTAGTAAGCTAGTAGAAAATACTTCTTTCATAATTAGCTACTTTGGAGTGTTAACGTACTCTGAGATTTTAGCTTTTTCGTCAGTACTTGAAAATAAGCTTATGTAAATGTATGTGCAAATTAGATTTTTTTTTTTTTTTGGTTTTTCGAGACAAGGTTTCTCTGTGTAGCCCTGGCTGTCCTGGACTCACTTTATAGACCAGGCTGGCCTCGAACTCACAAAGATCCGCCTGCCTCTGCCTCCCAAGTGCTGGGATTAAAGGCGTGCGCCACCACCGCCCGGCTGCAAATTAGATTTTTAAATGTATCCTACACTTAGTTCCACAATTGGATTTGTGTGTGTGTGTGTGTGTGTGTGTCTTGGCTGTGGAAATGAAACCAGGCCCTCCAAACATGCTATACCAATGAGCCACACACCCCAACATTCTGTAGTTCTCCAATTCTTTTTAAAGAAACTATTATTTTCCAATGCTTTCTCAGCTGTTCATTTATTTCCAATTTTAATATTTATAGTAAGTTCCTCTTTCACGTGATGTTTTTCACAAGTAATGCAAATTTCTGCAGAAGTGGGTTACGTAAATCTAAATCAAGCTGCTGACCTTTAAGTCATTTGTTTTTCGCTCCTGTGATGTAATTGTCCTGATTGAACAAGACCTGTTGTGACTACCCACTTGGGGGTATCTTTGGGATGCCTTTTTCTTTTTCATTAAAAAAAATCAGTTCTTCAGAATTTCATACAATGGGTTTTGATCACATTCACTCTCCAGCTCTTTCCAGATCCACTTCTCCATCCATCCAACTTTGTGTCTATTTTTTAAACCTATCAAGTCTAGCTTGTACTGCCTATATACCTTTGGATGTGTAGCCTTCCACTGGAGCATGGTAAACAGACCTACTGGGGAATATACTTCTAAAAGAAATTGACTCTTCCTCTCCCAGCAGCTTCCAATTTCCAATAGACCCTTAACTACGTGTGGAACTTAGTGCCTACCTCCCTTTTCTCTGCTGGAGTAGGATGCTATTTGGATGTGTGAAAATAGACAGCGTTTATTATTCAGCATATTTGACTCAGTTATAAACATCAAATTGTTTCTGTCAGCTGGTGACTAGACTTACTACTGATTAGTTGCATTTCATAACATTGTAACTTTTAAGCTCTTATTATACAGAAGTGATATCTTCAGTATGTTTCCTGAAGTGCCAGAAAGTTTTAACCCAGACAAGAGACATTCTTTTCATGGGGATTTTTCTTTTTTTAGGTTTTTTTTCCAGATAGGGTTTCTCTGTGTATCATTTTGTAGACCAGGCTGGCCTTGAACTCACAGAGATCTGCCTGCCTCTGCCTCCCAACTGCTGGGATTAAAGGCATGCGCCACCATGCACAGCTCATAGGGATTATTTTATTGCTTATAATATCAGGTGAAATAACAGGATATCTGCAGAAGAAAAAATTATTTCATTTCATCTCTAGTAAAATACCTTGTTAAAAGTTGATCCCTCTCCCTTTATGGTGTATGATTAAAACAGGCAATGCTTTTCACCAAAACATATAAAATTTTTGACATGTGCCTAGAACATTATCTGTTACATAGTAGGCACTTGAATATTTATTTAACATTGTTCCGTTATGTGGAATGATGTATATCAGACATCTCAAGTGAAAAATTGATGTCTGAATAAGCATAGTAATTGGGAGAGTTCTAGTGCTGTGATTAGGGTCTCTATTGCTGCAATGAAACACCATGACCAAAAAGCCAGGTGGGGAAGAAAGGGTTTATACAGCTTACACTTTCACATCACTGTTCATCATTGAAGGAAGTCTGGACAGAAACTTAAACAGGACAGGGTCCGGGAGACATGAGCTGATGCAGACGTCATGGAGGGGTGCTGTTCCATTAATCACAAATTAAGAAAATGCCTTATAGTTGGATCTTATGGAGGCACTTTCTCATTTGAGGATCCTTCCTCTCTCATGACTCTAGCTGTGTCAGACTGACATAAAACTAGCAGCACAACTGTAAATATTTGTAAAGTACAGTAGCTTGTTGAGGTAACTCGATTGCCTCTTACAGTTTCACTTATATCTTCTTTTTCCAAACAGCACGGAGAACAGAGATAATCCTTGAACCACTGATTTTTGGTTCTTTCCTCACATGTGCAGTTACACAAGAGAGTCTGTCATGTGCATCCTATAATTCCTTGTCTAGAATACCAGTAATAAATAGCAGATGCTTAGTAGATAACTTTAATATTTCACACCCACAGTCTGATACTGTTTCCCAGTCCTCAATAGCTTTCATAACTTTCTTGTGTAAAATTACTCATAAGGGCAACTTAGTTTGCAAATTATTTATAAATGGAAGTATGTGATTTCCTGCTTAGAGCATGGGTTGTTTTTTTTTAAACCATTCATTGTCATGCTTAGCCAATTACATAGTTTAAATCCTTAGCCAAAATGTCACTTAATCATCTTATTTAAGGACTTTTCTTAATTAACTCAAGCATCAAAAAGATAAGCTACTTATTGAGAGTTATCATTAATATTTATTGATCAGCAACTCTATTTCAGGCTCTATTTAAAGCACATTGATATACTATCTTATTTTATCCTTCCCCCAACAGTCATATACTGTATCAAATCCTAAGGTTATAAACTGAGATGGGGCATATCTCAGTTGATACAATACTTGTCTAGCATGCATGACACCATGGGTTCCATCCCCAGAACTGTATAAACTAGGGATAGTGATACATGTCTGTATCTCTGCCCTTAAGAAAGCCAGAAATTCAATGTTACTCTTGGCTACATGGTGAATTTAAGTCTAATTTTACAGTATCTGAATTTCCAGAGAATGAAATACCTACAGTCATACATCCACACATTACCATATCATGTGTAACAACTAGATGTGTAAACATATACCTACATTCAGCTGTAATGTGGGCTAACTGTTCTAGTTCACTGCAAATCAACTTAGTGTGTGATAGTGATTTGGAAATACAGTGTGTCTTTGTGTTGTTTGTGACAAGGTAAATGAGATCACCAAATCTTTGAAGTATATTCAGAGATTCCACTATTACTTAAAATTAATCACTGGGGGTAGGACAGCCCAAAACTGTTAAAAATTGCTCTCTCAGCCAGGCAAGGGTGGTGCTCATCTTAAATCCACCACTCGGGAGGCAGAGGCAGGCAGATCTCTAAGTTCAAGGTCAATCTGGTTTACAGAGTGAATTCCAGAACAACCAGGGCTACATAGAGAAATCTTATCTCAAAAAAGAAAAAAGAATCTCTCTTTCTCCCCTTCTTTCTACCCTCTGTTTTTTTGTTTGTTTGTTTGTTTATTTTTGGTTTTTGAGACCTGGTTTCTCTGTGTAACCCTGGTTGTCTTCGACTCGCTCTGTCCTTGAACTCACAGAGATCTGCCTGCCTCTGCCTCCCAAGTGCTGGGATTAAAGGCATGTGCCACCATGCGCAGCTACCCTCTGCTTTTTAATACAAATAAAATCATTAAAATCATTTTATTTTGTTATCTGAGGATATAACAGTCAACTGAATAGCACATTTTATAAGGTTTCTGTAAAAATCTAAGGAAGATTAGCTGACCTTGGTTGAGCTATCTCTCTAATGGAATCAGTCTTCATAGTAAGAGGGGATAGAGAAAAGTCCAGTGGGGTTTGTATCCATGAGTGCTGGCTCCACAATCTATATAGAATGTAGTATTTGCATATAACCTATTCTTATGTTCCTATTGCTTTAAATTGCCTTCGGATCAGTTATTATGCCTAATACAGTGTAAATGCCAGACAAATTGTTACACTGTGTTGTTTGGGGAACAATAACAAGACAAAGGTTGTTAACATATTAAGTATAGGCACAGTATTTTCAGAATGTTTATTTATGATTATTCTGGGTATGTATGATATGTGAGTTTGAGTCTACACATGCCACAGCAGGAGTGTGGAGGTCAGAGACAGCTTGTGGAGTTGGTTCTCTCCTTTTACATTTACATGATGTCCAACAGCTGAATTCAGTCATCAAATACTCTACCTACTGAATTATTGCCTTGTTAATGTATGTTTAAAACATGTTTTCACTGTGTAGTTGGATACATTTAAGGATACAAAATCCTCCTACATGGAGGAATGGCTACATTTAGTTTGGAATAAAAATTTCCAATATGAACATGTTGTCGTGCTTTCTGCCTTCCCTTAACACACTGTGAAAGACACTGTATGATGAAATAAGAACACTTCCCCTTCCTTTAAGGAAAGATGCAGCTCAGCTTGCCATCCATGTATGAACTCCTAGGATCAATCTCTAATATGTGCACAAACACACATGCACATGCATACATACATACACATGCACATGCACACACACACACTCACACAATCTTCCTGTGTCAGTTCCTAGACTTTCATGATAAGGTGTCAGTAGAAAAGCTCTGGTCATGAGGTGCTGGCAAAACTGTAAGTTGGTGGTGCTAAATCAAAGTGCAAGGAAGCAGGAAAGGGAGAGATCTTGTTTACTAAGCTGGGAGTGGGGAAAGTGGTTAGGTAGCGGGGACTTAGGGGGAGACTGCAGAGAACGAACTGAAAAGAATTGAAGGGGAGGGCATGTCAAGGGTTATTGTGGGTATGAACTGAATCCTAGTCATTGGATTTTTCAAAGATCCAGGTAAAAATGTGGAATTGCCTTGACTGTTTTGAAGGATAAAAAATATTCCAATTGTTGTGGTCAGTTCTTCATCTCCTGGCTCAGTTTCCATTCCCCCAGCCTGAGGTCCACCCTCCAGCCTATAGTCCTTAATTGTGATTCTTTGATATTTCAGAGGGTTCACTTGACTTATATCGAGTGTGAAATGCTGGGAGTCCCTCAGCAAGAGATGGGTGTTCCAGAGACAGTGGCAAAAAGTTTTAGAATTCTTTCTTATTTAGTTTGGTTTGGGTTTTTGTTTGTTGTTGTTTTGCATTTGAAAAAAAGATCTTGTTATGTAGGTTAGGCTAGCCTAGAATTCATGGTCATCCTAACTCAGCCTCATACGTGCTGAGATTGTAGACTTGCCCACCATGTCCAGCTCAAACTTAAGAGTTCTTGAGAGGAGCTATGGCTTAAGAATTAGAAACTACACACAAGTAGACATTTTGTGTTCAAGAGTAGAAAGAAGAAAGCCAAAGAACTATTAGAGTGTAGAAGTAGAAAATCTCACGAAGAACAGGTACAAGAGACGAACTAGGAAGTATCTGGAAAGCAGGACAAGGCAGCAGTATGCAGGAGCCCACTTAGATCAGCTTGTAGAAATTAATTGTAAAATCTCAGGACTTTACTAAACCAATTGTTAGAGACTGTTAGTAAGTATTAAATTATATGAACTTACAATCAGATGGTTAGCTTAAAAACAAAAGGAACAGATACACAAAAAAGTATATTTCCTAGCTCTTGATATATGTCATCTCATTGTGTCTGAGTGGTACGTATCCTGCCTCAGAGACATCATGATGGAAGCTTGAAATCCTTGTCTCACAAGTCCACAAACCAGAGCATTTTCTTCATGTCAACAGGGCTTAAGTAAGCATTTTTTTTTCTAGTGCACCATTGACAACAGAAATCAAGAAGTGTAATGAGTTGTTAATGAAGCAACTTGTAACTAGTTTCGGTAGAAAGATGTGTGACATCACCCCAGTACAATGTATGGAGGAACAGAAAAATGGTGAATTTGGTGTTCCGGGTAAAGTTGGGAATAATGAAGCTAAGCTGGTTGCTGTTGATGATGCTGTTATTTAATTGTGAAGCTTGATGGGTATTAAATTTTAATGTCTTTTAGAAATCTCCAAAACACACTACACACACACACACACACACACACACACATTTATTTTCTAGTGAAAGCTTCATTGCTGGAAGAGGAACTATTGGCTATTTATAGACTATACCTCAGGAAATGCACTGTCATGTTTCACAATTATGGCCATATTAGTTGTAAGTCTGAGACAGGTTCTTCGTATTAAACTTTCTTAGTTTTTAAAAGAACAGGTCTTTGAGCATGCTAGGGAAGTATTGTACCATTGAGCTACATCCCCAGCCCAAAAGCAGAACTAGATAGAGTACTGTTTTGTATATTTTTTAGTTTACTTTTTTCAAGTTATATCTCAATCATAATCCCTTCCCTACTCCCCCCTCCAGTCCCAACCTCCCACCCTCTTCCCCCTCAGACCCAATCCCCTTCCTTTTTTTTTAAAGTTTAAGGTATATCTTACCCCCCTTTGTTTCTCTTATAACAATAAATACAATACAAAACAACAGAAATAATTAGGCCACAATTATGAGAGTTATAGGGCTTAGCATGCATTCCCAGTTTTGTATATTTTAAAATAATCAAATCATATGACTAGTTTTAAAATTTGGCTAATGCTGTTATATGTATTTATCAGCTTTTTATACTAAATTGCCTATGTATTTCTGAGATAAATTCAATTTGATCACAGTAGTTTATTTTTTAACATAGGATTGAGTTAATTAAACTTAAAGTATTAAATTGATATTAATAAATAAAATTGACTTTTTTCAATGGGTTTTGTTAACCTTATTTTATGTATATGTTTGTATATGTGTATATATGCATATATATACATACACACACACACATCTGTGGAACATGAACATGGTACAGGGACAACTAGTGGAAGTTGATTCTTTCCTTCCACCATAGGGATTCTGAGAATTGAATACAGGCCATCAAGCTTGCCAAAAAGCTCTCTTATCCACCTAGGCATTTCTATAGTTTTCTTTTGTCAGGGAGGGTGAAGGATCAATTTTTTGTATCAATACTATGGTATTTTAAAAAATTAATTTGGTCCAATGTAAAAATTTTTACTCATAGTTTGCATAAGATATCTCTTTCTGCAGCATTTAAAAAGAGCACCTATAACATTATCTTCTGGGAGAGGTTTTTGTTTTGTTTTGTTTTGTTTCAGCAACAATGGACATTGAACTGAGTATCTTGATGGTAGGCAACTGGCCTGAGTTTCACCTGCAATCCTTTGTATAATCCAGGTATAATTCCTGGATAAGTTTTCGATAATTTCCTTTTTTTTCTATCTCTTGGGTCAGTTTTCATTGTTCATTCCATTTCAGACAAATTAAATTGAATAAATTGCCCTTGGCCTGTGTTATTATCTTACTGTGATTTGTAGAAAGTCCTATTTGAATGAGTAGGCAGAAATAGCCTGGCCTATTGTTAGTTTTGTGTAAGTGTGAAGCAGTGATCTGTTTCTTCACAGCCTGGGTCTCTGAGTTTTAGGGATTGCAAATGGACTGACCATCCAATGAACACAAAATAAACATAGAATGTGAGGGTGCTAGATACACTGTCCTCAGATTGTTTCTGTCCTAGGACATCCTGTCTCTGTAGACTATGCCTTGAAGACATAGAACAGTCTGAGTGGATCCAGAGAGTATGATAGCATATAGGTGATGGTTGGAATACTGTGTGCCTTCAGAGGTAGTAGGAGCTGGCCTTGTTTTCTGTTTGATCTAACTCTTGGGGGGGTCACAAGCCTTGAATAAATAGCAGTTTCCACATTTGTGTGTATTTTTTAAGAGAGAGAAAGAACATGAAGTTGGATAGGGAAAGTATCTGGGAGCATATGGAATGTGGGAAGAAATATAATCAAAATATATGTATAACAAATAAATTAAAATTGCTTCCTTTTTGTCTAATTCTTTATAAAATCATATATATTTAAGGAGGAGTAGGATCAAGTGTCAAGGAAATTAGTATTGTTTACTTTTAACCTAGAATCTTAAATTTTTTTAGGTAGTGGTTTTATTAATTTGTTAATATTTTTCTTTTGTTTTCTTATTACTGAATCTTTTTTTCTATCTTAGATGCTTTTTTAAAAGTCAGAATAGTGGCCAGGTGGTGGTGGTGCAGGCCTTTAATCCCAGCACTTGGGAGGCAGAGGCAGGCGGATCTCTGTGAGTTCGAGGCCAGCCTGGTCTACAAAGTGAGTCCAGGACAGCCAGGCTGTTACACAGAGAAACCCTGTCTCAAAAACCAAAAAAAAAAAAAAAAAAAGTCAGAGTAGTGATCTCTTACAAATAAAGCAGTTTCCCGTGTGTTACACATGCCATATGTAATAAGCATTTTGTGTGTGGATGCTGCCTTTGCTGTTCTGTAGCAGATTAGTGTTTATCCAAATCATTATGATGAAGGTCAACAGTCACTGTCAAAAAACAAAGCATGCAGGCAGAAAGCACAGACAAATAAGCTCTTCCTATGGAGACTTAGGTTCTGAGAATAGAACTGCAGTTTAGTGTTGGTACTGAGATGGCATTAAAATGCTGCCATTTCCAAGCAGCAGTGCTGCCCTGTGCTGGGGAGCTCCAGCAAGCAAAGCTCACTGGCTGTAGTTCATGCTCTATCATGTTAGGAATGGCAGAATGAGAAAACCATTCATCTTCATGATGTAACATTTTTATACCATGCATCATGTAACAGAACAGGGTCTGTCAGTTCCAAGAAGTCAAAAGAGCAAGAGTTGGAGTTTTATGTGTGTCAGACTGTAGAATGTTGGGTCTGCATGCCTCTCCAGGCCTCTTGATAAGGCTTTTGGCACCGGATGCTGTTTTGTCTTTACAGAATGTCCTATTCTGGGCTCCCTGAGCCCTTTTAAGAGACAAGGATGTGAATCATTATTTAGACAATCTTCTCCCTGGACTTTTCTCTGAAAAGTCTTCTTAGAGTGGTATGTGCTGCACCTCCCATGCCCAAGCAGGCTGGACACTCTACCGTGACCTAAGACTTCCCAACCATGTAGCTTCCCAATGAAATCAAATTTCAACATCAACTTTGCAATGTATAACGCTTATCAAACTTGCATCAGCTCCCACCCCGGAATTGGTTATGGACAGCAGGCTTCCTGGCGTGTAAGCCACATTCAGAACCCTCAGCCCCCTATCTTTTGAGGGTGCTAATCCCTTTAAAGATCTAGCTTTTCCTAAGTCTGAATGGTGGTATAGTTATTACTTTGATGTATAAAATGGGTACAATAAAAGAGTTCTGCACCAGAGTAGTCAGTGACCCTACTAGTAAAACAAAAGAAGCGGATTAAATACCTGTCTCTTTTATACAACCATTCTGAGATTGTTTTTTTTGGTCCCACATGATGCACGATGAGTCATTTGATGGTGTGTGTGTTGGTTATTTCTAGAGAATATAAAGCTTTACGTGCTCAGGGAAAGCAAATACTGGGGATGAAAATTAATGTATATATTTACATCTTGGCAGCCTGGGTGTTTTGAGTATTTGAAATATCAATTAATTTTTAGAATATTATTTCTTTTTAATTATTCAGATTTGAAAGAAGCTAACTGTGAACCACTGATATCCAAGGACATTTTTTAAACGACCACCCTCTACCGGTATGTACATCAGAATTTGTTATATTAAATTTTTATTTTAAAAGCTTTTAATTTTTTTTTTACTGCTCCAATACTTTCTTCTATATAATTTGTCAGTTAGTTAGGGTTCATAATAACATACTTGTCTAAGACAAAACAAAGATATGAAATGGCCTAGAAGTTGGGCTATAATACAAATCTTTAAAGAAAAAAAATAAACTTTTAACCTATTTTTTATACCCATGTAATGACTCCAAGTGCAATAGTTTAGATTCTTGTACTTATCGTTAAAGTTAGGTAAATATATCTTGTCTGATCGTCATAGGCCATGCAACCCTAATCTCTGGTCAGACAGAAGTAGCCTTATATATACTAAACATGTTCTTTTCAAGGAGAATTGCTGACTTTAGGTTGTACCTACATGAAAGTGCTTCCTCTTTGGGACTGACTAGCATGGGGTATGGCTTCAAGGTCTGTGAATAAAGTTCTGTGACATCCATCATCCCTTCAGAACCTGATCTTAGTGTACTGAGGCAGTTCTTAGTCCCCAAGTGTGTCTTTTTCCTGGAGACATAAGTCACTCTGAGACTTTATGTAGCTTTAGGACTACTGATTATAGTCAATAAGGAAAGTCACAGTATGATCCAGTTTTCTGAAACCTGCAGATGCATTGATAAAAGAACTATCAGATAAATACACTCACAAATTAATGCAGACTGCAGCAAGTGCATGTGTGTCAGTGCATGCTTGTGTGTCCTTTAGCTCTGTCCCCTGAGAGGACCTAGATAAGAGCCTCCTCAGTAACAAACCAAATGCCATTTTCCCTCTAAGGAAACTGGAGCTCTTTGTAGAAGAGGCTGATTCCAAAACTGAGACAAAGCAGCCCAACATAAGCTGGAAGCCCATGTGGTGCCAGAAGAATCAGGGGGTGGAAAGAGGGCCCAGCAGCCAAAGCTGAGACAGTTTGAACAATAAAACCACTAACTGTGGGGACTGAGTTATAGCTCCCCAAGTGAAATATATGCAAGTGTTCTGACTGGTGTAAATAGTTACAGAGTAAATAAATAAATGGAGGTGGAGAGAATG
The DNA here is from genome assembly GCA_907164525.1 of Lophiomys imhausi. Classification (NCBI taxonomy): domain Eukaryota; kingdom Metazoa; phylum Chordata; class Mammalia; order Rodentia; family Muridae; genus Lophiomys; species Lophiomys imhausi. Next base: position 8,827,588 of record CAJQZJ010032121.1, read on the forward strand.
ATGACTCCTCTTTACAGAAGAACTTAGTAAGGAGTGAAGGCAATAGAAAGTTGTCAGGGAACCATAGCAACCCTTGCTGCAGGCTGGATCCACCAATGAATCTCTGACTTTAGAGGGTGAGTAAGAATGTAAGGAGAAACAGGATATTTGCACAGCTTCCAAGTATTTCCCCAAAGTGTGTTAATTACAAACAGGAATGAAGAGACTTACAGTGCAGAGTCCTGGCAGACACCAGCCCTAGCCAAGCAGCCAAGGTCAGTATCAACAACAGTGAGACACAATGAGCTGTCTGCCCTGTGAGGTGTCCTGAGAGGGACACAGGGACATGTTTGGTCTTCCCAAAACTCCATGACCTCAGCTGAATCATGAAGAAGCATTAGACATTCCCTGAGTAGAGACAGCTTTAAAACACCTGAACAGCATGCTTCAACAGCCTCAGAAGAATAAAAGACAAGCAGAGATGGGAACCTGACAGAAGGCAAGGAAACATGGCAAATGAATGTGGTGGATCCCAGAGCTGAGGAGGGACTAATACTACTAGTGGGGAAACTAGAGGAATCCAAATAAAAGGATGAATATTATTGTGTTAATTTATTATTTTTGATACTTGTGCTAGGGTTTGAATATGTGAACTGTGGTAAAGATGCACAAGATAGAGATCTGTTATCCTTTTATCTTTTATGTAAGCCTTAAGTTAAATCATTTCCCAGATATAAAATGTTTTGGTTGTGGTTTTATTTATGAATTATTTAAGGTATTGCAGTTCTGGGGATTGAACTCAGGGCCTTGCACATTCTGGATGAGCATTCTACCACTGTTACATCTCTACCCACTAAATATGAAGTTTTAAAAAGTCACATGGAAATAACCATCTAATCATTCCCCCTGGTTTGCACTAATTTATAAGAGTAGACTTTTTGTGATTCATAACAAGCCAGAGGTATGAGGCAGGTGCATTCCCCTTTCCCTAGAGTGGCTTGTTATTTATGCTAGAGGCTAAACCCAGCTAAATGCAAGCTAAGCAGCTTTCTCCCACTGAGCTGCCCCCCCCCACTCCCCTACTCTCTTCCTATATGTTCGCATCCCTTTCTCTACAAACCTGTCTCTGTACTTGAAGTAGCAGCCAGTTACTTACAGTCTCTTAGAAAACCTTGCTGAAAACTCCACAGGAGTGTACAAGACAGCTGAGGGCTAGAATATCTACCTAGCAAGTATCTGTGTTACCCAGTACCAGTAGCTGGGGGAAGGAGGAAAACAGATTCCCAACTTTACAAATCTGTACTTTCCTGGGAACTAACTTTTACCAAATTGTTTAATCCATCTGGGGACAGGATAAGATTTGAATGTTCAAACAAGACGGCATTTTTTTTTCAAATCTCATCCATAAACTCTTGTTCCCCAATCTTTATTATGTAGAATCTTATATTTGAACAGTAGATGGGGAAAGGGCACTTGATATTAGTCAGAATACTAGGGAGTGCAGAAAGTATAGGCAACATTAAGAAAGCTTAGATGCTTAACGAAATTAATAAAAGCATTAAGTTTGCTTTGAAAACAGTATAACCTTAAAATAACCTAAAGTGATTTAAAATAGAGGCCAAATCCTTCAAAATGAGGCAAATATGCACTTGGGCATCTGAAGGTGTGATCTAAATTTAGTTATTTGGCATGTAAATTAAATGCTAAGAATTTGGAATTTGACCCTGATTTTTTTTTAACTCACTTGCATGTTTAACCTACTTAGTAAACTATATCAGTTAACAGTTTTTAGGTGAAAGGAAGAATATCAGATGTACCTAAAGCAGTTAGATCCATAGAAAGTGGAGTGAGGGCCATTGAGGCCAGGGACTGGGAATGAAGCGTGAATGTGGAATGGGAACAGTTTATGTTTTGCAAACTCAAAAAGTTCTGACGATGCCTACACACCACTGTGAATGTACTTAACACCACTAAACTGATATTTCAAAGTGTCTTAGAATAAGTAAAAATAGTTAAAATGATAAATTTATGTATATGTTACTATAATAGAAAAAAGAAATTACAGATGTCTTCAGTAGTTACATTCCATTTCTTTGCTATGGTGCCTTTACCCTTCGGAAAGCTTTGTTTTTAAACCTAGAGATGATTTGCTGAACTTATTTTGCCAACCATCAGTTTAAATGGCCCCTGTGCCATAAATTGTGAAGTTCAAAGAAAAGCCCAATGAGATGCTTGTGGGTTAATTTACAACTAAGGCGGATGAATCTATACAAAGAAGAAAAGCCCCCATAAGAAGTAGGTTGACTGATGGTAATGGAGAAAAGAGTGTAGATTAAAGATATCTGAGCTTGTTTGGTCCCAGTGATTTTATGACAGAGATTCAACTATAGTTATACTGGGTGGAACAAATCACAATTCTGTAAACTGCTAATAGGACACAACGATCTTTATCGGTTTCTTTGTGTGACATGGGCAGCACTGAGGCCTGTCTTGTATACAGCTCTGCCTAGCTAACCTTCTATGCGTGAATTCAAAGCCTAAGGATTGAAACACAGATCATACATGGCATTGAAATCGTAAGGGTAGGCAATTGGTATGTTCACAGCTATATGTGAAGCTAAAATAAATTACTTGAATTTTATCTAATAGGTTTGTTTTGTTTTACTTTTTCTGTTCTTTTTCGTAATTTGATTATGCTGGGGATTAGACCCAGGGCTTTCCAAACTCATAAGCATACACAGAGCCGCAGACAAGGTTTCAATCTTTTCTTTTTTTGTTTGTGTTTTCTTTTAAGATTCATTTTTAATTATCTTTTATTATGTGTAGGTGTGCATCTGCTTGATACAGGACCTAGGAACTAAACTTGGGTATTCTGGAAGAGCAGCAAATGCTCATACCATTGAACCCTATCTCTAGCCCTTTTGTAGTTTTTGTGAGACAGGATTTCATATGCTCTATACAAGTCTAGAAATCACTATATAGCTCAGGCTGTCTTTACATTTGTGGCAATCCCCTTGCCTCACCTCCAAAGTGCTGGAATTTCAGGCCTGTGTGCCACCCACCCTATCTATCTGTCTACCTACATATCTGTTTCTCTCTCTGCCTCTCTCTTAAGAATTAGTTTCATCCCAAGATTTTAAAATGAATATACATTGTACCAATGTACCTCTATCACATTTGTTTCCTTTTCCCTACTTATCACTTCATTCTAAAACACTTTTATTCTTAAAAAGCTATGAAAATGTTTAAAATAAAAATATTACAATTTTTATCCCATAGTTTTTCTAATTCTTGTTAGCAAGTATATATTTTCCCTCTTATTCATCCCCCTTGGCTCATCTTACTGTGTTGCTAGAGCATTTACATTTTCTCTAGTTTCTGCCTGACTTTCAGATGCATTGTTATGGCAACAAGACTCTTTTGTAGTGACTGTAGTGACATTACCTAATTTACTAAGCCAGGTTTCTATTTGTTTGTTTGATTGATTTTTGGATGAAATAACTGCTTATGCTATTATATATAATAAATATTTTCTGGCACTTATTTTATTTAATTCTCAAGGTTGTCTTCTTCAGCTAAGAGGAATTTGTTAGTAGAAGTGCTTGGGTAATTATATTGTTCTTGCTTCATTAGGGTACTCTAGTAGCAAATGAACAAAACAAGTTCAAATGACATCTTTTTTCTTTGTTCTCCACCTCCCAAATGCTAGAATTGCAGGCCTGTGTGTCACCATAAGCACCTTGTTTAAATGAATTCGAGTTTACCTGTGTTATTTGTGACTATGTGCTAGTGGAAGGATGTGGGGAATATAGGGTTTACTAGTTATTTAAAAATAGGATAACACAAGTGGGTTATTGTTGTTTTTCTTTAAAAAAAAAAAAGCAGGCTTGGGGTACAGCTGAAGTGGTAGAGTGCTCCTTCCTAGTATGTACAAGCTCTGGGCCATCCTTAGCAGACACACAAACAATCCTACCAACCAATCAAAACAGCAGTTACTTTATAGCAAAGATTATTTCCTGCAGAGTATTTCCTGAGGCTATGCGAGTTTAAATAAGATATAACACTGCTACAAATCCTGATGACTAAATCTATGTAATGCCGACTAAGAGGAAAGAATAACAGCTTCAGATAATGTAGACCTAACAAAGTAGAACACAGCCGAACTTTTAAATTATATCTGTTTAGCGAAGCATGATACTACATCCATGTAATCCCTGCACTCAGGATACTGAGACAGTAAGATCTCATGTTCAAGGCCAGCTTAAGCTATATAGGGAGATCATGTCTCAAAAAATTTTTGTTAAATTAAATTATTAATAATTAGTAAATATAATTATTAATAATTATAAATTATTAAATATTTGATTATTTAATTTTATTATGGGGCTGGAGGGATTGCTCAGAGGTTAAGAATTCAATTCCCAGCACCCACATAGTATCTCACACAGTCTCTACTCCAGTTCCAGGGGATCCAACGCTCTCTTCTGGCCTCCCTAGGCACCAGGCACATACACAGTGCACATACATACATGCAGGCAAATCACTCATATTCATAAAATAAAAAATAAATAAATCTTTTAAAAATATTATTAACTATTTTAAGGGAATAAGGATCCTGGTACCTTAAAAATGAACTATTTTACCTTTATCATTTAAATATTTGGAAGAATTATTTTAGGGTAAAGAAAACATGAGGAAATTTTAAGATAGAAACATTTATAGTTAAAGTGTATTAAAATGAATAGGAAAAATATTAGATTATGGATGAAATTCCTTTTTATTGTTAACTCTTTTAGTGGTTAAGTCTCTTCATTATCCTCTGTCCCTAATTTTATTTGTCTTTAAAAAATAAAAATGATGTGTACATATGTGCATATCTGCAAGCACCTGTCCTTTGGTTCCTGCCAATCATTTGTATGTTGTGAATAATGCATATAAATCACACACAATTATAAGTAAGAGCAACTATTATTCTGTGGGGCAAAGAGGAAGCAGCTATGATCTCTTTCATTTTATTTTTGTTCTTTTTCCTTTTCCTTTAAGCTTATGAACTCCTTGTTCTCTCGATCCTATGATCTGAAATCATTTAAATTATTTGATGTTTTTAACCTTTTATACTCTCAGTAGGCAGGACATAGGAAATTAAGTGACGTAAACATCTTTAGTAATCTTTAAAAGTCACAAGACTAAGTAACCAGGACAAGAAACAATCAGAAATAAATTTCAGGGAAATACCATAATGGCATGAAATTTGTTTTCTTTTGTTAGTAAGCCACATGGCTTTTCCTTTCAAATCCAAGAACACGTAGCATAGTCTCCTTTTAAGATTTCATTTTCATCTGTATCACAGAAATATATATCTCCCTGAGTTTGTTCACTATAATTTGTGATTGCTTATCTGCGAAGGAAGTACAGCAGCTCCCACTGGGGAAATACCATGTTAACTGGATCCTAAAATAAGAAATCTAAGGGAAAGGTCACATCCTAATAACTTGTGCAAATCTAAATTCCCATGGAGCTTTGAAATCATTTTGTAGGAGTCAAGTATTAACAATGTGTTATTGAATTTCTTCCAGAGAGTGTCGCAAAACCAAAGCACTTCTGAATCCAGAATGACTGCTGAAATTGAAATACAATTGACAAAATCTAGTTTTGCTAGTTTTCTACAATAAATATCCAGAGAAAGTTAGCATGACTAATAAACCACAAAGTCTGTTTTTGTTACTTTCACTGGAACTATAAGGATTGTTATCGGGAAGTAGTATAATTATTCGCAGTGAGAATGGTCTTTCCGGCTACTGTAGATACGGCTCATACTCAGCTTTTTACTAACTGACCTCTAGAACCTACTATATAATTCCAGAAAAATGCTCTGCCTGGGGAGTCAACAATGTGGTCTCTAAAGGAAGTTGGTTAGTTCTCAAAGGCTTCAGGCCTCAGTTTCTTTATCTGTTATAAGTAGGAAGGTGTTTATTTCGAGAATCAAGTAAGGACAAATTTATAAAGAGCTTAGAAACCACTACAGGATTGTTCTCAGAGTATTACCATAGTAGTGAGTTTCACTTTTTTACCCAAAAGAAATAAAAACAGCAAGAACTGAGTCAATTCACTCTATATTGTTCACATCCATAGTCTCCTATAAACCCTACTCTGGCCCTACCACCAAGTCCAAGTCCTCTCTGGAAAGGGTGGATTTTTCATGGAAACTGACACATTATACCAAGTACAGAGAGATTGTGTTTACAACGAGCACTGTTTTCTAGAACATACCAATTTTTTTCCTGAAGATGTGTTGTTAGAAAAGTGTCTTAGAAATATCAAGTATCTTTCTTCACTGAGTTGGAGCAGTGTGCATTGTTATTACTGAATCTCTCTTTAATTATTACAAATTAAAGCAAAACACAATGTGTGCCTTTTGTCTCTTTTTGAGTTTGTGAGCTTTGTCTTTTGACATACTGCTGGGTTTTTTTTTTCATAATGACAGTGAACTTCCAGTAATTCAAGATTTATAGGGATATATCTCAGTACCTTGCCTCTTGGGACTCAGTTATTGGTAAGAGCTAGTTGTTTGTTAAGATTATTTACATATATCTGCATTTGTTTTTCAACCTCAGATCTCATAGTACAATAATACCACCAATAATAGTACCAATAAAAGTAGGAAATTCCACACCTAACCCCGTGTGACCGGTTGCTGTCAAAAGACAGGTGCACCAATGATAGTGTATAAAATTACTTTCAGACTGTGGATATAAGGGATACATGAAGCATAAATGAGCTTTGCACATAGTCTTGAGCCTGTCATCTGAGATATTTTAGCATATGAATGTAAATATTAAAAATATGAAACCTAAAACACCCCTGTTGGATGAGATATTTATCCTATATTTAGTATGTGGTAATTTTATTTTATATTTTTAGACAGACTTATTTTAAAAATAGTTCCCACAGTTTACTTAGGGACTAGGGTGTATATATTTTTCAATGGTAGAGTCTGTGCAATGCATGCATGAGGTCCAGTCCCTAAGCACCAAAATCAAATAAAACTACCTGCCTAAAAAGCAACATATTTGTTTAGCTGTTTATCTATGTGACATGAGTTCAAAGAACTCCTGCAACTTTTCAGTATGATAATCTTCACCCAGGAAAAATATTAAGTTCATTCTTCATGTTAATTATTGTTACACACCAATATGAAAAGCTAGGATATGTAAGAGACCTGTCCTGGCACTTCCTATACAATACCAGAGTAAGCTGCCTGTGCTCACAGAAGACAGCCACTCTTTTACAAACGTGAGTCCCTGAGCCTGACAGAGCACTCAGCCCTGCAGATCCACATCTTGCCTAAGAGTGGCAGCTAGCCTGTGCTAAACTAACTTGACTTTTTCCCTAAGTCATAGATGTGTGGTGGGTTTGCAATTATCTTGCCAAAGCATGTTCTTATCATGTAAAGTCACTGTTTTACCCACCAGACTTTGGAATTTTATTCACTATTTAGCAACAGTGAATAAGCACCTCAGAATACATATCTTCATATGCTTCTGTTCTCAGGTGCCAGATGCTACTGTGGGAAAAAAATCTTCCTGTTTTTAACCCAATTGACTGCAAATATATCCCCAAATGAACAGTCCATCTTCTCATTTCATCTTTACTGGAGAGCCTACCTTCTGCATCTCTCTAAAACTCTAAATGGGATTCCATCTCCATGGAAGGGAGTGTTATAAGCTTTGTGGGCAACTTCTCCCCGTACTGTGCTGTGGTTACCTCCAATGGTTCTGACACCACATTTTCAACAGCATCAAGTTCTGGACTGGACTGGACCAATTATATCCAGTCATTGTTGGTATAAGAGTTTTTCTGTAGTACACTTCTTTTTTAAATTTATTTATTTATTTATTTATTTATTTATTTATTTATTTATTTATTT
>CAJQZJ010032121.1:8835503-8859731 GCA_907164525.1 Lophiomys imhausi
TTTATTTATTTATTTATTTATTTATTTATTTATTTATTTATTTATTTTTTACTTCAGGTTACATCTCCATCATAGTGTCCTCTTTCCACCCCTCAGTCCTGCCCTCCCACCCTTTACCCCTATCCCTTCCATCTCACTCCTCTGGAGTGTAGTGTCCCTAAATATCAGTCCCCCGCCCCAGTTCAGCAGTCATATGAGGGCCAAGAGCCTCCTCATACACTGAGGGCCTACAAGGTAGCACCACTAGGGCAAAGTGTCTCATTGATAGGAAACAAAGTCTATGTCCATGTTCCCTTTTGTGCATTGGTTGTAGTATAGTTATCCTGTACTATATAGCTAAAATCCGACTATAAGTGAATAGATGCCATGTCCATTCTTCTGAGTCTGGGTTAGCTCACTCAGGATGAGCTTCTCTAGTTCCATCCATTTGTCTGCAAATCACATGATTTCGTTGTTTCTGGTGGCTGAGTAGTATTCCATTGTGTAGATGTACCACCGTTTTTTAATCCATTCTTCGGTTGAGGGACATCTGGGTTGTTTCCAGTTTCTAGATATTACAAATAAGGCTTCTATGAACATAGATGAGGAAACTTCCTTGTGATTCGGTGAGGAATCATTTGGATGTATACCCAGAAGTGGTATGGTTGGGTCCTGAGGCAGAGCTATTCCAAGTTTTCTAAGATATTGCCAGACTGACCTCCATAGTGGTTGCACAAGCCTGCACTCCCACCAGCAATGGAGTTCCCCTTTCTCCACACCCTCGCCAGCATGTGCTGTCATATGAGCTTTTGATCTTAACCATTCTGACAGTTATGAGATGGAATCTCATAGTCTTCTTGAGTTGCATTTCTCTGATGATTAAGGATGCTGAACATTTCTTCAAGTGTCTCTCAGCCTTTAGGAATTCCTCCTTTGTGAATTCTCTATTTAGCTCTGTTCCCCGTTTTTTGATTGGATTAGTTGGTTTCTCGGCATTTAATTTCTTGAGTTCTTTGTAAATTATGGATATTAGCCCTCTGTCAGATGTGGGGTTGGTGAAGTTTCTTTCCCAATCTGTAGGCTGCCATTTTGTTTGAATGACAGTGTCTTTTGCCTTACAGAAGCTTTTCAGTTTCATGAGGTCCCATTTATTGATTGTTGGTCTTAGATCCTGAGCTTTAGTGTTCTGTTCAGGAAGTTGTCACCTGGGCTGATGAGTTCGAGGGTTTTCCCCACTTTCTCTTCTAGTAGATTTAGTGTATCTGACTTTATGTTAAGGTCTTCGATCCACTTGGACTTAAGTTTTATACAAGGTGATAAGTAGGGGCTAATTTCATTCTTTTACACGTGGACATCCAGTTGGACCAGCACCATTTGTTGAAGATGCTGTTCTTTTTCCATTGTATGGTTTTGGCTTCTTTGTCAAAAATTAAGTGACCATAGGTGTGTGGGTTCATTTCTGGGTCTTCAATTTGATTCCATTGATCCACTGGTCTGTTTCTATACCAGTACCATGCTGTTTTTATTATTATTGTTCTGTAGTACAGTTTGAAATCTGGGATGGCGATACCTCCAGATGTTTTTTTATTGTACAGGATTGATTTAGCTACCCAGAATAGCTAAATCAATCCTGTAGTACACTTCTTAAGAACACAGACTATCTAGCACTTAGCACAATTCCTAGTAAATATTCCAGTTATAAAATTATAATGCAATTGAAATTAAATTATTCAAACATTTTTGTTTCTAATAGATAAGCACAGTATTATTAGTAGTCTTCACTGAAAATCGTGCGTATGTTAGGAGAATGAATGTGAAAGTCAGAGGTAAACCACAGGTGTCCTTGTTTGGGAACAATTCAACTTGATTTTTGTTGTTAATTTGTATTTATTATTATTGTGAGTATATACATGATGAGGAAGTGTATGAAAGTCAGAGGCAATTTTGTGCAGTTGGTTCTCTCCATCTACCTCTATGTGGTTCTGGGGCTTAGACAGGTCACTAGGCTTGTGGGGCAATTGGCTTTACCCGCTAAGCCCTTTCACCATTGGCACCTTGTTTTTGAAACAGGGTCTTTCATTGTTCTGGGAATCACTGAATAGGATAGACTGTCTGGCCAGTGAGTACCAGGGATCGTCCTATGTGTACCTCTCTAGTGCTGGGATTAGAGGTATACACAACCACACTCTGCTTTTTTGCCCCTTTGCTAGGGATCCAAAAGATGCTTAGGTTTTCTTTTTTTTTTTTTTTGGTTTTTCGAGACAGGGTTTCTCTGTGTATCCTTGGCTGTCCTGGACTCACTTTGTAGACCAGGCTGGCCTCGAACTCACAAAGATCCGCCTGCCTCTGCCTCCCAAGTGCTGGGATTAAAGGCGTGCGCCACCACCGCCCGGCTTGATGCTTAGGTTTTCATGGTTAACATGGCAAGCACTTTACCAACTGAAATATCTTCCTCCCAGCCCTTAGAGTTTATTTTAAATGTACTAACCTGAGATACAAAGCATTCTGCAGAACTGTACTATTTTTTTTAATTCTGTGATTGATCATCTCTAATCTGAAAATCTGAGCACTAACATGACAACACAAATAGGAAATTCCACACCTAACCTCATGTGACAGGTTACTGTCAAAAGACAGGTGTACCAATGATAGTGTATAAAATTACCTTCAGACTATGGATCTAAGGGGTACATGAAGCATAAATAGACTTTGTGCATAGTCTTGAGCCTGTCACCCAAGATATCTCAGCATATGAATGTGAATATTCAAAAGCCTGAAATTCAAAAAACCACTGTTGGATAAGAGACATTTATCCTATATTTAGTCTGTGATTATTTTTTTTAAGTGAGGTCTTACTATGTAGCCCTAACTGGTGTGGAACTCACTATGTAGACCAGGCTGGCCTCAAACTCAATGAAACCTGACTGCCTCTGCCTCTTGAATGCTGGGATTAAAAGCATATGCCACCACACCTGGCCCAGGAGTCTGCAGTTTTCTACTCTTTGTGGCACTTTGTTGTTGCAAATATTGAAAATAAAGCCACAAAAAGCACACACAGGTACTTTACCAGCACTTTTAAGTCTCTATAATTTGGGGTAAGGAACAGTCAATTCACAGACCAGTTATGGTCTTTCAGCTTTCTATAACAAGGTTTCTAAGCTTGGGCCAGATTTGTTGTTGTTAGTGAGATTGTGGTTGTTGTTGTTCCCATTTGTATTATTTCTAAAGCCCCTTGGACTTCTTTTACATATCTAGTACTGTGCTAGACAGAATGGCATTATGATATATTCCTTGCTCACAGTTTTGTTTCAGAGAGTCCTTAGAAAGGGAAAGAATTAAGCTATAGAGCTTGGTGTGTGATTGGTTAATAGTGGCAAAAATCCATAGGAGAAAAGATATATGCAGAACCAATATGCTCAGCACCTGCCTCCTGGGTTCGTTAAACCTGAACCCTCCAGGAAGGACATGGGTACACAGGAAGGAAGAAGTCTGACATTTAATGATAAGGTAAGAGTTTTAAGGTATCAATATATCCAGAGTGAAGGATTTGTACTTGATCTGGGATTCAGTGGGAGCATCAAGACTTGGAGTAGGGGAGTGAGAAGGTCACAGCTGTGCTCAGAAGCAATCAGCAAAAGATATCTCACTATCAGGGACACAGTGTGATGATTGAATACACAGCAAAGAGGATGAGAAAAAGTTGAGACAGGATCTGACTATTTAGCCCTGGGTGGCTTAGAACTCAATATATAGATCAGGTTGACTTTGAACTCACAGAAAACTGCCTGCCTCTGCCTACTGAGTGCTGGCCTTAAAGGTGTGCAGCATCATACCCCCATGACTTTTGACTGATATACAGAGATAGACGTGTGGAAAGAAGTGGGAATAGAGTTGTGTTTGAGGAGGAAGATGAGCTGATTCTGGATTTGTTGAAAAGTGGAGGTGGAACAGCTGATAGAAAGAGCCAGAGCAATGAAGATATATGACTGTCTTAGAAATCTGAAGTAGACATGTCAGCCTGCATGTCTTCAGTATCAGCTGAAAGACGAACCCCTAAGAAACAACTTAGAAGCTAGGTGTGGCATACACACTGATAATCTCAGCACTTAGGAGTTCAAGACCAGAGCTACTCATAGAATTCCAGATTAGCTTGAGTTACACAGTGAAATCTTGTCTCAAAGAAACTAAAAACAAAGGAGCATACTTTTTAAGTAAATCTATGTATTTTCCTAACTGTAAAATGTTTTTTGAAAGCAAAAAATCAACACTTTCTCCGTTATACATAACATTCAGTATAATATATGATACTTAGTAGCTAATCAGTAAATATTTATTACATAAATGAAAGTTAAATTACAAAGTAAAATGCCACCAACAAAGAGGCTTTATGTTACTCTTTCTTCTTTGCTCTTTCCTCTCAGTACCTTTCATGAAAATTTAGGCTCTTGTTAATCATGTCTAGATAGTAGCTTTTCATGACTAACTGGTTTTGCATGATTTTTAATTGGGTTTTTCATTTGGCTGCTATGTTAACTTTTGTAAAAAGGAACTAAACTCAAAAACTGACTGAATTTAATGGAGAAAGGTTTTCAGAAATGCCCAGTGTAGTAACTTAAAAGTTAATTTGCTTCTTAGTTTTTTTTCACCTTTGGCTAATTTAAAATTTGCCAAGAATGATTTTATTATAAGAAGGAGCTATGTTTATATTGTCCTGGAAAGTTTATCTAAGAAAACAGAAATCTATGTCTGAACAAATCTAGTGATGTTGGTTTAAGAAAAAACCGAAACCACAAGAAATCATCCCAAATTTAGTAATGCTTCCCATTAAACCCGTGATTTGAGCTGTCTTCCAGCTAGCCAAAAGTTGCCAAATATTACTATAATATGTTTTACTTTCTATGGGTTCTTGCAACCCCACCCAACCGCCAAATGTGGTGGACTGAGTTGTAAAAGTTGGACAGTATAGTTTATTGCACTTGTGTGGAAAATATTTTGCCAAGATGAAGTGAGAGCTGGAGGAAGTGCATCTGAACTTACGGCAGCCCAGCGATACCAAATAGCCTTTTCCCGACCACACCAGCACCAAGCCAGCTTGTAGCCTCAATGCTCTGTGTAGTGCAGACCTTACAGCTGCAACCAAGTCCACAGAGACCTCTGGTTAATGTTTGAAATGAGAAAAGTGACTGCAAGACTATCTGTGCAGACACATTTTGAATACTTTTGCTGTCCCAGGATGTTATCACTGATTATATAACATGGAGGTCCAGCACTGATTCCTTCCATTTTTTTGATCAGGAAAGAGTGGAGTTGAACATTTTACACTTAGCAAGCCAGTTCTAGTCATCTGATGATTTCAAGACGTCTTTGTCTCTTTTTCATTATGGAGTTTCAAGCTTGGCAGTTTATCTCTGAAACCCCCTTTCCCTCAGGTAGAAATTTAGAGTATTTGTTTATATAAAGAAAAATGCAGATTTTCATAAATGGCTCTTTGGTTCTTGGTTAGAAACTAAAACCCCAAGCAGGACAGCTAGGCAGCTACAAACTGAAGGTTAATTGGGAGCTGCTGAGAAGGCTGGTAAAGGTGGCCAGCCTGCAAAAGTACTTGGTAATTGGTAACGGCGTGTTCAATTTTAGATATTAGCTTCTTTTTCAACATAAAACTATCACATTATTTGAGAAGAGTGGCCAATTTGCTGGGATATACATGGAAATAACCTTGGAAGAAATTGTCTTACAGTTTGAGCAGTAGAGTGAAAAAAACATACTGGCAGATGAGACAGAAACTCACTGTTTTAACCCATGCTGCCTCTTTCTCCCTGTCCTGGGGATTTCAGTGGTTCATTTGCCTTCCAAAGACAGAGCCATGGTGACCTTTGGTGTTGGAGTCTGTATACCTATAAATCAGCAATCTAAGTGGAATCTTGGCAGATGAGACATTACTCAGGAAACCAACATTTTGTTTATATTTAGATAATTTTAGCACATGGCCTCTGGACACGTGGTAAGAACTCCAGTAAAAAGAAGCCTAAAGAACAGAGTATTTTCTGTGAGTAGTCACCTTCACCCTTTTTCACTCAGTTTAGTCCAAGTAACATCAGCGGTGGAAGAGGGCTGGGGGAGCTCAGCGACTACAGACATGAACTCTTTTTTTTTTTTTTTTTTTTTTTGGTTTTTCGAGACAGGGTTTCTCTGTGTATCCTTGGCTGTCCTGGACTCACTTTGTAGACCAGGCTGGCCTCGAACTCACAAAGATCCACCTGCCTCTGCCTCCCAAGTGCTGAGATTAAAGGCGTGCACCACCACCGCCCAGCAGACATGAACTCTTAAGTGAGGAGCCAGAACCCACAGAGAAGGAAGACCACAGAGTGTTAGGAGGGTAGCTGGTGAGAATGACTTTCCAGCCCTTTTGATAGGGGCATTCCCTCCTCTACAGCAAGTGGATAGTGGTAAATTGTCCTATGGCGTGGTTGACTTAGATGTGGGCAAGTCTTTCAGACATACATTCTTATCACAACTGAGGTGTCAAACCCAGATCAATGTTGAAATTGTCACTAACCAACAAAGCAAGCAAAATGAACTAAGAACAATGGCAAAGTGGAAAATATGAGACCTGTTTGTGAATGTGCCAGGTGAAACAATCCTGCTGTCCCTTTTCTTCCCTTGGTTCTGATTGTCATTCAATCTCAACTGTCATCTCCTCTAGTGAGGAGTAAAAGAATACTCAGAGATCAGAATATTCAGATATGTAGTTTTACATTGAGACCTGTAAGATTTACCAGGAAGGATGATTCATGTTTTGCCTGGGCACAGAGTGAAGGTGTGAACTGCTTTGGGGGGATGAACCCACTCTGAGACCACTGATACTTAACCAGATCAGCAGGTGGCAGGTGGTTGTTCAATACTTACACTGTGAGTCCTTCTGTTTGTGGTGCTGGGTTTGGACCAACATGTTCTAGGATGCATACTCTGCCAAGGAGTTGCACCAGACTCATTGCTGATTACTAAGTACTTTATGATTCTCTTATCAGGATTCGCTCAGAGTTTGAGTGGTCAATCAGTAAACAACAGCTATTCACCTCTCCTTTTTTATTGTAGAAAATATATTAAACAAAAAACTATCACTTTAACTAAACTCAGGGACGTTAATGATATTCACAGTGTTACACAGCTGCCCTCATATCTATTTCTAAAAGTTCTCTGTCATAGAAACTCAAGCTCTGTACACTCTGAACAATATGTCCTCATTGCTCATCCCTAGCTTTGGGGTTACCTCTCTTCTGCTTTCTGTCTTCTTTAAATTTGCCCATCCCAATTATTTCATGTCAATGGGAATCATACCGTATTTGTGGGATGATTTGTTTTACTTAGCACAATGTCTTTAAGGTTCATTTATGTGTCATAGCATGTATCAGAATGCCATTCCCTTTTGTTTGTTTTTTTTTGTTTGTTTTTTGTTTTTTCGAGACAGGGTTTCTCTGTGTAGCTCTGGCTGTCCTGGACTCGCTTTGTAGACCAGGCTGGCCTCGAACTCACAGAGATCCGCCTGCCTCTGCCTCCCGAGTGCTGGGATTAAAGGCGTGCGCCACCACCGCCCGGCTGCCATTCCCTTTTGTGACTGAATAATATTCTGTTTTATGTTTATCACATTTTATTCATTCATCCTTTGATTGAACACTTACATTGTTTAACCTTTTCCTTTGCCAATTACACTGCAATGACTATTGATGTTCAAGTATATATTGCAGTTTCTACTTTCAGTTCTTTGAGATACTTAGGAGCAGAACCACTGAATTGAATGGTGAATTAATCTACTTTTCATTGATACAACAAAATAGACAAGGTTGGATACTTTGGAAAGAAGCCATATTGGTCAGATGTGAAGTGTTATGTCACTTATGATACTTTAGTCTCAGTCTTAAAGACTGCAGGACCTAGTTTTGGCCTTGATTGGGCTCTGGTGAGGACCTTAGAGAACAGTGTCAGAATACCCAGAGTTGGGGAGGGGGTAGGGCTGCACAGAAGCCTGGACTGGGCAAATCTTTTTCTAGCCAAGGTCTCAGGAGAGGTACCACAGTCACTTCTGAAGCTGTGCCCCACCAGGTCCCACCTCTTAACAGTTCCACTACCACTTAATACCACCACACTGGGGACCAGACTTCAGCACATAAACTTTTGGAGAGGAACAAACCATATCTAAATAGTGACATGTGGTGATTCCATGGGGGTTTGTTATTTGTTTTGTTTTAAGACAGGCTTGCCTTGAACTTGTTATCCTCCTGCCTCAGTCTCTCAATTGTGGTTACAGGCATGATTGGCTTGTGTTTTACTCTTTAAAGGATTGCCAAGCTGATTTTTACATTCCAACCAGCAATATATTTGAATTCAAGGTTTCCATGTCTTTTGCAGCAGTATAGCAGCCATATTGGTCAGATGTGAAGTGTTATGTCACCATGGTTTTGATTTGCTTTTTGTTAATGTCTAATGATTCTTTGAGAGTCTTCTCATGTACCATTGGTTGTTTATGTATCTTCTTTAGAAAGAAGTCTGCTCAAGTCCTTTGCCCACTTTTTAATTGCTTTGTTTGCCCCTTGTTGTCTCTTGTTCTCCTTTCTCACTTAAATTCATTTTCTCACATCCTTCTCCAGATGGTAAAACCCTCATCCCATATGAATGCAGGTAGATGTTTTCATCAGCCTCCATTGGCCAACACAATGAAAAAATCTGAGTGCTTTCATGCTGTTGCCTAAAAGCATTACCTAAGAGTCTATTGTTCTTCAAATGGATTCCTCAGTGCAGTGGGATTGCTTGAGTTCTTTCTAAGACTTAGCTTCACAAGCCCATGTGTGGGTCTGTTTCACAGGGAAGAAATCTGGAAGATAAATATCTATTTTTCTTAGTATGATGAAACTTTAGATCTTAAAGAGGTTATTGATGTCTCAAATGGGGACCTACAGATTCCTGTAGATCCACTCATGAAAGTAAAAATACTGTCTTTGTGTCATAACAAGTCATTATAAAGATTGAATTCCACAAGTTAAGAACATGTCTTTGAGACTTGAGATGGCTCAACAGTTAGAAGTGCTTGGTGCTCTTCTAGAGGGCACAAATTAGGTTCCCAGCACCCACATGAAATAGCTCACAACTGCCTGTAACTCTAGCTCTAGGGAATCCAACAACCTCTTCTGATCTCCATGAACATTGCTCATATGTGCCATATACACACACATACACACAAATAAAAATAAAATAAGGCTGGTTAAGTAACTTGCCCAGCACAGCACAGGTAGGTGTTTTCATCAGCCATCAAGGAGGCCAACACCAACTCTACATTCCTCTGTACTTTGTTGCTGTGCTACTGCAATAAGTCCACAGTGTGGTGGGGAGAGCAGAAGGTGAGAAAGTTGTCATGGAATGATGAATCCTACGAGGGAGTGAAGGAGGATGGTAAGTTGTTTAGAACAGGAGGTGACTTTATCTGGTCTTTATTGGAAGGAGTGGTTTTTAAACACGGACAAAGTGATATGGAGAGTTACCTTAGGGAGTTGTGAGAGTAGTGGGGCCAAGTGAGATGTTGGAAGCTCTGAGGTGGGAAGAGCAGCTCTCTCACTAACTTAAAAAGAAAGGAGTCAATTGAGGCTTCAGAGAAAATGGAAGTTTGGGTTTAAGACAGAAGTCAGCTTGAAGTTAAACTGGGGGTGGGAGAGTGATGTTCTCTAATTGGCATCCTTAGAGGATCCCTCTGGCTGCAGCAGAAGGACTAGTTAGAAGAGATAAGAACAGATGAGACACCTGATAGGAAGCCAGGGGAGGTGCTCATGAGAGGTGGCTGGCCTGAATTGCAGAGATGAGGAGGCAGAGAAGGGGCCAAACATAAATACTTAACAAGTAGAGCCCAAAGAATATAGCTGTTAGCACAGACATGTATGACTTTTACAGATGACCAGCTGGGAAATGGGGCCAACCATTTAGAAGAAAGGGCTCAGCAAAAGAGGGTGACATTAGGAGAATTGATGTAAATTTAGTTTATGACCATTAGAGTTGTCTGTGAGATATTTGAATGGAGATGTCAAATAGATAATTGTCTATGGGGCTGAGCCTTAGAGAGATGGCTGTACAGAAACATAAATCAGTACCTACTTATCTCTGATATTTTCAAATCTTACATGATGAGGTATATATATAGTAGTTTTATGTCAACAATTGTCAAGTTGAACAGTTTTCTAGTTCTTTTGACAGAGTCTTATCCTATGAAGAAGTGGTCAACCTGTGAAAGGGATAGATTGTTCTTGGTAAAACTACTATTATTTTCTGTTTGTTTGTGGAGAGGTACTGGGATTGAATCCAGGGCCTCAAGCATGTTAATACTCAAACACTCTGCCACTGTGCTCCACCCCAAGGTCCCCTTCTTGGTAAATTAAATTTCTGCTTAACTCCATGAACTAGAAGGCTCTTTTCAATTCCAGTTGTGTAAAATCTTTTTTCGACATAGTAAGCCATTTTTTTTTATTTTGGTAAATATTATAGGACAAACTAAATAGAGATTAAATTTATATAGCTCCTAATTGAGTTTTGAACTTTTACTATCAAGTTGTATTTTGAGTAATAACATTTGACTGTATAAAAACCAAAAGATTATTTCAGGAAACACTCTAGAAGCTGCTTTTTAAACCTCCGTCCCCCCTTTAGCATTTGTCCATATTTTCTAAAGGTGTGGAAACAACTTGCTGAACCAGTGCTGATGTCCTGCTGGCTATGTGGTCACCAGCTACTGAAAGAATAAGTTTTACAGAAGGAAAATAGTTCATTCATAAGGCAGGCAAACATAAGGAGACAGAGTCCCAAGCTCCAAGCCTGCCTCCTGGAGGACAGGACTTGGGGCACTTGTGGGAAAGTGGAACAGGGTGGTGGAAGGCATGGAGAAAGGGAATTGAAGGGAAAGGAAGGAGAAATAGATAGTGTATTGAGCTCCATAGCTCTTCCCAAGTATGTGCTCAAAACATGGCAGTATTAGCATACTTTGAAATCGAGTTCTGATTTTCTTACATCACAAGGTCACCCAATGCACACTACTTGCACATGCCTAAGTAAAGTGTCCCTATTCTCCACCAGTTTGAGCTATGTAAAAGCAGCCTCTGAGTTCCTAAAAAAATAACTTAGGCAATTTGTGTCCTGGATGATGTATCAGAGACATTGTGGACAGCAAAGCTAATGGGAGTGTACTGCTCTGCCAGCAGAGCTCTAAACTCTGTAAGAAAAGTGAGTGAAGCCTCAGGGCTTATTCAAGTCTTCCCACTGCTTCACAATTTCCAATACAAATCGGTTAGATTTCATTTTTTAATTTAATATATGGGCTTTGATATAATTTCAGCCAGTATGATTAGGTATGCCAGTGTATTCCCCAGGATTATTGATTTTATATAAAAATATTTTTATCAATGATTTAATATATGTGTATATGGCTATACATACATGTTTGTATATGCATGTTCACATGTGAATATGGATGCTCATACATGGGTTCACATCTGCAAGGGTTAGAGGCCTACATTGTGTGTCTTCCTTGATTGCTTTCCACATTTTTTGGATAGAATCTCCCTAAACCTGGAGCTCATGGATTTGATGAGACTGGCTGGCTTGTGAGCTCCAGGGAATTCCTCTGCCTCCACTCTCCCAAACACCCAGTGCTTGGGTTTTATGTGCCTTTCTTTTTACTGCCCCACTTTCCTTTTTACTTGAGTGCTGAAGATTCAAACTCAAGTCATGCTTGATCATCAAGCCCTTTATTGAATGAGCTATCTCCCCAGCCCTGAGGATATAAGGAAGCATTTATTCTTAGCATGTGCCAAACACTTCAGTTCAGGCTTATTACTTTTCTTATGTTGTTTGAGACAGAATCCCACTATGTGACCTCGGCTGGCTTGGAATTCACAGGATCCACCTGCCTCAGCTTCCTGGGTGCTTGGATTACAAATATGTACTACCATGCCTGGCTCTTGCTTGTTTGCTTGCTTTTTCTTTCACTTGCTTCCTTCTCCCCAACCCCCTCTGTTGCTGAGAGTTGAACCCAGAGGTTCAAAGATTTTGAAGGCTTGAGTCATACCCCTAGCCTGCACATTATTTCTCTCAATCTTCACAATTGCCTACAACAATGTGGTTCTCAGCCTTCCTAATGCTGTGACCCTTTAATACAGTTCCTCATGTTGTGGTGATCCCCAACCATAAAATTATTTCATTGATACTTCATAACTGTAATTTTGCTACTGTTTTGAATTGTATTGTAAATATTTGTGTTTTCCAATGGTTTTAGACAATTCCTGTGTAAGTGTAGTCAGATCCCAAGGGGGTCATGACCCACAGGTTGAGAACCACTGGTCTACAATGAAGAAACTGAGAGTTTGCATACACAGTTATACCACTAGTTCTAGAGGCAATGTTGGAACTCAAACTGTGATACATTTCTTGTATTTACATCTGTGTACCTCATTGAAAGTTTGGAAACCTGTACTCCTTCATATGCACACCTTGGCTAAATCATTTATCAAGATTTTAAAGCAAAATAATTCATTTACCTGCACTGTCTCTTCTATCCCCACTATACTTTTACTTTTTCTCCTTTCCAAATGTTCCATCTTTTTCCTACATGTGTTCATTCCTTCTGTTATTAACCAGTTCATTAGTCAGTCTTTATTCATACTGTAAGACCGTATCAGATGATGAAGATAGGAATAAGAAAATAACACCAATGCACAGTCGACTTCCTCCAGAAGCCATGCTCCCAGAGTCTATGTCCTGCTCTCCCTGCAAGCCCTCCCTGAATCACGTATCTTCTACTGGGACTTTTCCAGGAACCATCCCACTTGACATGTTCCTCTGAATCCCTGTGAGATGTTTTAATCTTCCCATTAACTTGACAATTAGCCAGGTCTACCTTTTGACATATCTTCTGGTGTTGGCTCAATTCTTACTCAAATCATAAACCATTGCCTAATGTTTCACTTTATTGTCATTTGTTTCTCTGGCAAGATTACAAATACTTTAAGGGCAGACTTACACTCTTGTGTATTTCCCACAGTGTCTTGTAAATGACAAACAGTTTTTAATTTGGTTTATTTTAAGACAAGGCATCTTTGTTTTTCCCAAGCTAGCCTCAAACTACTGGGCTCCATAAATCCTCTTGCCTCAGCCTCTGGTGCTCAAGATTTTTGTTATTGCTTTGTTTTGTTTCTGTGTGTTTTATTTTAGGTTGATTAGATACATCTTTGATGGTTTGGGTTAAATATTTTTTTGTATAGATTTTACTTCCTGATTCAGTGATCTGAGCCAAGATGCTCAGCTTTCTTGAGCTTCAACTTTTGGCAGAATGGGAATAATTTGCACTTCTCAAAATTAAATAGGTGCTATATATAAAACATGTTCTGTAACCAACTGCTAAAAGATTATGTCATCATAACTAGTCATTTTGAACTTCATGGTCAGCCCTCTTGTCCTGAATCTCCAGTAAATCCTCACGTCTCGCTTCCTACTTGAGTTGTTCACATGATCTACTTACTTTAATCTTTACCTACTAGTCAGCTCTTTACATTGAATGTTGTTATTGCTTTATTTATTTCTACTTCTTTATTTTGTTTATTACTAAGTCTAACTTTCTTTTTTATTTAGACAGTCTTGCTATGTAGCCCATGGTGGCTTTGAACCCCCAACCTTTCTGTCCCAACCTTCTGAGTTCTGAGATTACAAGTGTGCACCACGCCTTGGCTTCCCAACTCTTAATCTTATTTATGACCTTGGATTAAAATGGTGTGAACTGTACTCGGCTAGTCAGAAATTATGACTCTCATGTTGCATAGGTCCATCGTTGAACAGAAAAAGAGCAGGAAGAGAAATTGTTAGTTTTCTTTCAAGGTAGTTTAATCAATGTACTTGAAGTTTCACACTGATTGAGTGTATCATTATGAACTAGCTATTAAGATTTACTTTGGACCCTATTAGAGGAGGTTTTTGTTGTTATTTGTGCAGAGTGTATCTTTGTGTTTTGTTTTGTTTTGGCTAGACAACAGGCTGGCCTCAATCTTGCTGCAGTTCTTCTGCCTCTGCTTCCTGGGTTCTGGGTTACAGGCAGGTACCCATCACACACATCCTTCGCCAACACCAGTATCTTATGTGTATAGTCTCCAGAGAATACATTAGACCAGTTCTTTAAAGATGTGTACTATCTTGGGTCATATTTATAGATCCTCAGAAAATTTGGAAATAACCCCAAAACACAGTCATTTCCCTAGCTGAAACATATGATTCAGACTCCCCAAGTGCTAAGAATTTACTGAGGTGAATTATCTTGGGTTTTGTTGGTTGGGCTATTGTAGACATCAAACCCAATATTATGCTATGATCTTCATTGAAATTGACTATTTTACACATTCCTGTTTTCACTAAGATAAACACTTTGTCAATTTTTTTTTAAAGTATGGTCTCTGTATGTTAATGTATCTCCCCTTTTGAAAGCCTTGAAATGCACAAATTGACTATTGTTATTGTTATTTATGTTGAAAGATATTAAAATGAGATTTGTAATCTAAGTGGGCATTAATTATTTCACATCTGGTGGCTTGAGAAGTGGCCAGATACAACACTCCTTACTGCAAGAGAGCCTAGGGCAAAAACTGTGCAATTCCCACCCTCCTTTGCAAAACAACTGCCCGTGTGAACCTTCAGTGTTGAGAGAGAGAGAGTGAGAGAGAGAAAGAGAGAGAGAGAGAGAGAGAGAGAGAGGAAATTTTAAAACACTACATTCTACTACGGTTTTTTTTTTTTTTTAATGTGTCACTGCAAGTCCTGGATCAATGAGATAAATGTCAGAAAGGGAAGGTTACAAGGGCCAAGCAAACAACTAAGACAGCACTGACCTAGTTGCTAAGAACCAAAGGCATCAGGACACCTATCCTCTCCTCAGCTCCTCACCTTGCTTAATCTTAAAGTGCTGATGACCTGGTCTGCCTGTGACAGTTTCAGGTCATGCCCAAGGTCCTACATGCACTGCTAACAGTGCCTTGTTCATTAATATGTGTCCTGGCTAGAAGTTGATAACATATCTGATGAACCCCTTTATCTTATAAACATTACTCAACAAGGCTAAGAAATGGAATGATGAGAATGAATTCAAGGGAGAGTGATATATAAGTTAAGACTGTGCTAGACCTAAAAACTGATCAACACTGTCAGTAAAAATAAAAGTCATAGGTGGTGTCATTCCTTTTCTCAGCCCTAGCCACTCAGGATGTCAAGGCAGGAAGATCATTTGAGCCAAGTTCAAGGCCAGCCTGGGCAACAAAGCAAGATTTCTTTTCAAAAAGAAAAAAAAAAAGTCTCAGTAATAGGATGAAGGCTGAGTTGGAAACTGATTTAGGTAGACTCTCAACATCACAGAAGACAGCATGAGCATCCTAAGGAGTTGGAGGCAGGCAGAGAGGCATGGCAGCAAGGAGTTCAGGAGCTTGTAGTATCTTTTATGTAAGAGTAACATTAAGGTTCGTCTGTTTTCCAAGTGTGTCTTTCTCCTCTTCATACTTTCTGAGGACTAGTGCTGCTGGTGTCTAATAGAAACACTTCAGAGAAGAAAAACAGATAAGAGATAATAGTTCCATAGAAAAATGGAAAGACTTGCGCTGTTCTCGATAAATCCAGTCATTGAAAAAGCTTAACCAAACACCACTGCCTCTTATCTTAGCGATCTATAGAAACTTAGTCTTAACAACTCAGATGTGTGAGGCTCACTGTGCTTTTATTTTTCTTCAGAGAGCCTTCCAGGTTGGTAGCTGTTCTTTTTCTAGTAATTGTTGCATAGCACCTTTATTTTAACTGCAGTAGTGATTACTGTAATAGCTGCTATTGCAAAGGCTACAGAAGCACACAGAGGAAAGAGTCCCACATAATGAATCCCATCACCCAGAAGTAGCTGCCGTTAGCATCATGGCACACCTGTTCCCAACTCTCAGCATATTCATTTTATTTAGCTATCTGTTTACTTATTTGTGCTTATGGTGGTGGAGACCAGGGCCTTGTACGTGATAGGCAAGGGATCCACTACATTCCCATCTTTCATGCATATTTTCATATTTACTCAAAAAAGCTTTTAAATTATAATCTTAATGGAAATGTTTTTCATGTTCTGATAACAACAAGAGAAAACAGTATCTTATGTTCACATAGGAACATTCTCTTGGTTTGGTTTTATAGTGTTGTCTGGGTTTTTTTGTTTATGTTTTTCTCAGATAGGACCTTTCCATGTTGCCCAGGTTAGCCACAGACTCCTGGGTTCAAGTGATCCTCCTGCTTTAACCTTAAGAGTGTCTGGAACCACAGGAATACAACACTGCCCCTAGCTACACAGTTTTTGAAATTTATACAGTTTTTCACACAGTAACATGTTTCATCTTAATCCTTTCTCTACAATAGGACAGTTGTTATTTACTGGGTTTTGTTGTTGTTTTTTTAGGTTTTGTTTTTGGCTTTTCTGTGTATCCTTGTCTGTCCTGGAACTTGCTCAACAGACCAAGCTAGACCAGGCTTGCCTCGAACTCACAGAGATACACCTGCCTCTCTGCTGGGATTAAAGGCATGCACCACCATTGACTGGTGTACTTCCTGTTTTTTGTTTTTATTTTAATAGGAAGAAGTCAAAGCTTGAGCATCCAATGGGAACTCAGAGAATATCATCTTAAACCCTTCACTATCACTGTTCTTTCTATGGATGGCACCAGAAGTTTGTTTCACTAGAAGTTTCAAGTATCAGAATCTAAACTAAAGAACTTGTTATGAGGGACCAGTTATTTTGTTAGGTCAAGGAAGAAGAATATTATGAGTAACAGTCTTTAGGTTTGTTTGGGAAGTTTTTCAGAGAAAGAAAACTGTCTTTCTCAGTGCCTCTTCTAAAAAGAAACACAAGAGCGAGCTTCTTACAGACATTTAAGTTTGGGTAGAGAACTTTCATAAGGCTGTGAGAGACAATGTATCATCTGTGTGGAATTTAACAGTCACAATAAGCAATCCAGTCTTAAAATACCTAATGCTATATTAATAATTATCACTTGGGTTAAATGCACCTTCTCCATCTTCAAAGGAGTTAACAATGTATACCTAGAGGGGTAAAACAGACATATGAAATAAATTAGGTCTAACTTGTGTGGCATCAACACCACGCAGTGAGTTATTAATAAAGGGTAGGATCTAATGAATGCTCATTGACTTGGTGCCAACCAAGAACACATATAGCAGTTAAATATTATAGCAGAAATGAGGTCACAAAGTCAGAAATAAGTCCTGAGAGATGACATTAAACAGGAACACACATATTTATTCATTCGTCTACTCAGTATTTATTGAGCATCTTCTGTATACCATGGGCATACAAACATGAAGAGATAAATTCTTTTGAGTAAAACTTAAGTCACATATTAAGAAGTAACAATAATGTGTGAGAATAGGATGGGCTGTGTACATGTGTGCATCTACATATGTAGTTATAAGAATAATAATCCTATGTAGAAATTAGACTAATTTTATTCAGGGACAAGAGCCTATAACATTTAAAATTATAGAAGAGCTCAAAGAAAGTGTTAAGGCCATCTAATCTCTGTCCTCTCCCTATCTCTGCTTGAAAAATAATGAATTGAAACCAGAGCTGTTGTAACTTGTCTCAGTTCATAGACCAATTTAGTGACATAACTGAAGGGCAAGTCCAGATTCTCACTTTTCCAATTTAGTGACATAACTGACGGTCAAGTCCACATTCTCACTTTCCCCCTTATACTGTTCTGCCTCTTTCCTCCTTCTCTTCCTTCCCCCCACCCCTCCTCTGTCTCCTCCACTTTTTTTTAGATTTTTTTAGATAAAATGGGAATCTCATTTTGTAGCCCAGGCTGGCCTCAAACTTGTAGGCAATCCTCCTGCCTCAGCATCCCAAGTTCTGGGACCACAGGCACAAGTTACTCAGCTCTTCAGTCTTGAAATTAACTAAAACATTTTTATTTCTTCCTAATACTATGAATACCAGACTTCAGATTCCAGATTAAAGGTTTGGGTTATATTCACCATTCAACCAATAACAGAAAAAATATGATTTAGAAAATGAATATTTCACATCTCAATTCCAGGAGACATCTTGTTTATAAAACCACAAAAGGTTCACTGAGGTTAACACATACAACTTAGATAAATCCTTGTAATCATGGCATTCAAGAGTTATGTTTTAGATGCAACTCAGTCACTAACTTGCTATGTGATTCTTCATAAACCATGCCACTCTTTTCTGTACTTAGGAAATGAGAGAGTTAGAGGATGGAGAGATCTCAGTACCCATTTTGGATGGCTCACAACAATTCAACTTTAAGGAGTCCAATGTCCTCTTTTGGCCTCTGAGGGCACCTGCACACACATGCAAACACTAACATAAGCACACACATACTAAATAAATAAGTAAATAAATAGAAAGTAAATATCAAGTTGGTTGCAAGGATTTTATGACACTGTATTGCATTATTTATTCAAGTAGAAATTTCAATAGAGGAATTTTTTCAATGATTCTCAGTATTTTCAACAGTTTTATTATAAGGTAGCAAATATACATGTTTAGCTATTAATATAAGTTATAGTTCCTACATATATGTATGTATGGAACTAAAGCAGGTTTAGTGGCAAGTTGTAAGTCCCTTAGCATTTACATTAGAAGTATAGTATGGGAATTCTACTCAATGCATCTTTTTATCACTTTTGTACTATCATTGCTGTCTATACAATTACACTGTCCCTGGGCTCCTCTTTTAGAACTCTGCTGTAAAGCATTCCATTCTATAGCAAGACCAGCTCTCATTTGACCTTTAGTAAATGCAAACTAATTATTTACATATTAAAAGTCTACCTTTGCCTTCTTTATAATCTTATGCAAAGAAAGTGGTAATACAAAGTACTGGAGAGTTTATAAACTGTAGCACTGAAACTTCTCACAATTTAGTTATGAAATCAAGCAGATAATCTAAAAGATGAATTTTTATGTCAGCAACATGAAGCAAAATTAAACTTTTATAATTGGACTGGTGGTTCAGTGCTTGCTTAGAATGCATGAGACCCTGGGTGCAACCCCCAACACTAAAACAAACAAGACCCCAGGAAACACGGATTTTGTTTCATTAAAAATTTTTTGCTCTCAAAACTGAGAGGAAACCTAAATGTTCATGAGCTACACAGATGTCAAAATATGCTATATCCATGCACAGCCTACTAGAGGTTGATAGATACTAAAACTTAGGAAATAACAGCTAGGTACATGGTATTCATAAGTGCATAAATTCATCTGAATATACTGTGTGATGAAAATAATCAATCTCTAGAGGAAGAATATCAGATTAGTGGTTGCCTAGTATTGGCAGTAGGAACTAGGATTAAATATAAATCCATATGCATTTGGGTGATGAAAATATTGTAAAGCTAACTTAGGATAATGGTATAAAACTTGTCAAACTGAATGGCAAACAATATGAAATCTAAAATGAAGCACAGAGCCAGGCCTGGTGGTGCATGTTTATAATCCTAGACCTTGGGAGATGAAGCAGGGGTACTGTCATCAGTTCAGGGCTACAAAGAGAGACTTTGTCTCAAAACAACACAACAAAATATATCTCAGTATGGTTGGTTGAAAAAATCTTTTTATAAAGAGCTGTAGGGCTTCATAATGATACTTTTCTGTTAGTACTCACTCTCCCCAAAGTAGACCCAGCTATAAAAGCATTACTATTTTAGTGGAATCAGAGAATAGAATTAATAATTAGAATATCATGGATTCTAGCTTTGATATTATCTCTAGCCCTGCACTACATAAATTGAGGCAATATGCAAGATATTCTACCTCTTTATGCCCTGTCTGGGTCATTTGTAAGTGAAACACTTCTTTGTGCCTCAGTTTCCCCAGCTATTAATGAAGAAGACATTAAAGTATATGTGCTTAGGATTTCTTGGACATGTGAAAAGCTCATCCTGCTATTTTTATTACCTATGAGCTCCAACTACTCATTTATCACTAAGCTCTTCAGAGCCCCTCTATTCAGCCTAGCATATTGATTTTCTCATTCATTCTTGGTCACCACAGGTTCCTGATTTTAATGCATGGGTCTTTTAAGTGCACAGTTCCCAAAATGTTTATCAGAAAGTTCCCTCCTGAACTGAATGCCACATCTCCATTAGTCTCCCAGAGGCTATGTTCTCATCCTATGTAACTCTCTTATGGAAGGTCTCCCTTAGATAACAATACACTTCCCCTTCAGGCAGTACATGAAAGAAACAATGGGCTATACAATGGAGTCATCCTCTGTGATTATACATAGTGAGAATCTGGCCCATTGTTTTCTCCAGCTGCCTAAGGAAGGAGCTGTACTCTTTGGATCCCCATAAAGATTTTGGCTTGTCCACCTTTTCAGACTCCCAAGTAACAAACAATTAAGCAATCTGGCCTCCTTCCCACTTCTCATTTCAATGTGTAGGATATTTGTCAACTTGCCCAGAGTGACTGTAGGCATATTGAGCTGTTCATCTGACTGTGTGCAATAGATAACAAAAACATAATTAGAGAGACTGAATTAAGGCTCAATTTTATATTTGCTTTAGGTGAGGAGAGGGGATACCTGTTTCAGAATTGAGAAACATGTTTCTTGTCTGTCTTCTGGTTTGGTCCCCTCCTTCTCTTTGTGTTTTAATTAAATTTTTCTAAATATTTCAATGAAGTTTATTAAAATGAAACTCATGTCTGTGAGCATATAGATAGAATATCCTACCTTCTAGATCTTGTTATATCTACAGAAACCTGGAGAATGAAGAATAAAGTATATAGTTGGAATTGTGGTTTAATTAGTCCACAAATCTGTCAGGAATATTAGACCCATTTTGAAAAGCTATGCTGACATTCTAGATAACTTTGGACAAACCAACTGAGTCCATTTGCTAACTCACCCCTATCATTTAGGAAAACCACTTGCTAAAAACTGAAAATTCCTGTGGATGGAAACTTAGGTAAAACTGAAACACTGGTTCTGTTATTTAGGGGTTGGTAAATGGTTTTGTGTGTGTGATAAAAAGCAAAGATTAGTGATTTGAGGGACCAAGATACACAAGTCTTACTTGTAACTGTCATAAGAGAAATGTTAAGTGGAAATAAAAATTCTCTAAAAAATAGCTTGAAAAAGAAAAAAGATGTTTTGTAACATAAGCATTTAATGAATAGGAGATACTGATATACCTAATCAAGAAAGTTGAAATTATCTAGCTTTTAATGAAAGATAAAGTTAAACATTTAGTCTTTCCTCCCAGTAGGAACTGCATTTCATAGTGATTACACAGCTTTACTGAAGGAACATTTTCTCCTATAGAGAAATGTCAACTGAGTGATGTATGAATGACAGAATTAGGAAAATTTCATTTTACAAACTCAAATCATTGATTTGGAGAAAAGATGACCAAGTTTATTAGAACCCTAGGCAGAATGGCTGGGGAGATGACTCAGCACTTAGAGGTGCCCACTGCTCTTGAAGAGAACCTGAATTCAGGTCCTAGCACACACATTGTGTGGTTCACAAGTGTAACTCTAACTCCAAAGGATCTGATACTCTCTTCTGTGGGCCTCCATGCACATGTAGTACACATTCACAGAGATGCCCATATATACATGGAAGTAAATACATAAATCTATTTAAAAAAACATGAATCCTACAATAACTGCACATATTGCTTTTGAGCTATAAGGAGGGAAAAAGTAGCCATACACTGGAGAAGTCAGACCACTATCATTCCAAAAAGGTGATTGATGGGCTGACGAATTAGCTTAGCCATTAACCAAAGTAGTAACTGATTTTAGCATCACTAATGTAGTTTCTCTATCTATCTATCTATCTATCTATCTATCTATCTATCTATCTATCTGTCTATCTATCTGTGTGTGTAAGAGAGAATGAGAGATTGAAATGGGGGATTGAAACAGGGGATTGACCCAGTAGCCTCTATCATTATAGATAAATGCCCTATTGGGGATTTTATTTTACTTTTTATTTTAAGAAAGGGTCTCACTGATCTACCCTGCCTAGCCTTTAATGAATAATCCTCTACCTCAGCCTCCTGAGTAGCAGGGATTACAGGCCTGGACCATGGTCTTCTGCAGTGCTGCAGTAAAATGTTCATGTACCCAGCATTTATGGCAAGACTGTAGCACATACACCTTACATAAAATATCCAATTTGTTGGAAACATGGGGGATAGAGAAGTGTTTGCCACGAAAAAATAACTCGCGAAGTCCAGAAAGTGAGACATTTAGGTGCTCATTGGTCTGATTACTCAGTACCCTTAACTCTGAGGGGACTGGTAGGGGTGGGGAGAAGAGAAATTGTGCTAGATTTAAAAGGGCTTAAGGGGCATACAATCATTTCATCATTATTGCTAAAGTTTAGGTGGGAGCAAACCAACTATAAACATCTGGGCCTAGGAAACTTGAATAGGAACTGGGTATTGTTTGAAATGGAAACATGGAGACTACTGGCTTTTAAGAAGCACATTTCTACCAGTAAATACAAAATCTCATGTTCACAACAAATGTTACATGAATTATATATGTGTGCTTATATTATGTGTATATTCTTATGTACATATGTGCAGGAAAAGATCCACAGGAGCCCTAAGAGTTCAAGATGAATGCTCTTTGGGTAGTGGGACTATAATGACTACACCCAGTACTCTGAATTTTCTTATTTCCAACCATGTGAATTAGTTCTGTAATGAGAATAGTAATAATTACTCAATATATAGCCCCAGCTAGCCTTGGATTATGATTCTCCTGTACTCTTACCTCAGCCTCTGAGTACTGGGATGACAAAGCATGTTTACTGTGAGGGAAAAAGATATAAAGACTCTCTCACAGCAACTAGCATTCAAGACCAAAGGCTTGTTAGGTTTAAACTAGTCTGTATTTCCTTGAGACACTCAATGTTCATACCACAGAGATTCTTTTAACTGTGCTACAGTGGGATCATGTTGTTTAAAGAGTAGTTCTAAATTGTTTTAATTATCAGACTTTCTAAGTCCATCTGAACTGTCCCACTCCCTTGGAATTTTGTATCAGACACTTGTCTGAGGTGCCCTGTACCGTGGGTTCTTATTATCCTTGTTTCATTCTCAGTTGTCTCCCATTTACTCTTGCCTTGGCTCATTCCACTCTCTCCTTGCCAACACCCACAGTTTCTATTTCTCTGGGCTCATCTCAAGTTTTCTCCTTGTTCTTGAATTCTTTTCAGATTCCCTCCAGTGCTGTTCCCCTCAGACGGCTGCTTTTCATCCTCTGAACCTCATTAGTGCCCAGTTTCAAATAGTTTAAGTCCATTCTCTGTCCTTTACTGACTTTGTGACTCAAGATTCAGTTTCCCAACCTGTAAAATAATAGCAGTACACTGTTGCTCACAGCTTAGTTCAGAGTTTGCCATGCATACAGCTGGACAGAAACTGGGCTCTCACCACCTGCTTTGTAGCCCAGTGTCTTGTTATCCTTCTTCTCTCATAAGTTCATAAAAGGACTTGAGGATTGAGTCCAGGCTTACCCATGATTTTATTTATGGCTATGTGATACTTTAACTGTGCTTCGTGGTGTGCCAGCTCCCATTTCTAATCTGACCAACTGGCCATCTTCTCCCACAGTGGAAACACCTCTCAAGCTCACAGGGTCTTTATAAAGTCTAAACAAGGGTTTGTGTCTTAGGACAGCACAGCACCTGGCTCAATAAAGAGTGGGCACTCAATAAATACACATCTGAATTTTAAAGCTACTTGTTGGTTTTGTTGTTGTTGTTCCCAGAATTACCAGCTTTCTGGAACTGGTGTTGCTTTATTCTATAAATTCAAACTTAGAGACCTATACTGTAACAAAATTTATAGTGTGTCTAATAAAGACCATTAAAGAGATAAACCTTTAGGTAATTGACCTAATAATACTATTACTTGATCAATAAACCCAAATAGAAAAATTGATATAACATATATATTTTTTTATCTTTTTTTATAATTTATTTTTTATTTCTTCAAGTTACATCTCAATCACAATCCCCTCCCTACTCCCCCCTCCAGTCCCACCCTTCCACCCTCCTCCCCCTCAGCCCCACCATCCTCTTCCCTTCTTTTTTTTTTTTTTTTTTTAGTTTAAGGTATTTATTTTTCCCCCCAACAGCTCTC
>CAJQZJ010032121.1:8864731-8875442 GCA_907164525.1 Lophiomys imhausi
AGTCCCTGGGTCTAACCTCCAAAACCCATTTAACAAGACCATTTAACAGCTTGTAGTCTTTTCCCCTAAATAACAAAATTTTCTATTATCTATCAAATAACCAAAAGGGAAGAGCACCCTCCCCACCTTCTGGGGATGGGACGTTGATATAACATATATTTTATGCTGTTTATTATTCTATTATCATCAAAATTCAGTTTTTTGTGAGCATATTTTACAGTTCTATCTCATTCTCTATCAGATCTCTGCTGTCATAAAAAAAAAAAAAGTGTCTGTTTCTAAGTGAATTTGTAAAGTTCCCATTCCATTCTAGGCACTGGTTAATTTAAATCGTATTGAATTCTAACAACCCTTCTTTAGATGAGGGAACAAAGGTTTAACAAAACATCACAGAGTAAGAACATTTGAGAGTTCCAGCAGTGAAATTCAAACCCTGGTCCCCTGCACTGAGTGAAGGAAGACACAGGCAAACTTCTTTCCCCGCCTTTCTACATTGCCGAGGACTGTACCTAGACCCTCGCACATGCTAGGCAAGCTCTCTACCTCTTATCTATACCTGTATCTGCCTGGGCTCCATAATGAAGCACTATCAAATAGTTGCTATTATTTTCTTATTTTGCTTTAGATAACCTCCCAGCTTGAAACTGAAAAATAAAAATTCTATGCAGCTCTAAGATATTTTTTGTTAGAATTTTATTACCACAAAGAAAATGTTCTCATACTAATATTATTTTCATAAGAACAAGGGACTATGTCATGGTGGGGAGTACCGTTAGTGCCAAAAGAGCCCTAGAACCTTGGTAAAATGTGTAAAATCTATAAATGACACAAGAAGACATGTCAGCAAAGCAAATTCCCGAACTGCTTTCTGAATGTTTTCACATTTCGTTAACAAGGTACTATGAAGTGCTTTCTTTCTGGAGAGTACTAGGTCTGAACTCTGTTGTGAACTCTGATTTCCATAGCTAATTCATCCACATTAAGTGAGTCAGATAGTAAGATATATTCAGACTGATAGGCTATGATTGGTAGAATTAAGGATAATTGATTGCAACATGTATTTGAATGTTTTATTGTTTTATCTTATTGAGATAGAGTATGGTTTGTAGCTTTGAACTGGATATCAAGAAACTATAATTCAAACTGATACTATCTGACTAATGAGTTAGGTGAATCATTTAATTCCTTTGAAGCTCATTTTTCTTATAGAAAAAAATTAAGAGTTTGAGTATGTTTTCCTGGTACAAAGTTTTGTCAGTCAGTGATTCCAACAGTCCATACATTCCCTTTAGTCCAGTCACTGTACTGGTAAATTGCTTATTTTCAGAACTAAACTTACATCTAGTTCTGTGGCTCTGAATTGCTCCAATATCTGTGGATTGTCAGTGTGTTCCATGACAGGATGTTGTCTAAGAAATCTCCATGCAACTGATCTTCAAAAAATAATTGATAAAAATCAAAATTGACAGAAACACATGCTTTAGAGAGCTCGCTTTTCTCACATCTATGAATGTTGATAATATAGGCTGTTGTACTTTATCATGCTAGAAACCCAATTACAGCAGAATTTCGTATGTTAAATATTACATGCAAAGACAAGTTAATGTAGTTTAGGTAGGATTTGGTTCAAAGGCATAGTAATTTAAATGTTTAGTTGAGCCCTGCAAAGTGGTTAGACAGGTTAGGTTCTTTTTCAAATATTATGAAAGTTAACTTTTGAAGAAAAGGAGAAAAAAGGAAGTTTTCAGTTGTTTTGTTCTCTTGAAACATTTAATTTACTGTGATGCTCCTCTCTTGATACTTTTAATTTTACTATGCAGCCTTCTTTCTCTGCATGAAAAGGCCTTTTATGCTGTTGCTTGTTATCAAACAGATGCAGAAAGGACATAAGTGATGTTGGCTTGTATATGAGTACAATAAAGAGAATTCCTGTTAAATTTTATGTAATTATAGGCATTCTGTTATGAACCTTAGCATCAAAACCTAGAGGGACCGTAATTATTCTTCTGAGGCAGGAAGATAACTTGACCTGTGTGTTTGAGGTGAATCTGGACCTCATATGGAGACCTTGAATGAGGTTCTGTCTCAAAAACCAACCAAAGAAAAATATATTAATAAATTCAAACCTTATCAGATGGTTTTTTTTAATCCTAGTATGAGGGTAGGATGCACAGCCTATGTCTGGATTTCATTTGACAAAAAAATACTAGAATTATCTACCAGAAAGCATTAATAGTTACTATCTTAGGGTGGAAGGCTTTAAGTAATTTTAACTTAAAAATTATTAATTTGTGTTTCTGTGTTTTGTCACTTCCTAACAAGTTGTGATTTGTATTTCTAAAGAATAAATTTGAGTCTTTTATTTTAAAAAGTGATTATTCTACTTTGCAAAGAGGCCCTCTTCTCTCTCTAGAGAAGAGCAACATAGCTATAAGAGTTGAGACAGTAAATCTGTGATGGAGCCAATAGCCTGAAACCTAGGCTTTCTGGTTCAATGTGTATGTGTTTGCTGCTGCATCAGAGTTGGTACCTTTTTTGAAATATCATATATATATATATATGTATATATATAGTGTATATATATTCATCCACTGGAGGTGCTGAACCCAAGTTAATATCATTTCACTGAGTTATTTTTCTTTAAAAACCATATAATGTAGTTTATGTAGCTTTATTGTGTTAATTGCTTTACATTTTTACTTTCTAAAATTATGAATGAAATTTTAATGAAAGAATCACTTGTGCCTGTGAACAAAATGGCATAAATGTACTGGACAACAGTCTTCCTTGCTCTCTTCCTCTTTGAGCACCAGGCTTGCAGGGATGGTATCTAAGAGTACGATTGTTTCTTCTCAAAGCCTCTGTTCCATTAGCACATCGCTCTTTGTGAGGTAAAGAGACCCGGAGTTGATGCAGCCAACAACTTGAGGGTAAGGTCCGAGCCAGCTTCAGTTGAGCGAGGGATAAGGCAGTTGTTCTGTGTAAGGAAGGGGTGGGGGGAGTTAGGCATTCAGTCTGCCTATTTCTTGGAGGCATCACTGGGAAGTCTTGTTAGGACAAGAAAAATAAGTGATGCTCTTACCCATTTATTAGACTCTCACTTCTTTAAATGACACATGAGACAGAAATGTGGTAATCAACTGTTATCTCAACATCCTCATCCTCAACAAAACAATCCTACTGTATTTGAATGCAACCAGAGGTTTTGTGCTAGGCTCTGGAGAGCAGAGCTGTCAGCTTTCAAATTGCTCCCAAACTTTTAGGAGCCAACATAAGTATTAGCTGTACCAATAAAATTGAATAAAGCAACTTTTAAATGAGAATATTCAAAAATTCTATTTTACAACAATATAAATATGTTATTTTATATAAAAGAAATCAATCCAAGAAATTCTAAAAGTCTAAATTCAATCTGCATGATGAATTCCAAATTATTTAATATTAACTTACTAATTCTATATCATAGAAAGATTTTACACAAATCATTCTAACACTGAGTATTGCTAACAATATTAATATTGTAATTTTACTAATGATTTTAGGTCTCTTTATATTAAATTATTCACAACTTTTATGGATCTAATTATATTTCAAATATACAAAAATTTAGGGTTTTTTTTTACCAAATTAGTGATTCCATAATTAACATTCAAAATTAAATATTAAAGAGTAGCCTTACCAGGCATAGTCATGCACTCCTGAAATCCTAGCACTTGGGAGGTTGAGGCAGGATGATCAGGAGTTCAAGATCATCCTCAGCTACAAAGAGAGTTTAAGGCCAGCCTGTCTTTTAAAAACAAACAAACAAACAAACAACAACAACAGCAAAACCCAAGACACAGCCTTTCTCAAACAGCAAACTATCCGTGTGTTTTCAGCTATCACAAAGAATTAAATTGACTCCTCTATGAGCTCACTTTGGTAACACGTGTATTAAAATAGGCTTTCCCTCTTCTTTGTTGTATAGTTCCTTATCTACTTTCTTTCTCTTACCAAGAATGTAATATTGAACCCACAACCAAATCCACACTCCTTATGTTTCCAAAATCCAAGGCAAGATGTTCATTTTACTCTGTACTACAAAAACAAATCCTACATTCCTCCTTATAAGTCTAGTCCTCTCTGGTACCAACTGGTCATTTTCTTGACTCTGTAAAATTACCCTTCCAGGCAGCTTTCCACAGGACCAGTGCTGACCAACCGCTGCACTGAGGTGCAAAATGCTGATAACACATTGGTAATGTTATAATATTAACACTGAAATCTCTTTTGTGAATCTCACCATGAATTTCAAGAGTAGGACACTAGGATTATTAAGGTCCTGAAGACAAAGACATTTGCCGACTTGTCAGAATCTTAAGACCTTTTGAATTTTATGGTGTTAGTACAATCCTCTGATAATAGCAACTTTACTAAAGGAAATATATTTCTGATATGGATGTATACTAATTGACCTTCAAAGTTAAGTAAACTAGATGATCTCTCTTTTATGTTTGTTTGGATAAGTTTGGAAAATGTGAAGTCAGGCTAAAAACTGTGGCTTATTCAAGTGTCTGTTGTGGGTATCTATAGTAATACTTAACAGTTAATAGGTAGATGTATAATGGAAATGAGATAAAATAAATTTTCTAAGTCTTTCCAATATTTAAGAACAAAATAGTTGGATAATTGAACAAAATATATGGATGATTCTACAAAAATGAGATTGACCCCATTCATTTATACTATCTGAATGTCCATGGGAGCAAATTACATCTTAAGCAACCTCGCCAACAGTATGGTAGGACAGCAGATTGTAATAAACAAGAGCTGTCTTAAACAACCCACACCATGTAACTATACGGTTAGTAACTTTCATTATACAGTTAGTAACTTTCATGTTTTGTGTGTTACGTGGTTCAAATGTGCCATCAAATATGTAAGCAACACTTATTGAACCTTTTCTGTGCCAGGCTCTGTATTTATTTAAACTGTGGCTTTTATTTATTGGCTATTTTTGAAATCCATAAGAACATACCCATTTTGTTCACTAACACCTTAGCAGCAAGCTTAAGGCTTGCCATCTCTTATATTTTCAATAAATATTTGTTGAACAAATGAATGAAATATAATGACCAAGAGGCTTTTGCTTTCCAGTAAAAAAGCAGGCTGGCTTAGGGCAAGAAAGAATGACAAAACACAAACCTAGGAGTAGATGTTACCAGATTCAGGTGCTGTGGAATAATTAACTGTTAAAATAATTTGTGCGGTTGAATAACAAGCACACAATAAGAAGTAGAGGTAGAGGCTCAGAAAGCCTAGTTAACCGGTAGATACATAAGTTAAATGTCTTGGGAAAGCAGGGAGGAGGGGAAAGAAGGAGAGAGGGAGGGAAAAGGAAGCAATAAGGAAAGAATCCAAAATTCCGTTTCTTGGAGGATGGATGGAAAGACTGTATCTGTGTAGTGCCCAGACCAGATAATAATAGATATTAAAACAGAACCTGAGAACCAAGTGAGACTGTTGGCCTTAGAAATAAAAGGAAGATCCACTAAATGAATGAGCTACATCAGCATTGAGGGAGTATGTAGACATGGAAAAGAAGGTACTGAAAGACCAGCCCACACTCTGACCATAGTTATTGTTATTGAAAATAGGATAATGTAGGTACTCATTAGTATCCATCTTAAGCCTCCTCTTCCTCTATCCCAATGGTGCCTGAGCACTGGAGTTGAGTTCCAGTGCTGGCCTTGCCTGTCTTTTTTTTATTATTATTATTTATTTATTTATTTTAAATACTTTATTTTTTTTTCTTCAAGTTACATCTCAGTCACAAACCCCTCCCTATTCCCCCTTCCTATCCCGCCCTTCCACCCTCTTCCCCCCAGAAGTTTCCCCTTTCAGTCCAACAGATGGTTCCTTCTCTTATAACAGTAAATATTATACAAAACAACAGATATAAATATGCCACATTTATGAGAGTTAAATGGCCCAGTATACCTTCCCAATGTCCAGTTTATACATATTTGGCCCCTGACTTTAACATTCTACTATCTAACCATCTCCATGAGTTTAAAGGTCTATATCTGACTCAACATTCATACTAACTTGCAACACACTTTTAAGAGTATCTTCTTAGATCTATAACACCCTCTTGATTCCTAAACAACTCAAAATTTAACTATGAGACTCTAGCTGTCTATTCTTCAACCACCTCAGAGACCTGAGAGGGATAAATAATATCTGCTTATATAGGAAGTGCAGGGCCTGCAGCTTCCAAAACTAAGAAATGACATACCAATGACTGCCTGGACAGTTCCCATTTTCTCTCCATACATTCCTGCATCAGTCTTCAGCCTTTGGGTCCTGTTTCTCTGACAGACATTTGTTGTAGAGCAGGGATTATGAAGGACTTACCTACCCTGTCTTGGCAGAGTTAGGCTGTCGACTTCCCTGCTACCAAGTTTTGTCCTTTTTGGACAGCAGTCTGTCTGCAGTTGGTGCAAGGGGTTTTTTCATGCCAAGAGATAGGCTTGCCACTAATTCAACCATCTTACAGTGGAGATTCTTCGATGCTTATCTTCTACTTGGAGTAGAATAGGGGGTGCTGTCAGGAGCTGATATGTCTCGATATCAAAAAAAAAAGAAAATCTTAATTTAAGATAACATCTTTGAATGCCATATTCTGCAGATCTCTTGGGGTTTTTGAAGATGCCCTGTCTTTTTAATATAGAAGACACAGTTACTATTCAAGGACCTCCCTTTCTCATCTTTTTACACTCCTTCTAAAATGGTATAATTCTGTCATATGTTAGCATATGAAACATCCACGCAATCTTTAAAAGGTTTTAGTAAATGTTCCCCTTTTGAGGTTGGGGTACTGAGGATCAAATCCAGGGCCTACACATGCCATGCACATTCACTATGCTACACCTCTCCCTCTCATTTATATTTAAAAAGTTAAATTGAGATCTGGGGATGGGAATAAGGGAACCAAGTGACATATTGATCTTCACAGGAAATGGAACTGAAATTTTCTTTCTAGACGGATATAAAAGATATCACATAGGAATATCTATAGATAGAATTAAACTCCAGTTTTTGTTCCATTCTGTTAAAATTTGTTTCTGTTTGTTGTTGTTCTTGATTTTAGTGATTGATTTAGTGGTTGATTTTTGACCTGTGAGTTCCACCAAGAATTTGGATTCAGTCACTTTCTTAAGTATTGTGTCAGGGTGTCTATGAATCCATTCTTGTGTCTGATTACTTTGTAATTCAAGAAACATCTAAGCATCGAGAAGGAAAGATAAATTCTTTTATTAAGAATTCAAATTAAGCCGGGCGGTGGTGGCGCACGCCTTTAATCCTAGCACTTGGGAGGCAGAGGCAGGTGGATCTTTGTGAGTTCGAGGCCAGCCTGGTCTATAAAGTGAGTCCAGGACAGCCAGGGCTACACAGAGAAACCTTGTCTCGAAAAACCAAAAAAAAAAAAGAATTCAAATTAAATAGAGATAAAACTAATCCTAAACAGTGATCATTAGCCCCATCATTTAGACTACTGAGAAACTTACTTTAACTTGAATTACTTTAGTAATGTTTGGGGGGGAGTGTTAACTGATGTAATTGCCAATACCTCACTTCACCATGTACTGTTTAGATCCAGTGAGTATTTTCCCATTGAGCTATTGCTTCATGATTGACAGGGAAACTCTTGCAAGTCGCCTTGAAGAATGAATAGTTACTCAACATAGATTAATTAGATATATGGTTATTCCATTTAGGGATATCAGGATGGATATAATTCAGGGAATTATTGTCATCTGATACACTGCCCTGTTGTAGAGGCACTTTAAAAGTCCACAAGTCACTGAATTCTACTAGGTCACTTATGTGACAAGGGCTGCTCCCAGGTTAGCAGTTTGGCACAGCTAGTGTTTTTTCTGCCAAAAAGGGCAGAGGCCTTAAGCAAGAAGCCAAAATTTTCCTGATTACAAAATTGACCACAATTCCTTGCCAACCTAGCAGGGTAATTTTTTTCTTCTGGTAATGCATTATTCTCAGAGAACTTCAATTTTTCATTGTGATATAGCACTTATGTAAACATCAACCATTCAAACATTGCAGAAGTTGCTATTGATAGATAAACAAGCTTAAAACACAAGCTTTGATATGTGTTGATTGAAGCCTTACCGGCCTTTATTCTGTCAACTATCCAGTTTTATAGAATTTGGACAGCAGTAGCATTTTGGGGCTTTTGTAAACTTGTTGAATAAATCACCTTAGAAATGTATCATTAGATAGCATGTGGGTAGCAAAATCTAAAACAAGAATGTGTATGTATTTGAATCCCAGAGGTTTTTTTTTGTTTTTGTTTTTTTTTTTTTTTGGATATGTGATTAGGACAACCAAAGATGGATGCCTAAGAAAAACTTTGCCCAAATACATTTATCTGGTGTTTCATAACTTAGAGTTTAAAGTTCTCTATTTAAAAATCACTGGTGTGTATTTTACTTCAATTAAAAAAGCAATCAAATATTGAACAGTCTCTGCTCTGATAATTCCAAATACTGTACAGTTCATACTCCTCACAAGACACTGAGCTTGTGGGTCACTGTCGAGACAGTGTAGCAACCTTTTCCTTGTAAAGTCTTGCCAAAGCAGCAGACAACGTTATGACACACCATTTTGTCACAGCTGTCTCTTGCTTAGGATAGTGCCAGCCAATTCAAGCCTTTTTGTGTTTATTCCCACCTCTCCCAAATATTTGAAAACGGGTGTCTTGACTCATTAGCATATTCATAAGCTCTATGACCACAAGCCCTTTTCCTTTAACAAACCAATCTTTTGCAAGACATAAACAAAACACCAGTGTGAATTCAGCAAATCTCTGTTTTATGCTGTTATGGGTGAAACTCTGGAAGGTTCTCCTGTTGACTCAGAGCATGGTACCTTCACTGATGCACTGCATATGAGCACTTCACAAGGTAAAGTCCGCTCCTGATGTTGCTGCAAGGGATGACTCGGGCACTCGTGCGTGGGTGAAATTGTGTGTCTGCTTTTCACATGTGTTCATTACAGTATTTTAATCCTTTGGTTATGTCTATTGTGGTATTCAAAACCTTCAGCATAGAACCCTAACCTAATCCATAGTTTATCTCTTTGCATGGCTTTCCATCTCCTGAATTATAAGCTTTAAAGGTATTTTGATATCCAAAACCAGATCTGTTCATTTTTTCCTGCATTTGCATACATATCCCAAAAATATGTGTGAGCATTTTAAAACATTTGAAGAATCTGTTTCCCCTCTTATATTGTGTTATATATCTTTTACAGCAGTTTTTATAGAATTTTTATTCTTCTTCAAGTATTTTTTATTGTACTTTGCAATCTGCATCCTGTTTTTCCCAAAGAATTGCAAGCTCCTAAAGTGTAGAAACATGTTAGATTCTCTTTTAGAATTTTTAGGCTACTCCTAGCATAATGCCTAATTTAAAAACATCTTTTCTAAGCCTCTCACTTTACACACAGTGAAAATGGGGACTCTGTAAGACTAGATGCATGCTCAGTACATAGTTTACCATTACTTCTATTCATATTTGTTGCACAGGTACAAAATTCTCCTTTTCCAACATTTTTTTCTTGTCCATTGCAAAATGTTATGTTCTCTATTTCTATAGCTTCTTCTACTAGGGTTTCTTAAACACAGGTTCCTCTAGTTTGTATCATTTCTTATTTATTCTAGTGTTTCTGTTTGTTTTATTTTTCTCATCTCATAGACTGCATATAAATAAAACAGGTTGTGTTTTACAGTGGAAGTGCAAA
Source organism: Lophiomys imhausi (assembly GCA_907164525.1). Taxonomy (NCBI): domain Eukaryota; kingdom Metazoa; phylum Chordata; class Mammalia; order Rodentia; family Muridae; genus Lophiomys; species Lophiomys imhausi. The sequence goes on from CAJQZJ010032121.1 coordinate 8,874,533, forward strand.
AGCATTAAAATGAAGTCATTTCGTAGTTTTGAAAGCTGCAGGTCCTGCACTTCCTATATAATCAGATATATTTATCCCTCTCAGGTCTCTGAGGTGGTTGAAGAATAGATAGCTAGAGTTTCATAGTTAAGTTTTGAGTTGTTTAGGAATCAAGAGGGTGTTCTGGATCTAAGAAGATGTTTTTAAAATTGTGATGCAAGTTAGTATGAAAGCTGAGTTAGATATAGAACTTTAAACTCATGGTGATGGTTAGATAGTAGAATGTTGAAGTCAGGTGCCAAATACATATGGACTGGACATTGGGAATGTATGCTAAGCCATATAACTCTCATAATTGTGGCCTATTTATTTCTTTTGTTTTGTATTGTATTTATTGTTATAAGAGAAAGAACCATTTGTTGGACATAAAGGGGGAACTGTTGGGGGGAAAAGATATACCTTAAACTTAAAAAAAGGGAAGAGGTTGGGGGGGGTTGAGGGGGAAGAGGATGGGAGGGTGGGACTGGAGGGGGGAGTAGGGAGGGGATTGTGATTGAGATGTAACTTGAAGAAGTAAAAAATAAATTATAAAAAAATGAAGTCATTTGTTGGTTAAAATGAATAACCACCTTTTAATTTTTCTGTAAGCCTAAAATTTAAACATGTTTGTCACAATTTTTTAAACATCAATTTTTTTTGTTTTTGTTTTTTTTCGACACAGAGTTTCTCTGTGTTTCTCTGTGTAGCCCTGGCTGTCCTGGACTCACTTTGTAGACCAGGCTGGCCTCGAACTCGCAAAGATCCGCCTGCCTCTGCCTCCCAAGTGCTGGGATTAAAGGCGTGCGCCACCACTGCCCGGCTAATTCATGAAATTTTAATCTGAGGTGTGTGTGTGTGTGTGTGTGTGTGTGTGTGTGTGTGTGTGTGTGTG
>CAJQZJ010032121.1:8878120-8901384 GCA_907164525.1 Lophiomys imhausi
CTATACTATGCTATACTATGCTGTGCTATGCTGTGCTGTGCTATGCTATGCTATACTATGCTGTGCTGTGCTGTGCTACGCTATGCTATACTATACTATACTATGCTATACTGTGCTATGCTATGCTATGCTATACTATGCTATACTATGCTGTGCTGTGCTATGCTATGCTATGCTGTGCTGTGCTGTGCTATGCTATGCTATGCTATGCTATACTATGCTGTACTATACTATACTATGCTATACTATGCTGTGCTATGCTGTGATGTGCTATATGCTATGCTGTACTGTACTGTGCTGTGCTGTACTATACTATTACCATACCATATCATACCATACCATACCATACCATACCATACTATACTATCAATGCTAAATGGGGGAATCTTAGGAACCCTTCCATGAGTATTTTAAGAAGAAAATAGTCAAACTTGAAGAAAACAGCTTTATATCTCATCTTAAAAAAAAAAAAGCAAGCAAGCAAGCAAAAACCAACCAAACAAACAAACCTTTACAGTACTGGGGATGGAGCCAGGAGCTTATGTTTGCCAGGCAAGCGCTCTACCACTGAGCTCCATCTCCAGCCCTGGGTTGCTTTGTTTTGTTGTCCCTACATGACAAAATTACTTCCCAGTGCATTAACATTCATCTCTGAAGAAACTGAGCTGCCAGAAATTGAAATCATTTCTTGGATTTAAATGGAAACAGTAATTGTTCATTTTTTCCCTCAGAGATATTATAAAAAACTCCTCTACATTATGATAGTCTTTATTTGTTGGAGTGAACGTCTATAAAAGATTGAAGTTATTGATAATTGATACAACTCTGAATTTCATAATCTCCCATGCAATAGCAACTCACAGAGCTGGAATGTGGCAGGGGTTGGGGTATGAGGGGGGTGGGGAGTGGAGTATTTCCCTAGCATGCCCAAAAATCCTGGTTCCATCCCCAGCAGTGAAGAAGAAAAAACAATTCAGGTCATTTTAAGAGAATTTTATGATTGTTGGTATTAACTTTTTTTCCTTAGCGTGGCTCTACTTCTGTCTGTATTTCTGATTTATCTTGTTTTAACTTCATTTGTTTTTTTAACGTTTATTTATTCGCTATATCTCCATTGTCACCCCCCCTCCACCCCTCCCAGACCCTCCTTTCCACCCTCTACCCCCTCGCCCAACCCATGCTATCCTTCCGGTGTGGGGTGTCTCTGTGTATCAGCCCCCGTCATTAACTTCATTTTTAAACTCCAAGACTTGGGTTAAGTCAATTTCTAGACTTGATGTCTTCTCATTGTTTCCCCAAAATAATCAGTTATCTTATATTCATCCCCAAATTGTGAATTAAAGTATATGAAAAACATGAAAGAAATGTCACTTATAAGAAAACATAAGGTTTTTTTAAGTCAGGGTCTTGGTATCAAACCTTAAACCCACACTCTTTCTGTCTCTTCCTCCTTAGTGCTGGGATCATAGGCAAAATATAATTGGTTTTGAAAGCAACCTGACAGCAATTAGTCTCTCAAAGTTCTAAAATATGAATGTAAAATATGATCCCTTAAGCAAAAAATACATTCAAAGCTCTGATATTGTCAGGTCACTGTGTCTGTGAGTATGCTCCCTAAATCATACCTTCACCCTGAAGAAGCAATACTGGAGAAACTCTAAAATCATAGCATCTTGTTAGATACACATTCTTTGACTCAGAGGAAATCTGAGCTGAGAAAACCTCTTCACAGACTTGAGGGACCAGACCTGACCACAGCTTCATTATTTTAGCTTCCTTGGACACACTAGAGAAGAATAAAAGTTAGTGAACACTTCCTATCCATCTACTAGTGCTGAGTATTTATGTTGGGGTCATTTGAATAGAATTGGGTTTCTGTACCTTTTTACTGTGCTGCTCTTTCCTTTGTATGCACAGCTTTGTGCCTGTAGCTAGTTGACAGACATAGAGAGGGCATGTGCACTAATAGCAGCTGCAATCCTACTCTTACAACCTCAGAGCTGAGGCCACATGGCTATTTGAACATGCAGTGCTTTAGATCCATGTAATTTTTATTTGAACAAGTGATTGCCAAGACAAGATTAAGGTTCCCACATGTGGATAGCACCATATGTGGTTAACACTGTAAAGTAGATTTGAAACAGTCAGCTATCAATTGCATGTCAGTTAACCCTCCTTAGTCCACGCCAGGTTTCCTGTGTGGCCTGAGAAACTTTTATATCCACTCTAGACTTGCAGATGAACAGCTCTAAAGCTGCCTTCATCAGTCTTCTAACTGTTGAGTACCTGCACTCACAAGGCATCATGGTGCTATGAAGTCCTCCCCTTTGCCTGGCTTCCACTGCCTTTTGGTAGCCAGACTCTATCCACTTCATATATTTTACCTTCCTTCTCACCACATCCCAGGAAGTGGCCTACCTTAGTCTTCTGACTAAGCCCATTTTGGAAGAATAGAGCCACATTTCCTCTTGTGTCTGGGTTTAGTGTGTCCTTAAATGCCTTTCCCAGTCTTCCACCTTTTCAAATCCTCCCGGTGTTTTAAGGTCAGGTTCAAAGAATGTCAACCTGTTCCATGAAGCTTTCTCTGAATATCCATGTCTATGGTTCTTGTGTCCTCCAATCTGAAAATGTGCTCTCTCCTCTACCTCCTGAGATGCTGACAGCCTGTTCTAATCTGCTGTCTCTGGACTGGAGAGCAGTCTCTTGACAGGTCTCCTTTGTTAAATATGTCTGCCCTTCTTCCCTGCATTGCTTTCCACTCACCTCTTACCCATCATGTTTAAAAGTCGGGGCTATCCCTAGCTCAACACACTTCAGTGGCTCCCAACTCACAGGTAATGAACAAAAAGCCCAAATTGGCCCTGTACTGCCAACCTCTCCCCAGGAGACTTGTATGGCTCCTTTCTTCTCCTGTCCATATCCCCCTGTCTAGCTGCAGCACCACATCCTTTCTTGTCCCTCAACACTCCATGCACAGTCCTGCCTTGGAGTCTCTCCCCAAGCTCCTATTCTTCCATGAACAGTCTTCCTCTGACATATCCCTGTCTCTCTTAATCCCTCAAGTTTTTGCTTAGATCTTACCTTCCAGTAAGAACAGCTTTTCCACCCTGTTCTCCCCACTGCCTTTCTCCTCCTCTGTTCTCCAGTTTCCTATTTCAAAAACACTTGTCTTCTTCTATACGGTATAGCTTATTGGCTGGTTGTACTTATAGCTTATAGTCTGCTCCATCCTCTAGAGCATTAGCACCTGAGAGGCAGAGACCTTGGTTAGATTTCTCATCCACTCATATCCTCCAAGATGCAGAACAGTACTTGGTACAGAGCAGTTCTCGCAGGTAACAGTCAAGTGAGAGTAAAGCCCTCTGAACACTGATAGCATTCACTTTAATAGAGACAACCTTTTCTTATTTTCTATTTGGTGTATTCCCTAAACCAAAGTATATAATCACTAAGATAGAATCCATGTTTTAATATCTATTCCTGGAGGGGAGGGAGGGAAGCACAAAATGCCTAACACATAATAGTCAACTTGTTGACTCATTAAAACCAAGCTCATCTCCTGTACTTCCAATATCTTCTTCTGGCCTCTGAGGACATCTGTACACACACATGTATATATATATATATATATACACACATACACACACACACTCACACACACATACATACACATATGTATACATATATATATACAAAAACACTCAGAAGCACACAGATATACACACAATTTTTAAAATGTCTCCATATTTTTTATCTTTTCTGGAATATTATATAATTGTAATTATATAGTATCTATCCCTTTCACATTAGCTTCTTTTCCTAGATGACATAAGCTTCCTCCATGTTCTCTCACAGCTTGGATAGCTCATTCCTTTCCAGAACTAAATATTTGATTGTCAGTCTGTATTATCCACTAATCTGCTAAAGGGTTCCTTGGTTGCTTCCAAATTTTGGCAATCATAGATCTTTAATAAGCATTGGGGTGTGTGTGTGGGTGTGTGGGTGTGTGGGTGTGTGTGTGTGTGTGTGTGTGTGTGTGTGTGTGTGTGTGTGTACCTAAGTTTCAGTCTGTTTGGAGTATGGCTGCTGGATTGTGTGAGAGGACCATGTTTTGTCTTACAAGAACTGCTACACTGTCTTCCGAAGTCACAGACCTTGTTGCAGTACTCCTGGTAATGAGAGAGTATTTCTGATGCTCCACAGCCTCACCAACTTTTGACGTTGTCAGTGTTTGAAGGTTTCCTAATGATTTATGATGTTAAAGATCTTATCTTCTTGTTCAAGTCGTTGGCCTATTTTTATATCAAGTTGTTCATTTTCTTAAGAATCTTTGTGTATTTTGAAGGAGACCTTTATAAAATGTGGGGTGTTTTTTTTACAAATATTTTATTGACATAGTTTTGTACAGAGCCAACAACTTAAATTTTAACAAAGTTCTGTTTATCTTTTATGAACCATACCTATTTACTGTATCTAAAGAAGTCACCACCACACTCATCTAGTTTTTCTCCTTTGTTATCAATGAGAAATTTTATCCATACTTGGGATAAATAGTGTAAAGGGTTTTTATTTGCCTCTTTGCTTTTGCTTGTTTGTTTGTCTGTTGAGGGTCTGTCTATGCAGCCCTGGTTGTCCTGGAACTCTCTATGTAAACCAGACTGGCCTCAAACTCAGAGTTCTGCCTCCCCAGTGCTGGGATTAAAGGCATATGACCCAACATCCTCAGTGTATAATAATTCTTATACATTGTTATATTCAATTTTTCAATATTTTGTTGGGGATTTTTGTGTCTGTATTTACGACCAAGTTTCTTTACGGGATTTTATCTCTTGTGATGGCTTTATCTTGTTTTGATATTATCATGTCAAAGGCTTTATCAATGGCTTTATTGTATTTTGATAATTCTGGCCTCATAGCATCAAAAATTATTATATGTTTCTACTCGCAGAGAACTAGTATGATTTCTGCCTTGAATGTCTGGCAGAAATGATCAATGAATCCACCTTAACCTTCTGTTTTATAAGGTTATTAATTCTTATTCAGTTTTTTAACATATATGCCTATTCAATCGCTTATTTCGTTTTGGATACATTTTGGAAGACTGTGTTTTGAGGAATGAACCCCAGGAAGAGGTTCTCACTTCATCCAGGTCATTGACTATGTAGAATAGAATTGTTCATAATATCCTTTATAAACTCTGTGTGTGTGTTATGCATGTGTGCTAAAGATTAAAACAGACCCTTGTACATACCAAAAACATCCTCTACCCCTGAGATACACCAAACTACTTATCTTTTTATTATCCCTGGAACCTATAATAGTGTGCCCTCATTCATTTCTAGATGAGCACAGTTCTTTACTTGGGCAAAGTAGTCATTTCAATTCAACTGCACTAGCTATCGCAGGAAGACTTAGTTCCAGTTATATTATTACTAGAATCTCTCTTTAGAAACATAAGAAAGAAAGTTTAGCAGACGAACCATAAACCAAGCTTAAGCTAGTTTGACCACAGTAGGAAAGGATATGAATCTGTGAGTCAGGAAGCAGAAGAGGTGGTCACTATGATCCAGGGCTCATTTCTTTCTCCCCATGCCTCATGACAAGCTGCCTAAACAACATGTAGCCCATTAAAGAAAAAGTGAACTTCTAGAGATAAAATATGAGTGTGCTTTCCTTCTACAGGCTAAGGCTATGGCTTCTCTGAGGCTTTGTTGATCTGAATTCAAACATTTACTATGAGCCTTTTGGCTTATTATAAAGCAATGTGCATATAGAGATATATATTAGGTGCTTCAACTTCTGCCAAATCCACCAGTGGGAAATCAAGCCAGAGAAACACTGGGTTTGGTTTTTAATACTCCTAAGTAGGCAGAAGAGTAAAAATATATTTTCTTATAATAAATACACAAATGGCACAACACATAATTTATTTCTAAACCTTGCTATGGTCAGAGAAGCCACAACTGAATTTAAATTCTTGTTGTAATATCAATTAACTGTGTAATGTTATGCAATTTACTTAACCCTATGTCTATTTTTAACATTATTAAATGGTAATAATTGTACATAACTTCATGTTATATTATACCTTTAACTGTAATACAATTTGAACATGTTGAACTGCAAGACCCATGATACTAATCAAAGAAGAAAATTGGTATGGGGGCTGAGGAAATGGCTCAGTCAATAAAACTGTTTTCCTAGAAGAAACAAGGACCTGAGTTCAATACCCAGAACTCATATTTTTAAAATGCCTGCATACATTTGTAATTCTACTTTTGAGTTTGCAGAAGCAGACAGATCCAATGAGAGAACCTGTCTCAAACCTAGGATGGGTGATGTTCCTGAGAGGGACATCCAACACTGTCATCTGGTTTCTGCACGTACACAGTATCCTGCACACACATGTACATGTGAACATGGATGAACACACATGCACATACAACCACAATTTTTAAAAGTAAATAAATAGAAGGAGAATCATCTTTTGGTCAAATATCTCTTTTTTATTCAGTATATCTTTTCTACTTTTCCATATTATTACCTGATCATTCCCTTTTAATAACACAAAGTACATGCAAGGAATAGATTTGTTCCCACTTGTTAGATGAACCCATAGAAAAATATTACAGTTAAAAAGTATCTAAGTTGTTGGGGTACAGTTCAGTCATAGAGTTAAAAATAAAGGATATCCAACTTAATTTCATTATAATCAAATGAATAATCATTTTTAGAAGTCAGACAATATAAAGACTTTAATAAAAAAAAAACCAATAGAGATCATCAGTGCCACAATAGTTCCATTTCAAAAGTACTGATATTTAACTCCATAGTTTTCTTCTCACATTCACCCCATGTCTTGAAAATCAGATGCTTGGCTGCCACTTTTTATACTGTGTTCACCACCCATTAACCTCTAACTGTAAAACATAAGCATTAAGTCCTTTTACTACGACATTCCCTTTCCCAAATACACTTCTTTCTCCTCTCACCTTCACAATGCAGTTTCGTATAATTTGAAGTTAAGTCAGTTGTCCATGGTTACATTGTAATAACTGTGAAAGGAATATTTACAAACCCCAACATCAGTATATCGTGATTTCATAAGCAGTTGTCCTTCAAACATTGAACTGTAATACTGCATATTCTCTTTTCCCTGAACATGAATCATGTGTCTAAGTCTTGAAGTCAACATGTTCAACCTTGCCTAACCTAGCACTTCCTAAATTTACTTGACTACCTGATATTTTTCTGCGTAATGATTTTTTAAAGGAACATCATTAGCATATGTATAATACAGTTGGGGAGATGCCAAATAAGACAGAATTTCCAGGCCACAAAAGAGCAATTAAGCACTGGAGTGAGAAACTTTGAGAAGCACTCTCCTTTTCCAGAGGTCTTTAAAACAGGACATCTGTTTTAGGCATAGTCCTGTTTGAACAATAGGACTCTGCTGGTGTTTCTTCCTCTTCCTGTACCCTAGAGGCCATGTTGGAGGCTTTTAGCCCACCTTTTATATGACGATGGATTCTGGCTACTATTATGTACAAAAATCACAACTATTATTTATTTAGAGCTTAATAAGAATCCTAGAGTTTTACATATATTATTCGTCTTTATTAGTCTTCAGAACAGAATGAGGTAGCATTATTTTACAGATGGCAAAATTAGCTATAGAGAAATCATGAACTAAGACCTCTAAGGTAGAATTTGAACCCAGGCATTGGACATAACACTGCTCCATCCTTCTTAACTGTTAATATTCAGATCAGCAACCTACAAAAGTAACAAATAAGACAGAATTATCTTTATTTATTATGAAAAACTCAGACCACCACGATGCTTACTCTAGTGACGTAACCATTCCTTTAGCCTTCCCATTAATTTGGAGATTACTATTTTTGTTAGTGTAGGGCATACTTTTCTCTTCACTGTGACTGAATGCCTGACAAGAAATGACCTGAAGGAAGAGGCATTTACTGAGGATCCTGGTTTGAGAAGGTATCAATCACTATGACTAGAAATGACAGCAGGAAGCTCAGACTCCTCAAGTTCTCACCCCTTTAGAGAACAGGAAACAGAAAAAGGTTGAAGGATGAGGTGGGGCTGGACTAAAGCCCCCACGGCCCACCCCTTAATAGCCCACTTCCTCCAGGTAGACCCTACCTCTTAAAGGTTCCAAAATAGTGCATGTTAGCTGCTTACCAAGTGCTTCAACATGTGATCCTATGGAGTACATTTCACATTCAAACTATGGCAAGAACTATTCTGTTGCAGAGTTCTTCTGCATTTTTTTTCTGTGACATTCTGCCATCTGGTAAATGGTTTCTTGCATGAGACTTTTAAAATTTGATGTGGCTTGTATATATTAATTAAGACCAAATACATCTTGATCTATGAAAATTGGCTTAGGATAAAAGTCTCTTTTTCAACATATTATATCAATATAGTAACAACACCACACAGTTCAAAAGACACTGGGCCAGGAAACAGAAAAGATGTGTTCTTGCCCACCCAGTCTCTCACTGGCTGTTTTCATGAGCAGATCATAATGCCCATTTTCTTTTACTGTCAAATGGGGAATGACAATTATTTCAAAATGGCTCTTTCCATTGTAACATTTCAGGATGATTTTTATCTCTGGATGTTGGCTTACAGATTGGAGAGGAATTATATTATTCTTAAGTTAGTTTGTACTATGCCATGGTTTACACAGTTCAATGAGGAACATCTATGTTTGGGTAAACAACTAGGAGCCATACTTGTGAGTATGTCATTAAGCTAAAATAAGAAGACATTGCAAATCAATGGTTGAGTGTCTTTTGAAAGTCATTGCTAACAAAGCTACTAAGCATTAGAAAGTCTATGAGATGTTATCACATTGCCTCAATAGCCATCAAAATACATTTCTCTGATTTACTGTTCTTTAGCATTCATCCCCAGTGTCATGCCTGGCCCAATATGAGTTGTTGAAATGTGTTGAAGTTTAGTGTAGGCCTGAAAGATCAGGAAGAGATATGTTTCGTTTAGGTTAAGTGTGTGGCCACAGAGCTTCAGACCATCTGTGCTCAACACCCAGCTCTTCCTAATAATTGTCCACAAATTACTTTTGTATCTGGGCCATATTTCCCCCAAAGCTTTCAGAACTGGGCTTGGAACTCACAGCTTCATGTATGTTAGGCAAGTGTTATATCACTGAGATACATCTTCAGCTTTTGATTACTCTTCTTTAACATTTTTGAATATATAGTGATGCATGCCTATAATCCCAGCTCTCAAGAGGCAGAGGCAGGAAGAACTCTGTGAGTTCTATGTACTCTGCATAGTAAGATCCTATCTAAAACAAAATAATAATAATAATAATAATAATGAAAAAAAGGAAAAATTCTGAGTATCCTACTTTACAGAGCTGTTATGAGGATTAAAAGAGATAATTACAGTGTAGTACCTAATATAATCATTACCCAAGACTCAGGTGTTTATTAATATCAACCACTATAAATATTGTGGAGGAGCAACATGAGCTCGGGTGTCCTTTTATGTTGATGTTTTTTCCTCTCTTTGGGTACTAGGTATAGACCTAGGTACTGGAAATTGAACCCAGGATCTTGTACATGCTGAGCAAGCATGCTACCTCTATAGAACCTCTATAGAACTTTACATTCTGGCTTTTAAAACAATTGTGGGATAGATTTGACGTTGCTTACCTTTTTCCCCCTGTACTGGGGATTGAACCTGGAACTTCACTCAGGCCAAGCAAACTCTCTACCCAGACCTCTCTAGCATTTCTAGTGGAAGTTTTTCTTTCCCTAGAGAACAACGTAATATCCCAAAGGCAAACCATACAGTTCTGGTGCTTGATTTCATAATCTGCTATCTTCCTGACCCACTTCCATACTCCCAAATAGAGCCTATTTGATTAGAGAAGTCTCTTTACTCTAGCGTGAAATCAATTATACTTCTGTTGAAATGCATTATACTTTGGAATAGTGTGAAAAGGCTGCTCATTAACCATAAACAGAATTGAAAGCCAAGTTTGAAGGTCAAAGAGGAACAGCATAGAGCTATGTCCTTGTACACAAAATCTGTCTAAAGACTTTCTTGAAAGGTTGTGAAATTGAAGGATCTACCCTAAGGCCACAGGACTCATGTTGCTCAGCTGGAGAGTTAAGGCACTGACTTACTCCTGAGAAGGGGCTGTTGTTCATGCAAATATTTTGTCCATTTGCTCTTTCATGGGTAATTGCACGGAGTAACAAAAACCACCTACTTGACTTACAGCTCGGCAGCAACAGAGGCTTATGTTTTCTAGAGACAAAATAAGAAGCAGCTTTCCTGGTCCATCTCTAAGTCAAAGTAAAATAAAGCGTGTTTGGATCCCGTGCCTCCCAGTAACCATGGCCATACAATAATGTTATTGAGGTCAAGGTGTCCCAGAATACAGGAAAGGGAGAGGGAGGGGAAAGCATGTATTTCAGCAATACATCTTCCTAGAGATGAAGAGGTAAATGTTTTTCTTTCTTCTTTGTTCTCCCTGCTTAGAAAAAATAAGGAAACCTGGGCTAAGGTATAGGTCAGTAGTAAAACACTTGCCTATCATATGGGCATTTCTGGGTTCAGTGCCCAGTATGACAAAAGAAGAAAAAAATAACTTACCAAATTGTAATCTTCCTGATAGTCAACAGGAAAAGACTAAATATATAGAGTTGAGAGCAGGGTTCTAGCTCATGCTGTGTCTTGGCTATAATACCAAAGCTTAATCTTTTCAGGGGAGCTTACGTCTTTACAAAACTAAACCACCAAGAAAGTATCTTCATTTTCTTCTTCCTTCTCAGCAAAGTGAGAAATCATTCTATTCTTTCCTGTATAACATTATTACTTAATTGGCAAGCACTTAGAACACTACAAACATGCAGAAGAACTAATGGAAAACAGGATTATAAGGTATCTCTTCATTCCAGACAACATGTAAATACAAATGCCATAGATACTTAACCAGATCAGAAATTATGTCAACATTAAAGAAGAGGAAGATTCATGGAAGGTTTCATGGAGAAAGTAGTATTTAACTGATGGGGTAATGTTATGCATTCAAAATGTTAATTAACATGCTCCCAGAAGTTTGCTTGCTGTGTGTCAAGTAATGCTGTGTTACCTTGCTTGTCTCTGATTGGTTAAATAAATGCTGAGTCCTGAGATTGGGCAAAGACAGAGGTAGGCAGGACTAAGGTGCTCAGACTTTTGAATCAGAGAGGTTCATGGGTAGAAGAAGCCTCCAAGAGAAGAAGGAAGGAGAAGCCTCCAGAAGAAGGGAGAAAAAGCCAAATCAGGGAGGAGGACACATGCCATGGGTTAAAGAAAAGAACATCATTCCACATGGCCTGGAACATCAGCATAACATGAGAAATAACAGCTCAGGGGATGTATGTATGTATGGGGTCATATTTAAAGAATAGAATTAGGGACTAGATTAGATGGGGTAAGATTGCACAATCCAGGCCAAGGCTTGGTAAGATCCACATGGTGTCCGTGTGCTCATTTATAATAACGGGTTAAGGATTAACACCACCTACCAATTAAATATAATATAAATACAGGTAAATAATTTAATTATTTAATTCTACATTTAACTTTGAAAGACAAGGAGGAGTGTGGTGAAATGAAATGAAGGATAGGAAAAGATATAGCAACCTCAGGAACCTGTATCTACAAAGAAGACAAGAGGAAGAAATTCAGGGCAGGTAGACAGCATGGCATATCTAATAGTAGGATATGCCAGGCATTAGAATAAGGTCTGAAAAAAATCAATGACAAATAAGACTGAAAAGGTAAACTAGGAATGTGCCATGGTCTGAAAAAAATCAATGAAAAATAAGACTGAAAAGGTAAACTAGGGCTATGCCATGGAGGACTTCTAATAACAAGCAAAAACGTGGTGATTTATTATACAAGTTGCTGGTTGACCTGCTTCACTGACAACACATCCTTAATAGTAGAGCTCAGTAAAACAACAGGGTGAAATGAATACAGGAATGCAGGAGTTGGTTAGGACAGAGAAGTAATTCTGTATAATACTGCAATAATAGAAGCATCATATTACACTCCTGTTAGCATCCATTGACTTATTTACACACAGTGCCTAATGTAGTCATGACTTTAGTTCATAAGAGTGTACCCAAACTGGTCTATTAGTTGCCACAGATGTGCCACACTAGCACAGAACAGTGGTGGGGGCACACCCTGTGTCTCAGAATGTGAGGTGCTATCTGAGCTATCCTTTTACTTAATTTTATATAATTCTAAAAAGTCCTTTTAAAATCTGTAAAGCCAGACCTGATGATGCACACTTGTCAAGCCAGTGCTCAGATGGATGTACTCAAGCTGTGAGTTTGAGGCCTGCCTGGACTACTTACTGAAACCCTGTATCAAAAAACCTAGGCCTGGGGAAATGTAGAGCATTTGCCTAGCAAGTACAAAGCCCTGGGTCCCATTCCCAGATGGAAGAAACAAGTTAACCAATAAAATGGTGAATGACTACTGGGCATGCGATGCGTGACTTCAATCCTAGCACTCAGAAGGCAGAAGCACCTGGACTACAGCCTGGACTACAAAGTGAGTCCAGAACAGTCAGGGCTCTGTTACCAAAAAAGAAAAAAAAAATATGAGTGGCCAATTTTTCCTGAAACCTAGGTATTTTGCATCCTTATTTTCACTTCACTTCTCAGTACCTGTGCAGATGCATACCCACTACCTTTAACTCAATCAGTCACAACAGATGCAATGAGAGACATCCAACTTTAAGGATACTATAATCTGGACAAGAAAGGACATCTTTTGAAATGAAAATTACTGATAACAAAGGGTAAGGACATAGAGAAATTAAAATTAAACATGCCAGGGAGAGAGGCAAAGTGAATGCAGTGACTTGGGCTGGGTCCATATGGATGAATTTTGAAGCAAACGACATAGTTTGATGGATGCTCCTGCTAATTAGGAATACAGACTTCTTTCTAAATGTCACTGAGACCAGGGTGCCCCCTAAGTTATCGCCAGTGCACATTCCTCTTTTTGGTGTGCAGGGTTTACACCATAACATAGATAACTGCAGGTTGTTTGGGTACTTACTATGCAAATATTCGACATGGGAACCCAAACTTTACTCAATGATCCCTCTTACAGTCATGAAGCACATCCACGGAGCCAGTCTCCTTACTTGTACCTACAAGGCATTTTGTTTTCTCATGAAAACCATAGCTGAACTCTGTCATCTCATGAAGCCTGTAAGAAAAAAATGCCTTGGATCTCTGTGTGCTGGGAAAAAGCAAGAGAACCATTCCCAGATAACCCTATGGGAGAAGCCCATCTTCCAGAACAATTTTATCAATGAGAGATTATCTGCAAGGATAGTCTTCTGAGTCAGAATTTGAATCACGGACACCTACCTAGCCCGTGGACTTTGAACAATTCATGTAACCTCACTAGTCCTGTCTTATTGATCTATAAAGTGAGGATATTTCAGCATATGTGGAATAAAAGGTAGATGTGTCTAGTACATGGGAGGTATTCAGTGGGTCTGTTTGTTTCTCTCATTCTCTGGCCCTTTGCCAGAACCTACATACAAATACCATACAAAATGATACACACTTGTAATCTCAGCACTGGGAAGATGGAGAAGGAAGATCTCTGGAGCTTACCAGCAGCCATTCTAGCCTAACTGGTGATAAGTCATTTCCTCCAGCCATCAATATATTTAGTATTTAATAGATAAATATTTAATGAGGATCTACTGTGAGTCAGGTGCTAATATGACTACATCCAAGATAAAATTTGTGAGTTCATTTCTTTGTTGCAGAGTTGACAATCTTAAATTTACACAGCTCTGTAACATTTACAGTTGTAATTGCTTTTTTTTTTTTAACACATTAACTTTTTATTGTAAAACAATATTCCAATGGTGGTTGTATTTGACCTGGGTGTTTCTTCTAGAAGGCAAAGCATACTTGCTTCTGGTGCTCTCTCCATTATTAATGGTATTACAATCCACCCAGTTGGAACTGCAAGTCATTAACAGCTCTTCCTCCCACTTATATCTCAGTCGTTTCCCACTTAATTTTTTTTTTTTACTTCCAACCAGAAAAGTTTCTACAATTCTGTCCACAGTTTTGACCATGTCTAGTTGGAAAATCAGGCTAGAAAGGGGTAATTGTTGTGTTGGGGGAAGGGACAAAAAAATAAAACCTTTATGATCAACCCTGGAAACAGAGAGAGGTTCAGCCAGCAGCTAGAAGGAAGGACTGGGGGTTGTAGGAACATGGACAATAAAAACAATCACAAAACAAAGGCTCAGAGTAGCAAGCCCTCCTGTTTATCCACCAACCACAAGGTACCATTCTATTCTAGCTCCCTTCACTGTATTATTTCCTTTGCCTCTGTGTCTGCAGCAAGGGACTGTCAGTTTTTTTTTTTTGTTTTTTGTTTTTTGTTTTTTTTTTTAGTTTAAGGTATTTATTTTTCCCCCCAACAGCTCTCCCTTTCAGTCCAAATAATGGTTCTTTTTCTTATAACTATAAATACAATACAAAACAACAGAAATAAATAGGCCACGATTATAAGAGTTATATGGCTTAGCATACATTCCCAATGTCCAGTCCATATGTATTTGGCACCTGACTTTAACATTCTACTATCTAACCATCTCCATGAGTTTAAAGTTCTATATCTAACTCAGCTTTCATACTAACTTGCCTCATAATTTTAAAAATAGATGCCACTTTGAATGGTGATCTCATTTCAAGTAAACCAAGTCAGACTCATAACTGAATAAAAATTTATAGTCTATACTAACCAATGACTCACAGTTCATATTCAGTACTTGTTACCCAAATAGGTCAGAGTTTTGTTTTACTTACGAAGGTAGCAAATCATTTTTAGAAAAATGCACAGTTCCTGCTCTTCCAGAGGTCCCTGGTTCAGTTCTCAGCACCTAAATGGCATTATAACTGCCAGCAACCCCACTCCAGGTGCTCTGACATATACTTCTGGCCTCTGCAAGCACCAAGCACGCATATGGTACACATACATACATGCCGGCAAGCACTCATACACATAAAATAAAAATAAATTTTTAAAAAATTTTGGTGGCACACATTTTTAATAAAAGCATCTGAAAAACAAAGGCAAAAAAGGAGAGAGAGAGAACAACCTCAAATACACAGGGCTGAGAGGATGGCTCAGCCAGTAAGGTACTTGTAAGCAGGAGAAACTAGTTCAGTATCCAGAACCCACATAAAAATACCATGCAAAGTGGTACACACTTGTAATCCCAGCACTGGGAAGTTGGAGAAGGAAGATCTCTGGAGTTTACCACCAGCCATTCTAGCCTAACTGATGAACTTCAAGACACAAGAGACCCCACCTCAAAGGAAGTGAAAGACATGCCTGGGGATGAAACTGCCAAATGCACAGGCATGTGTGTGTGCGCGCGCGTGCGCACACACACACACACACACACACACACATACACACACACGAAAAATGCAAATCAGTAACAAAACATCAAAGATCTCAGCCCAAAATAATGTACAAAGGCTATTCATAACTATTTCTAAAAAGAAAACATAGAAATGGTCAAAAGGTGTATGAAAAGGTGTTCAACATTACTAATCCCTGAGGAAAATGAAGTCAAAACTACAATAAAATGTACTTTTCCACCGCTGTTAGAATGGCTAATACATAAAGAGAAAAAGGATGTGGAGCAACAGGAGTCTTTTTAATGATATATACTGTATTGTGTGCCATTATAGAAAATAAGTAGAAGTTCTCCAAAAATTAAAAGTAGAATTTCCTTGTGATTAGCAGCACCACTGCTAGAAATAAGGCCAGCAATAAAATCAGTATGTCAACATTTCTATGCTTCCATGTTCGTTATGACACTATTCACACTATAGCAAAGATAAAATCAACATAAGAGTCTAAGACATATGAACAAGTAAAAATAATAAACTGTGTGGAAGCCGGGCGGTGGTGGCGCACGCCTTTAATCCCAGCACTTGGGAGGCAGAGGCAGGCGGATATCTGTGAGTTCGAGGCCAGCCTGGTCTACAGAGTGAGTCCAGGACAGCCAGAGACACACAGAGAAACCCTGTCTCAAAAAACCAAAAAATAAAAAAATAATAAAAAACTGTGTGGAATATATAGACACATATGCACATACCTACACACACACACTTCATAGTATATATGTATCCATAGGCAGAATGTACACATGCACATGCATGCACATTCACATACATACACTGGAATACTATATGGCCTTTAAAATGGAGAAAATTATGTTCCTTTTAGCAAGCAAGATGACCCAAAGAAACACTGTGCTAAGGAAAATAAGCTAGAAACAGGAAAGCAAATGCCACACCCACTTGCTAGTTGCCAAGGACTGGGCATAGGAGAAATGGGAAGACTAGACAGAGTTTCCATTAGGCTCCGGAGGCTCTAGAGACTCTGGACAGCAAGATGACTTGTAGTTAGGAATACTGTATCATATATTTGAAATTGGCTAATAGAGCAAATCTTAAGTTTTTTCAACACAGAAACAAAGATAATTACATAAAGTCATGAGTATGTTAATTAAATTGATTATGCTAATCATTTCACAGTACATGCATATATCAAAACATCACTAAGGTGGTCATTTAAATATACAGTTTTATCAGTTGTGTCTTAATTAAAGTGGAAGAAATTTGAAGTAAGAAAAATAATCATTACGAGATCCAGCTGATGACCTGCTATAGAGGACATTGTGAGCAGAGCTGTTGGCCCAACAGTTGGATGGAGTTGTCCCATGTAGCCACACACTGCAGGGTGTCTGCTAGTATACTCAGGTAAAGGCTGGCTTCCTTCTCACTTTAAAGCCACCTGAGGGGTGCTAGAAAGGTGGTAACACACGCATCCCTCATTGGGTAGTCTGAATGGAAAGCTTTATTAAACTCATTCAGCTCCCTCTCCATACATCCTTCAGGACTGCTCTCTCCTCCAGAGCCTGACACTATCCTGCTCTTTTTCCCATTTCAGAAATTACAATGGTTGACACAGAGATGCCATTCTGGCCCACCAACTTTGGAATCAGCTCTGTGGACCTCTCTATGATGGATGACCATTCCCATTCCTTTGACATCAAGCCCTTCACCACGGTTGATTTCTCCAGCATTTCTGCTCCACACTATGAAGACATTCCGTTCACAAGAGCTGACCCAATGGTTGCTGATTACAAATATGACCTGAAGCTCCAAGAATACCAAAGTATGTTCACTTTTCAAACTACTAAAAATGGAATTAGATAGTCTCTGAATAACCTTGGAATAAATTCTCAAGAGATTAGCACTCTGAAGAGAAGACATCTTTACTTACTTGTGTATCCATTACCATTAAAGTTCTAGATATCTGTGATAGACCAAAGAGAAGACAGCACATAAATGTTCCCAACTTTTTTTAAACCCCTTTCCCTCTCCTCCCTCCCTCCTTTCTTTTCTGTTTCCTTCTTAGGAACATTTTCTAACATGATTACATTGCCAGTTTTGTCCTAGGCTGAGAGTCCATCTGTAAACTTTGAATTTTTCCATCCTATTAGTTAATAAGTCACAGTTGCAGATCAACTTATATGACTTGTCATCACTAAGTTACTATTACAGTTGTTTTTTTGTTTGGGTTTTTTTTTTTTTGGTTTGTTTGTTTTTTTTCCTAATCTGTAGTTTGTAAAATTTACCCCAAACCCAAGTTTGGGGCATAAACTTATATTTTAACATAGTAGCTGATTGACAAATCATCATGCCATTAAGTAAATTAATATTGAACTCAAGAAAACACCAGAACTCAACTTTTCAAGATAAAGTATCATTTCTATGATGCTGTTTCCTTGATTTTTATCTTGTGGGTTGATGTGCTGGTTTTCCAGAGTCACCTCTGTGTCACTGGCAACCATTACTTGATAATAAGTAAGAACTTCCTGTAATTTCTAGTTGTTTTCTTTAGATAGTTAGTATACGTGGTTGTATTTATCTGTGTGGTTATGGGTTAGAGCCTAATATGGAAATTCAATAGGCCTGAGCCACTGGCAAATGCAATACTTGGTTCACATAGATTTCTCCTGCTCTCTATCAAAGATCACTTTGCAAACCACCTCTTGACTCAACCCTGTTGATAACCTGGCACCTCAGGTTGGACTCACCATGACATTTTCTCGGCCATGTTTCTTTTTTGTTTCTTTTGCAAGGAAGGTTTAAAACTATTTCTGAAGTACAGCATTTCAATAAAACCTATAATAGTAGAATGAATGCCATATGCAGCCCATCTCCTTGCCAAATAAGCTGCTACTTGAAACCTTGTGCAGTGTTCCCCTGTGGGGAGCAAGGGGCATACTTAATTCCCTCGCTTTTAACTCCCTTCCTGTTTTATTTGTGCAGGTGAGGCTCTGGAATGTTGTGACTTGCCTGAGATGATAAAGTCTAACTTTTTCCTATCTGAGCACCAATGTTTTTTATGTTCCCCAGCACCTCTCCTCTGAGATAGTAAAGTTATGGCATGAAAATATGAAGGCCACCATGGGAAGCCACGGTGCCTTTTTAGGATTTTTTGTCATGAGATAACCATCTTCTCAAATTTTCTGATGCTCAGGTGCGATCAAAGTAGAACCTGCATCCCCACCTTATTACTCTGAAAAGACCCAGCTCTACAACAGGCCTCATGAAGAGCCTTCCAACTCCCTCATGGCCATTGAGTGCCGAGTCTGTGGGGACAAAGCATCAGGCTTCCACTATGGAGTTCATGCTTGTGAAGGATGCAAGGTAAAAATAAATTTTAAAAAATCATCCAAGAATTTTCTGAAATTTTGCCTATTCCATTTCCTGTTACAAACTCACTATAAGAAATTAAGATAAAGTTGAGGTTGACAGAACTCATTCTTCAGGTAATATTGTATTTGAAATTCTAAGAAAAGCTGATAAATGCAGGGTTACTCTATCCCACTTCCCCTTCTCCTACATGAGTCTTTGAGGAACCTATCTAAGTGCATCTTGCAGAATTTTTTTGAAAGGACTCTTCTGAAGTATCACAGCAAGATAGTAAATGGTAAGCCAACACCAGAACCTAAATTTCCTGATTTCCCTAGTATGTTTTTCATCATGCTTTGTAGTCTCTTACACAAGTAAGGTTTGGCAGATTGTATTTGTGTATCACTTGGTCCACAGACTAATGCTGTAGTATTGAGCATATTTCTACATTAGAGCTGTAGCAAGTGTGAATCAAAGGCATGGGGCCACTGGAGTGGGGGCTTCATTTATCCCTAGCACTGTAAAAGGAAAAACAAAATTATGGATTAGTGAGGCTTGTACCTACCAATCCCTAAGCCAGGGCTGTCCCCTTAGTCCAGCATCAGTATAAACCTTGTGTAATAGACAACCAAAAAGCAACAACTAAACTCTTCTTTTGGAAAAGAGTATTTTAGAAAGTTGGTAATATATAAAGAAAAATACATTAATACATTCATATTTTTATATAGAGTGTAAAAATTACTTTAACATATCAGGGATAAAATAATATTTAATTTATCATGTGCTGGAATATTGGTATTTACTTTAAAATTCTGGAGGGTGTGGTAGTGCATGTATTTAATGTTAGCACTCAGGAGCAGAGGCAGGAGCATCTCTATGAGTTCAAGGCCAGTTGATCTCCATAACAAGTTTCAAGCCAGCCCTGTCTCAAACAAAATAAAACATAAATAAATGTAGTAAATACTGCCTCACTTGAGCTTTTTCTGGAGAATAAAATGAAGTACACCAGGTAGACATAAATTAGGACTTCTGAGTTCTAATTGGATGATAGACCAGTAAAGGAAAATAAATTTTTATTAAATTCATATCCCTCAGCAGATGTTATACAAGTGTGTGCGGGGGTGAGGGGTACCATCATTTAACCATATTCTACAAACATTTTCTCATCTATAAAACAATGAAATTCAGTTGAGTGATCTCTAAAACTCTTTTAGTCCAAAAGTGATCTAATATGGTAAAAAGATACAAGTCAGGGTCTCCTCTGCCATTTTCTCAGTCATAGCCTGCCAGTCACATAAACACTTTAGCCCTCAGTCACCTCATGTAGAAAACGATTTGATTAGGTTGGCAGCCAAGGTCTCACACATCTCTAAGGTTTGAATTTCAAAACGAGTCCTTGAAACACTCCTGGCAGAGCTGCAGTCATTTAAAACACTGAGGCCCATTCATGAACCTGGCATGATGGCACACGCCTGTAACCCCCACTCATGGGGGTGGAGGCAGAAGGACGGCAAGACACCTTGTTTCAAAAAACAAAAACAACTAAAAGAAATCACTCTGCAATTAAAATATCTATGAAGTTAAATCATTATACACAACCAATAATCTAAGATCCCTGTAAGAAAGAGCATGCCATTGTATTTAATGAGTAAGGTTCACACAAATTTTTTTTTTCAGTTGCTGATTTCTGAGCCATATTTATCTGAAGAACACATTTAGTTAGTTTGGGTCATGCTGATCATATACATTACTGAGTGTGAACTGTATGGTCATTCAGACTTCATAGTTCATTAGTCTATTTCCTACATAGAAATAGTAGAGTGTCTAGAAAACTGAAGCCTGCAAGCAAGTAACTCCACCCTAATTCTAGTCATACACTCACAAGGAATTAGCATTGGTGAGGACAGCTAAGAACTGCAAGTCAGAAACATTTTTCAGTATTTGGTGGTAGTCATAAAATTTATGTCCTGAAAACACTAAAACTCAGAAGACAGAGCAAGCAAAAAAGAAAGAGGAAGAAAATCCAAGAACCATCAAGTTGTGACCAGGAAAAGGTAGAAAGGGGACTGGAGGTATAGTTTGACAGGGCACCTGCCTAGCATGTACAAGGCTAAATTCCATCCCCTGCAGTGCCAAACAAAACAAACAGACAAGAAAAACAGGGTGGAAGGCAGAGATGGAGAGTAAATAACAAAACCATCAAAATGCAAGTAAGTTCTTACCTGACATAGATAAAACCAGTACAAGCCAAAACCAGTACAAGAAAATTAGGAGTATTATATAACTAGTGTATTTTTATATTAGTTTTATTTGCTAGTCTTGACAAAAAGTAAAAAGTTGTGCTTTCCTAAGAAGGGAAAACAGACATGTACATATTTTATTTTATTTTTTGAGACAGGTCTCAAACTCACAATCTTCCTGCCTCTGCCCACCTTGCTGGGATTGTAGACCTGGGTGGGATACTACCCCTAGCAAGAGACCTGTACATTCTAAAGAAGAAAAAAATGTTAATGGAAAACATGGAAAAGAGGATAATGATGCATATGGATGATGATGTCAGAACGGGACCCATTGGTGTGTGTGCTCACTTAAATGAATAACAGGAGTGTAATCGTACTAATGAAGCAGGTGATTGGCTTCTTCACGTCCACAGTTCTCAAAGTGTGCCCCAGAGTCTTAGAAGTTCATGAGACTCTTTCAAGGCAGTCACGGCTTTGAAATTATGCCACTCTCATGCCCTCACAAGTGTAACTGAAGAGTTATAGAAACTACATGATTTGAGGGTGATTACAACTCTCGTAGCTAGTGAAATGTTTGCTCATATGCCCTTATGTGTGATTTCTCTGTTGGATGCTGATACTTGTCTTAGTCACTGTTCTATTGCTGTGAAGAGCCACCATGACCAAGGCAAATCTTATAAAAGAAAGCATTTGAGTGAGGGCTTGCTTATACTTTCAGGGGGTTAGTCCATTATCATGGCAGGAAAAATGGCATTGTACAGGCAGATGCTGGAGCAGTAGTTGAGAACTACATCCTGATCCATAGGCAGAGAGAACAAGACTGAATCTGGAGTAGTGGGCTTTTTAGACTAAATTTATTTACTTATTTATTTATTTATATTGGTTTTTTTGACACAGGGTTTCTCTGTATGTAGAGCCCTGACTGTCCTGGACTCACTTTGTAGAGCAGACTGGCCTCGAACTCACAGAGATCCCACTTGCCCCTACCTCCCAGGTAGCCTTTTAGAGCCTCAAAGTCCACCCCCAGTGACACACTTCCTCCAGAAAGGCTACACTCCTAATTCTGCTAATCCTATCCAACAATTCCACTCTCTGGTGACTAAGTATTCAAATATATGAGGCTGTGGGGCCATTCTTACTCAAACCACCACATTACTGTAACATGTACACATAGTCCCAGCTGCTAAAGAGGCTAAGGAAGGAGGGTCAGTTGAGACCAGAAGTTTGAGACCAGCTTGGGCAACACAAATCCTGTCTCAAAAATAAGTTGTTCTCAGTTTTAATTTCTTGTCCAACAAATATCTGTAAATTAAGCCTATATAAATAAAAGCTCTTTATGTCATCACAATAATTTAATACTAAAGAAGCCCTGAAATTCAAAAGTTTGATGCCCACTCACTATAGGGCATGGAGCCTGAAGAAACAACCTAAGCACCAAAATGCTGCCTAATTCCCAATATATTAGGCCAGTGGCTGCTGTAACAAATATGTTGTCTTAACTTATCACCAGTACCCATAGAATTAAGGAGAATGAAATTAGCAAATGTTTTTGTCTCACCTGTACATAGCTTGAAACATACCTTGACAATTTAATATTTCCCATTTCCACAGGATATGGGATACTGCCATAATTAAAGTTCAGTTGACCATAAAGTTTATGGACTCATTAATGGATCCAAAGGAATATTACATAAGACAATTGTTATGATATCTTCTTAAACACAGTTAGGATGCCACAGTTAGGGGCAGCTCACCTCTGTGATTCTTGTCAAAAAGCAAACAGAAAGGAGCAAACCGATAGGAGTTGAATTAGGTGAAAGAGTGGCAGGTTCTTGGTGTGTTACTATTGCAGACTTAAAACATTCTGAGAGGTTATATATGACTCAGAACTCAAAAAAAACCCATCACTTGCTTCTTACAAATACATATTTTCTGTTTTTGATTTCATGAGTGTCACCATTGGTTTAGACCCTTCTTCATTAGTAAAATGAAATGCCTTAGGCTTCATACTTATAAAGATGTTTATTGTGGCTCATGGTTCTGGCCCAAGGTTGAGAATCCACAACTGGTAATTGCTTTCTTGAGGCAGAATTCTAAGGTAGTGTAAGACTTCACATGGTGAGAGATGGGAAGCACGGGGTGGGGAGGGGGTAGTGTGTGTGTGTGTGTGTGTGTGTGTGTGTGTGTGTGTGTGTGTGTG
>CAJQZJ010032121.1:8901394-8936936 GCA_907164525.1 Lophiomys imhausi
TGTGTGTGTGTGTGTGTGTGTGTGTGTGTGTGTGTGTGTGTGTGTGTATGTGTGTGTGTGTGTGTTGATCTTCTTCCTCTTACAAAGTAGCCAGTATTCAATCACAGGGACTCCACCCTAATGGCCTTATCTAATCTTAATCACTATTCAAAGGCCCACCTCCAGCCTCCAACAGTCAGATTAAGTTTCCACCTTCTTCCACTTCACATAAAGATTAAAACTTAACACTTGAACCCTTGAGAGACACACTCAAAGCAATCATATTTTTTAATCTTTTCTGAAAGATCAGTTAGAACCAAGATTTACCAAAAGCTCTGAGTAAATACAATCTGTCCTATAGTTCAGTGCATCCTACACTTCTCTGTTGGGTCCTGTCTTGGGTAAATGGTTCAAACACATTCCTGCCTGCCTAGGGTAGCTCAATAACTCAGCTTTATGAGAAGGCTACGTGCAGTCCCAGCACAGAACTTTTAATTGCATGGTAAAATCAATACCATGCTAGGACTCAGCTTGTTGTAGATGAAATTTTGATAAAAAATAAAGGAACTGTGGAGCTAGAGAGATGACATGGTAGTTAAGACCACTGACTATTCTTCCTGAGGACTCAGGTTCAATTCCTAGCACCCACATGTTGGCTCATAGCTTTCTAGAACTACAGTCTCAGGGACCCGACGCCTGCTTCTGGCCTCTGTGGGCACTGCATCATGGGGTGCAAGAGCATATGCAGGCAAAACACCCATACACATAAAATAAAAATAAAGGAAAAAATGAAATAATTGAGCCATTAACATGGCTCAGCAGGTAAAGGTATTTCATGAATAAATCTGATCACCTAAGGTACATACCTAGAACATACTTAAAGGTCAGAAAAGAAAGTCAATTACAAAGAGTTGTTATCTGATCTCCACACATATACCATGGCACACAGCTACCCGTTCCAATAATAATAATTAATAATAACATAAATAAAATAATTAAAGAGGAACTGTGAAAACATTTAAAAAACAAGACATAAACAAAAGTAAGAGTCATTTTCTCAAAGGCATATAGAAGATTTTGGAATCAATGTATACACAAGAGCAGATTCTGAAACAGCAGCCTACAAACTTCATTACATCTTCATTGCATGATAATCTAAAGAGTTAACTGTTAAAAGAATAAGAAAAATAGAAATGCAGGTGGAAAATACACATTGTTTGATAGACCCTAAAATAATAAAGAGTACTGTTATAGTGTTTCCTTATTATTGATATGGAGAAGCTTTGGAAAAGTTAACTTCGTTCTTCAAGTCAGTAAATAAACTCACAGAAAAACACTCAGTGATATTCTTATATCTTCCTCTTATTTCTTGAAAGAGTTAAATGACATGAAAATAATTGCTTATCATTTAAATAGAGAGGAATAACAGTAAAAGCAAGTTCTTATATATTCTGTATATATTCAAATTAAGAGTTTTTATATGAGGTTGGGGATAGTACCACACACCATTAGTCCCAGCACTCAAGGAGGCAGAGGCAGCCACATCTCTGTGAGTTCAAGGCTAGCCTGGTCTACAGCGGGAGTTTAAGGTCAACCAACACTATACAGTGAGACCTTGTCTCAAAAAAAAATTTTTGTATCTGTATAAAAACATAAATGATATTCAGGATGATTATTCTTTAACACTGAAGAACAAAAAAAAATCATTCCAAATGATTCACTTTTGGTATATACCATAGGAATCAAGCTAAATTTCTTTTATTATTATTATGGCAATCAAAATTCCTCACCAGCATGGACCAGGCTTTGCACATTAACTTACTGCTAATCATTAGTGTTGGTACACCACAGTCCTTGGGACCCTTTGAGAGGTAAGGGGTCTCAATTACATCAGGTTCTACATGGGACATATTATTTGGGATACTGCTGATCACATAAGAAGTAACAGAAATTCCAAAACAACATCAAAGGCAAAACAAAGAGTCCTTGGCAGGGCTTTCCTGGGGAGATGCTCACAGAGCTGAGACTGTGCTGTGCTGCCATGCTTGCCATCCTCATCAAAGCAGAGAAGCTGAGTTTGGGGCTTTCAGATGAAGCCAGGATTCTCAAAGGTATTAGAATGTCATAGTCAGTGATATCTGGACTTCCAGAACAAGTATCTTCAATTTCTCTTTTAGGAAAGAATTTCCTACTTAGACTTCGTAAGATTTCCACAGTTTATGGTCAAAAGATAACTTCAAAATAAAACATCAGAAGCCACATAAGAAAGCAATCATTTTGGATGACTGCTATCAGAAAAACAAAACAAAACAAAACTAGTATTGGTACACTATACCCATCTCCCAAAAGCCATTATTGGGATGGCCTGATACATGGTATATGGCAGATCTGTAGGACTTGTTTTTTAAACGGGGATGGGATCAAAGCAATAAACCAGCTACACAGACCCCCTCAGGAATGTCCAGGCTTCCATAAAAACCAAATCATGTGAAACTTCTAAAAGTTAAATATATAGGTACCACAAATGAAAAAGCTAATGGAAGGCTCAAATATCATATTGGACATAATATGGAAAGATAACATCCAAATCACCAAGAATAATAACAGTGTTCATCCTGGGTTGACTAACTTTTGAAGGATCATTTCATTCTCAGACATGGTAGTATTGTTGAGAGGTTTTTTTTAAAGATATGCTTGGACTAATCAATATCAGAATGAATTCATAAAAGTTCTCACTAGTAAACTTCAGTGAGAAATGTTTGTTTTTACTCCCATCAGTAGAATTGGGTTTTTGTGTTGTCTTATATGATTGGTGTTCTGATTTTTACATATGCAGTCCATATTAGTAAACAAAAAGGGAGAAGACCATGGAAAATACAAAAGAGAAGTTCAGAAACACAAAAGCTACAACCAGGAATAACATTTGTCTCATTGGGATCCCAAAACTGAAGAACAAGGGAAACCCAGATTCAGAAAACACAACCAACAAAATAAGTAAAAGAAAGTCTATGCCTACACACACTATAGTAAGACTACGAAGTGCTAGGGAGAAAGAATATATAAAATCAATCAATGAGACAGATCGCCACCAAAATCAGTTGATAAGAGACTTCCTGAAGCAACAATGGAATGCACAAACACAACAGGATTCAAAGTGTTAGAGAGTGTGCCTGTCATCCCTCAAGAACGAAAATTAAATGAAATGTTTACAGGTTTTCAAAAATCATTGAAAAGATGCATTTCAACATAAGGCCAGAGAGAAGAAGATACTTGCCAACACATGTGGTATACATCAAATAAGCATCCAAAACACTTAAAGAATCCCTAATGTTCAATTTTAGACAAGATGACCCATTATAAACTGAGAAATGAAAAGCCAGGGAAATATAGATATCATTTTCATATCATATAATACAGAAATTCTAGCAAAGATAAGCTTTGCACATGTCTAAATAAAATGTGTACAATGAGCTAAGCATAACACATGCCTCTAATTCTAGCACTCGGATAACTGAGGCAGTAGGATTGCTGCAATTTTGAGGCCAGCCTGGACTACATACCAAGACCTTATCTCAAAAAAGCAAACAAAACTTTACAGTAATGCCTATATAAGTACACTCATAGTGACAAACATATGTAAGTCCGACAGCTGTCACCATGTGAGTAGACTAATAAACTGTAGCAAGCTCAGAGAATGATCCGAAGGAGATAAAATCACATGTGAGATTTTAATGAAGTATTGTTGTAGACTCTGGCTGTGTTCAGTGATAAAGAGACAAATCTACCCCTTTGAAAGTCACAATTTTAAGTGAGAAGTGAGTAAGGGGCAGAAAAGAAACACTTAGCCATTCATGTTGAGCATTTAATCGCTTAGGTAGGTAATTTTTTGTGATATGTTAGAAAGTCCCAGTACTACTAGAAACAAAATAAAAAAGAGTAAGGAGACCAAGAGTTCCAGAAGTAAGGCACATGCAGGGACAGGAAAACAGCATCAAATAAAGGATAATGCTGATTGAGAAGGTAAGATGTCACCATAATTTATAATGAAGTAGACATATGTATACAGATTGAGTATTCCTGATCCTGGAATCCAAAATCCACAAGGCCCCAAAATTTTTAAGTGCCAGCATACTGTGTGGAAAATGCAGCTGACCTCATTGAACAGGTTGCAGTCAGAACATGGGCTCACTAAGTATTTTTTCAGCTACTCATTGTGACATACATCTAAAATCCTGGCACCTGAAAGGCCTAAACTGGAGAAAAACAAGTTCAAGATCAGCCTGGACTATATAAGGAGACTCTGTCTTTAGAAATAGAGTAGCTCAGAGATAGCTTGCCTATCTTGGTTGATCCCTACCACCACCTTCAGGCTATGTATGTAAAATATCATAATGGAACTTGTCTTGCTATCACAGCACCTGGGAGACTAAGGCAAGAATATCATAAGTTTGAAGCCATGCTGGGCTATGTGTGAGACCCATTCTCAAAAAAGGGGGGAGGGGGAAGGGAATGTAGAACAGTGGTAGAGTGCTTTCCTGGCATGCACAGGGCCCTTGGTTGGAGTCCCAGTCCTGGAGATAGAGCTGAAGAGGAATACAGATTTCATGTTTGCAGATTTGAGTCTATATATGTTCCCCCAAGACCAAGATATGTTAGCTTGTATTTGCAACTATTCTAGAGAATTATTTTTAATCTGAAATCTAAAGTACTTATGCTTACAAGTATTTCAGATAATGGAATATTAAGCCTGTATTTAAAGAAAGAGCTAGCCACTTGAAGGAAAGAAAGAGATCGAGTAACTTCAAGAAAAAATAAAGATGACTTCATGAATTTTGGCTTGAGAAACATCATGGAGCTCCCTTAGCTGAACTGGAAAAAGCTACAAGTAAAGCTTATAGGAAAGGCTGGGACACTAGGTTGAAGGGCTATTGAACTTTCCAGTAAGGATATCCAGCAAGCAGTAGAACATGCCAATTTTTTTAGTATTTAAGACATAATTCTGAAGTCAGGGAGGTAGCTCATTGGTATCATGTACAAAGCTCTAGGGAGGAAGATTCTAGAGAAAGTTAAAATGCATCCCAAAGCACAGCCAATATTAATTTGCAAATTAATTAATTCAGCAGGGTTTTATTTTGTTTTTTAATTAAAATTTATTTTTATTTATATTATTGTCTGTGTGTGATGTTTGCATATGAGCATGCACGTGTGCAACAGTGCTCATGTAAAGGACAACCTTCAAGAGTCCATTTGCTTCTTCCAACATGGGCTACAGGGATCAAACTTGGGTTGTAAGGTTTACATGGCTAAGCCATCTTGCTGACTCAGTTCTGAATTTTTTATACCTAGCAGGACCAGATGAACTTGAGAGAAGTGAGTTTCATGAAAATGAGCACAGTAAGAAATAAGAAAACTATGGACACACACAGAATGGAGCTAGAAGACACCTCCAATTAAATGTTCTGCAGTTCTAGCCAAAATATTTAGTAAATTCAGATGGGCACTCTGTTAGTCCTAGAAGGATGTATTTGCATTTTGAGGTAGCAGATTTTCTGAGGATTTCCCAATTGCTTTTTGTATTATTTCCTGCTATCTCTTTCTGCTTGCAAATACAATGGTGGGGGATTCTTTCAACTATAAAAATAAATAAAACAAATTCTGCAGGAAATTGCAACATGGAGAATTCCAAAAAGTTATCCACATGTGGATTTTTATTGGCCCAGATCATGCTTTAGAAGGAAATGACTATAACTTTGCCAAGCTGCTTAGCACAATTATAAAGGCTGGGGCACGCTGCTGGAATGATTTGCTGAGAGACTGGACTGATTACATGGTATTTTACTTGCATTACATTAAATCCAGAGCACTTCTTAGAGCATGCTGAAACCAAATATAGAGCCAAGGTACACTGCATGACATCCGTGGGATGTGCTCATGTCTAAGAAGCAAAAAAGAACCCTACGGGATCCTCCTGTTCTTTGGTTTACAGAAAGGACCAGTGAGCCACAAGAGACACTTGTGCAAGGCTCCCATAGTAGAACTGTGCCATGAACCCAACTTTTGTTTGTGTGTATGTGTATAAGTTCATATGTGTGCACAGGTGTACATATTTATTGAGTGCAGATGCATGTGTGTGCATGCATGTGAGTATGTATGGAAGACAACCTCTGTGTCATCCTCATGAAAACTGTCAACCATATTCAAGACAGGGTCTCCCACTGGACTGGCCTGGAGCTCACCAATTAGACTAAACTGGCTGATCAATGAGCCCCAGGGTTCCTCTGGTCTCTGCCTGCCTTCCAGTCCTGGAATAACAAGCACAAACCACAGAATGCCCAGCATCTTTCCAAGATCCTGGGGATTGGACTCAGGACCTCAGGCTTGCAAGGCAAGCATTTTACTCATTGAGCAATCTTCCCAGCCTAAATCATGTTTCCTCATATTCGAGTCAGTGAGTGTGTCTTTATCCACAGGTTGCTGCTTCCATGTGTCACATAGACTTAAAAATTGTTTATTTTCTGTATCCCTTTCAGGGTTTTTTCCGAAGAACCATTCGATTGAAGCTTATTTATGATAGATGTGATCTTAACTGTCGGATCCACAAAAAAAGTAGAAATAAATGTCAGTACTGTCGGTTTCAGAAGTGCCTTGCTGTGGGGATGTCTCACAATGGTAAGTGGATTCTGAGAACAATGTATACATCTTGTAACTCTTATCATGGTCAATGCAGGTCCAGGTCAGTAGGACAACTAAAGGAAATGGGCATAATTCTTCTTTAAAATAAAGTTTCAAAACCATCCTGATGAGAGCTTCTTCATGTAGGCCAGCAACTTTAAGCTTTTAGATAGAATTCTCCATTTGTCTGGGCACCTTCAATGACTGGAAAAAAGATAAAACTTAGGGAAAGGGTCTTTGGACAACTAATGTCTTAATACAAATGTAATGATAATAATGATATTTATGTTGCTTTGAAATATTTTTTTAAATACTTTATTTCTTTTTTTTCAAGTTACATCTCAGTAACAAACCCCTCCCTATTCCCCCTTCCTAACCCGCCCTTCCACCCTCTTCCCTCCAGAGGTTTCCCCTTTCAGTCCAACAGCTGGTTCCTTCTCTTATAACAGTAAGTATTATACAAAACAATAGATATAAATATGCCACATTTATGAGAGTAAATTGGCCCAGTATACCTTCCCAATGTTCAGTTTATACCTATTTGGCCCCTGACTTTAACATTCTACTATCTACCCAACTCCAAAACAGTTTTAATAACATGTGTTGGTCATTTCTGCCTGCTTTAAGAAAATGCTGAGTGTCTCTGATGATCAGAGTGTCAGAATTAAGTAGCATATCAGAATTTGGGTTCAGGTATTTTCCTGTTGTTCTTTACCATGCAAAGATGAGTATAGTACTATCCTTGACTTAATATTGACACAAATATTTCCCACAAAATTTCAATGCTACATAAATTCAAGTGGATAAAATTTGACTTTTTTAAAACCTATATTTAAATTCAAACTTACAGAGTGTAGCCTGTGAAGGAGTATTTGTATAATACATGTGAGATCCTGGGGTTCCATGCCCAACATTTAAAAAAAAATAAGTTTTTGACTTCAGAGAAGTAGTAGAGAAGGCCCATGTTTTTATGAGATGTGGTGCTCATTCACATTAATCATAAAAGATCTATGCCTGTGAAAAACAAATTTTTTATTACCATTTGGTTCTGATTGGTCAACTGGCCCACAGAACTAATTTTAGCTATAACTTAATAGTGTTTGTCGAGTTTTAGTCAATTCTTTAAAAAAAAAAAAACCTTATGGATTCAAGAACTATTATATACTAAAGTTATCAAATTAAGTGCAAAGTTTTATTTCATTTGATACCCAATTTTCCCTCCCTTCCTCCCTCCTCCCTCCCTCCTTCCTTCCTTTCTCCTCTTTTCTTTCTCTCATGCAGGAGATCAAAACCAGGGCTTTGTGCATACTAAGTATGCACTTTACCACTCAGCTACACCCCAGCTCCATCTTTATTTTCTTTTGCTTTCATCTCTCGAAAAACTGATCTGGTAAGAAGATAATCTCTGAACTTAGTATTCATCTATGTGGACTCTAATATATCTGTAAAGATTAAATTTGTATCCCATCATGAAGATGTTTGTTTCTCACAGTAGGAACATCAAGATACTTGTCAATGGCCAATTGGTTGATACTCTACCCTTTGAAAGCAGTAAGAGCTGTAGTTGTCTTTACGGGCCAGTTCCTTTAAAGGCAAGAGTGCATTATGAATAGAGCTATCAGCAGCACCAGACAGGAAGGAAATTTGGTCCAACTTTCTTCAACATTTGACCACATCTGCTTTGTAGCAATGCACAACTGTAGTCATTGATTGCAAAATAATTTACTGGTTTAATTCCATCAATTTCCTTTTTATTTCGAGCCTCATAAAACATAAGGGCAAGTTTTCAAGCCAAGAGCTTTCTTTTAGTTGATGCAATCAAGTTGCAGCAAACTTATTTCATCTTTATGAAGAAATCATTGACTTTGAGGTCATTATCATCAAGATAGTCTAGGAAACTATGCCAATACTGCTTTTAATACTATTTGGGTTTTGCCTATTTAAAAAACTGTCATTTCTCATATTCATATGAAATATACTACTAGCACTTACTGGCACTGCAACATTGATGTAAAACATATTTCCTGGGGTCTACATGCAGGCACACCTCACGTGAAATGTATCTTCCATTACTTAGCATTTGCAGATAAATAGTATTTAAACTATAGGCTGGAAGTGTAGCTAGCTCAGTGCAGAGCTTAGCATGAACAAGATCCCAAAGTCCATTCCCAGTACCCTTCCTCCAAAAAATCTAACCTGTGTAATATAGATAGTATAATTTTCTCTGCCCAAAAAATCAAAGAAAGCTAACATGCACTTGATAATAAGTTATCGATTGACTTTATTTAACAGTTAACTTGCACCCAGAAAGCAGGTGCAAGCAGATCTCTATGAATTCAAAGTCAGCCTGGTCTACATAGCAAGTTCTAGACCAGTGATGACAACATAGTGAGATCCTGTCTCAAAATCAAACAAACAAAAATCCAGTTTTTGTTTACTTACTCTGCTTAGAGGGAGTCAATCTGAACAGTGTGCTCAGTTTTTTCTTGCAAAGACAAGGACCAATGGAAGTTAAATGTCTCGGTGTCAGAAACCTAAGCAGCTCAACCAGTGTTTGCTACACAATAAAGGAAACATCCATATAGTCTATACACAGGAAGGGAATATGCAATGGGCTTTAATCAAGTCCTAATAAGGAAATTTCTGAATACAAAGTTTTCTGAGTGGTTGTGGGCACACTAGCCAACGCTAATAGTATGATGCTTCCATGAATATCAATGTGGTGCTGTTTTCAGTGTACACAAGAATGAATATTCCCCAAAGGCAACCTTCCCCAATATGTGTTGCTTTACTCTTAATTTTTTATTTTATCTCTTCTATTTGGAAACAATATCTCTCTATGTAGTCCAATTTGACCTGGATCTCATGATCCTCCTGTCTCCCCATCCCACATGCAGGTGCCACAAGCTTGTGCCACTACACGTAGGTTCTATGTTACTTTCTGTTCTTTGCTTCTCTTTAGCCCACTTAATGTGTTTAGACTCCCTATTAGCAATGCCCTTGCAGCTTTGAAGGGAGATTCTACAGTGACCTTCAAAGGAACCAAAAGGCCCTGGAAAATAATGCTGAAAGTCACAGAACCCAGTGATCACTAACTCCCTTCAGAGCTGACAATCATCTCATTAAGTACAATGAAAAACATACCTCACTGAATTCCTCACTTTTCAACCAGCTAGTTCATACATTTTTACTAGACAACATTATAGTCTTCCAAACATGTGGGCATCTGGTATGTTAGTTGCCTGAATTTGGAAGTTTCCACCTGTTTTAGTGCCATAAAAACGTAATTCGTGTGTCTGAATCAAGTCTGTGTGTTATCAGTTGCTTATCAGTCTAAGGCACTTAGCTCAATGGTCATGTGATGATGCAAGGCTAGAGTAAACCTAAATCATTCTGCATGAAAAAGTGCACATGGCCCATTTCAACTTTCTGTCATTCGTGGTTGAGCCAGGTGTGCTGGTACACACTTGTAACTCCAGACTCAAGAAGCTAAGGCAGGAGGATTGCCATGAGTTCAAACCCAACCTAGGCTACAGAGTGACTTCTGTTCTGAGCTTCCCTCTGAAGCTGGTGGTTTAGACAGGGCATCAAAGTGATTGTGCTCAGTGATGCAAAAGACATCTAAGCAATCTGTGGGACTAGAAACAATGATTGATTATTAAATGATCAAGTTAATTGGAACACATGTTTCTCTTGGTTATTTCTAGTCCATATTGGTGATGGGCATTTGAGAAAGAACTTAGTTTCCAGCAAAAAGGACCGAAGGTGTGTCCTTCTACAGAATCTGGTCTGTGGAGTGACTATTGTCTGTCTGGGAAGGGGTTTTGTTGCTTCTTCAGTCAAATGGGTACTAGAATACATTTCTTTACCTTTTAAAACCATAATTTCTGTTAGACAGCCCTGATATCACATCCCTAGTATTTACCATACTTAAAAATATATCATTTTTAGTAAAAAAAAATTAGTCATAAAACATTTTAAAGTGTGAATATTTCAAACTCAGAGCTACTTTTTAAATATAAAATAAATAACAGGTTTAGGATAAATACATCTTAAAAAATAATCTAAAGTAAAAAAGAATTAGCTTTTGCTAATGAGTCATTCAGTCAGGTTTTCCCTATAACACTGAAATTTGATAATTATGTTTTTCATATGATTAAAAGTTAGTGAAATCTTTGCTGATCAGGATGTCCTATGTCACAAACGATGTGGGAGTTTTCCTTTTATTGAAGATAAAAAGTTGACAACTTTAAAAATAGTTTTTCAGTGGTTTCATAAAAAATCTGAAGGGAAAAAAATGGCTTCACAATTTTTTGTTGCACTCAGCATTGTCTGAGGTAGTTGTCCTAGTGCCTGGCAAACAGCACTAGTATGTAACGTGAAAGCCTAAATGATGGAATTAAGCCTTACTCCCTAAAAAAAAAAAAAAAAAAAAAAAAAAAAAAAAATCAATCTTTGCTATAGTTTAGATCTGAAATGAACCCAAGGGCCCCATGCTGAAGGCTTGCTTGCCAGTGCCTAGTGCTACTGAGATCATTGGGGTGTGCCCTTGAAGGAGAAGTGAGGCCCTCACCCCATTCTGCCTCTCCTTGTTTCCTGGCCACCATGAGGTGAGCAGGCAGGTGAGCGGGCCTTTTCTGACACACATCAACCGTAAGTACTGTATCAATGCATGCAAAAAACAAGAGCAATCAACCATTATCATCTTCGTGATAGGAAAGGACATGAAGGAAAAGGTGACGACAGTCCTAATCCACACAGCACCTCTGTTATTGACTTTGTGGTAGTCATAATCTTTCTCTAGGGGCCCTGCCTGCTCTCCCATCCACATCCCCTTTCTACTTAGACCTCAAGAAAACTATGTCTTGCTGTTCCTGGAAATGGTCTGTCTCTGTACTTACAAACACTGTTGCCTATGGATTCTGCCCCTCTGTTCTCTATCAGAAGCCTACCTCACAGTCAACACCCAAGTTCACATGTCTTTCCTGAAGACTTGTCTGATTCCTTGTACTTGCTCTTCTAACTAGTTTGTGCCTTCCAAGTACACCACGTTCTGCTCAGACAGACACACAGACACACACAGAGAGAGAGATGTACACACAGAGAGCGAGAGAGACAGAGAGACAGACAGACAGACAGGCACAGGGGGACAAAGAGAGAAAGAGTGATATTGTTTACTGCAATAGTCATACCACTAGCAGCTGTGTCTTGTGTGGTTTACATGCAACAAACATGTATAAATGGAAAACCTGACCAGGAGATGCATTTTTACTGTTAAAGCCTGCGGTGACTGCAAACTCATCCCTTAAAAATTGAAAGAAAAATGGTTTTTGTAGGATTCAACTTTATTCTTCTATTTTGCTTGATTTATTATCTTCAAAATCATTTAATATGCATTTGTAGTTAAGTTGCATCTGCCTTTAATGTACTTACAATTAGGTAGGCATTTTGAAAACATATCAGTTTACTATGTTTCAGCATGATACTCAGATTCAGAAAACAAGATACTTAATTATTCCACATGCCTGAAGTTTATTGTTTAATAATATCAGAACTAAATATGAAGTGATAAATCTGTCATGTGCTAATGTTATATTAGCATATGGTAATTATATCATGTATATGCTAATATGTATTTTAAGAAATTAGTGAGCTTCTCTTAAACCTAGCCTTCCTGAAAGGACCTACCAATTCTTATGATTTGTTTTTAAACTGAGATATATTTCTCTAGGTAATTCCTTTTTTTTTTCTTTTTTTGGTGCCAGAGATCAAACCTGCTAAGCACATGCTCTACCCACTTGACTATAACAACCTGCCCTCTGTAGATGACTACCCCAAATATAAAAATTGAAGTTGCAGTCTGTGAGAAGGGCTACAACCGGCAGAATTTGCCTTTTTTTTTTTGTTTGTTTTGTTTTGTAAAGCCTCAAATATGGAACAAACATTGCTTTAAAAAAGAAATCAAAGTGTATTCCTAAGTACTGTGAATGCTGTGTGGTTAGATCTTTGTAGTGTTTTAGAGCTAAATATGGAGATAAGAAGGAATCTTGAGACATCTTTTCCTAGTCCCTCTTCTGGAAATAAAGCAATTGGGGACCATCGCTATGACATAGTTCTCTGTAAAACATAGAGCTGATTTTTCATAGAGGAGAGACCAGAAAGCTGACTACCTGCTAACAGTGCTGCCAGGTTAATGCTACTGCCCTCTAAGAGCCCAGACACTCAGTAACTCAGAGCCACACAGAAAACATTTTCCTTTTGTCTTTGGAAATTAATCATAACTGGTAGAAGATAAGGATGTGTGTGTGTGTGTGTGTGTGTGTATATACACATATTTTTTAATCATGCATTTTTTCCTGGTCCCCAATATATAATGTCCACCTTTGTTTCTAAGCTTTAACTTCAGCCTCCTAGGAAACAACTGGTCACCTTTCCTGACCTCCTCTGATTCTCTACTCAAAGGATGGGAACTGGGTTGGCAATTTAGCTCTCTGATAGAACACTTGCCTAACATGTACCGTACCATGGGTTCCATCCTTAGCATAGATTAAAAATAAAATTTTTAAAAAACTTAACTAAAAACATCAATCCTTAACAACTTTAAAAAGTTAGGAGACCAACAGATAAACTAGATGTTGGGGTTTGTTCTTTATCTGCTGGGAAAGTAGCAGCCACCAGTTTGACCTATAACCTACAGAAAGCACAGCCCCCCAGCACTTCATCCCCAGAATTAAAAGCCGTGTTTAGGAAGCATGGCCTTGTTAAGCCCTGCTTGTGCCTTTGTTCAATGCTCACCTGATGTGTGTGTAGCTGGGATTACCTGGGACTCCAAATAAACTAATGGAGCCAGAATTCTCCCCTTTAAAAAAAAAAAAATTCTGGATATGGGAGCACAAAGCTATAATCACAGCACCTGGGAGGTAGAGGAAAGAGGACAAGTGTTCAAAGTCATCCTCAGCTAGTTCAAGGCTACCCTAAGATATGATCCCTGTCTTGTACAAAGAAACAAAACATTTCTCTACTTCAGATCTACCAAGCAGGACTTTGTCTCCTTCCTTTGCTAAGCCCCTAATGTGTAGAAATGCTACATTCACCTGTGAAACAAGTTTTGCCTAACTTGTGGCAGAGTTACTTAGCAATATAGTTTATTCATGTGTTTTAGCCATTTTTGAGAACTTCTACTTATGAAACTATGAATTTGTTCAGATTCTAGCAGAAAAACACTACCTTAAAGCATCCTAATTAAAGTGATTTTGAAGGGTTTTGGTTATTTTTTGTTAGGTGAAGGAAAGCTATCAGTATAATAAGTGACCTTTCCTTGGTTTTTCAAGACAGAGTTTCTCTGTGTAGCCCTGGCTGTCCTGGGCTCACTTTATAGACCAGGCTGGTCTCGAACTCACAGAGATCCGCCTGCCTCTGCCTCCCCAGTGCTTGGATTAAAGACATGTGCCACCACACCCGGTTTATAGCTCTGATTTTTTTTTTAATTTATTCCACAAGTTCCATGGGTGTTTTGGTTTTGTTTTTATTTTGTTCTATTATTTGCCATGCTGGGGAGCAGAACAAAGGCTTCATCAAGCATGTTAGGAAAGCACTCTAGCACTAATCCATATGCCCAGTCCACAATTTTTTCATCTTTTAATATGTCATAATTCTTACTTTCTCTCATGTAAACTTCCCAACATACAATATATTGACTCATCTTCTGTTTATTTTTAAACTTGATATTTTGGAATTTAATTCTTCATACATTTATTGTATAGCCTATGTATTTTGTGACACCCAGGAGCAAAGATAAAACCTAGTATTCATATACCTTTTATTCTAGCACAATAACTACTATAGCCCCATTAGAAATATTTCGATATTTCTAATCGCACACTAATATGTGCATACAAGAAAGCCTAGAGTTTAGAAAACTTTTTCAAACTCCAAAACCCCAAGTTGGGGTGTGTGTGTGTGTGTGTGTGTGTGTGTGTGTGTGTGTGTGTGTGTGCATGATGATATAGGGATGGCTTATTAGAATGCTCCACGGGAGACATAATTTTAAAATGTTTCCAAGTGGCTCTCACATGCTCTGCCCCATTTTCCTCTGCATTGCTTAAAGACAACAAAGCAGATGATTAATTTGGGGGTGAAAGAAGTGGTAGTTAAGAATGGCTTTGCACCAGCCGTGGTGGCGCACGCCTTTAATCCCAGCACTTGGGAGGCAGAGGCAGCTGGGTCTCTGTGAGTTCAAGGCCAGCCTGGTCTACAAGGTGAGTCCAGGACAGCCAGGGCTACACAGAGAAACCCTGTTTCAAAAAAAAAAAGAAAGAATGGCTTTGCAGAGGACTATAAAAGGATCTTCTACATGGTTGTTAAATTATTGTTTTGCATATATTAATTAATTGGTCCAATTGTGGCACTTTCATATATGCATATCATATTTACCTATTACCTTTCCTTGTCCCTTTCCTCTTCCAAACTAGCTAGTCCCCTTCTACTTTCATGTTGTTGTCATTATCGTCCTTCTTCTTCCTCTTCTTCTCTTTCTTCCTCTTCCCCCTCTCCCTTCCCTTCTTCCTCCTTCTTTTAGTTTGTGACCTAATGAGTTTATTTAGGATAACATACATAGGAATGTGTGCGAGGTTATTTACAGGAGCTTGGGCAACTTATCAGTAGTTACACAACTAAAAAAAAATGTCTCTGCCTCCTCCAGCAACCATTAACTTTCTGTATATCTTCAGGGAAGAATTGGGCCTTGTTGAGCTGTTCTCCATTTCATGATGAATATGTGTTTTATTCATTTTATTTAAAAATGTTCTACAAGTATTTAGTATGTGCCCAAAAATATACTAAGTGTTGAGTGTAATAAACAAGATTCCTGTCTTCATGGAGATTGTAGACCAAGGAAGAAGATAAAACATTGTAGTCAACTACTGTGGCCAGAACTATCAAAAAGGAAGAGAGTAGTGTGTCAAGTCACAGATGGAGGGAACCCAGTGGATCTGAGGACCAGGTGGGAGGGCCCCTCAGTAAGCGGACATTCTCTATCCCAGTGCAGCTAAAATGGAAGAGAATAATGAAGAGGGAGCTGTAATTTTGACAAAAAAAGATAATTGTTTAAAGATTTATATTTAAAGGGGTCATGTACAGAGGTTATATTAAATATATAAACATGTACTGACTTAATGTAAACTGAAAGGCAAGCATCTCTCCCTCTAACTCCAGGTAAGGTCTCTTATGAGGCCCCTGTAGTGCAATAGTTCTATTAGTCATAGAGTATAAGGCCAACTGAGATGAGTTTGCACATTTGAGACTCAGGGTACAAAACAATCTTTTCTTTAAAAACAAAATTCAGCTGAGCATGGTAGTGACCTGTAATTCCACCACTAGGGAGGCTGGTGCAGAAGAATTTCAAATTCTGGGCCACTTTGTGCTATGCAGCAAGACCTAGTCTCAAAAATATAAAAATTAATATGAGCTGAATTGTGGCTCAGTGGTAGAACATGAACTCAGCATGCACAAGGCCCAAGACTCAATCCCCAGTACCGA
Organism: Lophiomys imhausi; assembly: GCA_907164525.1. NCBI lineage: Eukaryota > Metazoa > Chordata > Mammalia > Rodentia > Muridae > Lophiomys > Lophiomys imhausi. The sequence goes on from CAJQZJ010032121.1 coordinate 8,917,583, forward strand.
AGATTAAGTAAATAAAGTCACTAAGCAAATGGAAATGTTCCCATAAACCTTGTCTATGGTAGAAACACTACTTTTAGTATAAGAATAAAAACCATCCATCTGGGGCTGGAGAGATGGCTCAGCAGCTAAGAGCTGCTCTAAAAGCAAGCTGCTCTTGCAGAGGACCTGGGTTTGATTCCCAGCCTCCACATAACAGTTAACATCTGCTGTAACTCCAATTCCAGGGGATACAATGCCCTCTGCTGGCCTCTTCATATATTAGGTACACACTGTGGTATACAGATGCAGGCAAATACACACACACACACACACACACACACACACACACACACCTAAACAAATAACTATATTTTTATTTTAAAATTTATTTTATTTTTTTATGTTTTTCCTGCATGTATGTGTACCACATTTATACCCAAAAAAGTAAGAAGAGGGTGTCAGATCCCCTAGAACTTGAGTTATAGATGGTTGTGAGCCACTAAATGGGTGCTGAGAATCAAACCAGGTCCTCTACAAGAGCAACAAGTGCTCTTAACCACTAAGCCAATTCTCCAGGATCCCCCATTTTAAATTTATTTTATTATTTTTTATAAATATTTTTTTTAAAGATTTATTTTTTATGAATATGTGTGCTTTATCTGCATGTACACCTGCATTCCAGAAGAGGGCACCAGATCACATTGTGGATGGTTGTGAGCCACCATGTGGTTGCTGGGAATTGAACTCAGGACCTTTGGAAGAGCACTAGGCAGTGCTCTTAACCGCTGAGCCATCTCTCCAGCCCTTTTTATAAATATTTTAAAACAACAAAGAATGACCCCAAAGAAGGCTTACTCAAAGTTACATTTTACAAATGATATCAAAAGGGAAATAGGAAAATGTATTTGAGTTGAAATCTATAAACAGATTATTATTAGTTTTATTCTCTGGGAATGGGATGCAGGCCTTACACATGCCAAGCAAATTTTCTGTCCCCAAACAACACCCCAACTCACACAGATTAATTACCACCTTAGGCTTTACTAGTCTCTCTTAAACTTTTCCTTTGCATTCACACTTTCCTTTCCTTCACACTTCTTCGCCCCTTGAGAACCCAAAGATAGTCTTTCTGATGAACTTCATTAAGGGGTAATTCTGCAGAGTTAGGGGTAAGAACAACTTCCATACATGCAGTGACCAAGTTCCCTGGTCTAATAGATGAAATGAAGCCCCATTCTTTCTTTACAACAGGAACAAATAGCTCACACAAACTGCCTGAGAATAGAGCCTATGTTTGTTCAACTTGAACTTCTACGTATCTTAATTCATAAAACATGTAGATGTTCCTGTCTTACCTTTTGTGAAGTACATAGGCTACCAAGATAAATAAGACAGTGTCCCTGTCTGCAGGACATTGTTCTACAGAGGATTAGAGACACCTAAAGTCATAATTATAGTACAATGTGAATATTTCAATCATTAAAGTGGTCAGGGTTGGTGGAATACTGGGAAGAAATAATAAGCTGTACTTGAAAACCTTAACAAAGAAGGTGACTTTGCATTGGCTCTTAAGTGGTGGATAGGAGTTGTCTCTCAATTATTTCTAAATGAATATATATTCCTCTTTGCTAAATAAATCCTTCCAATTTCCTAACAGGATCATATGTTGCATTTTTAAATTGAAGAAGTAAATAATTTAATTTTCATTTGTCTGTGCTACTGTTGGGAAATAGAAACATGAGCAAAGTGGTAGATAGAAAGCAGAAGCAGCGGTGGGTGGAGAGAGGAGGAGCTCCTTCACTGTGGGAACCAAGGCCAGGCAGAGCACAATGCAGGCCATAGTAACGATCCAATGATTCATCCTGTCATTCCTCTTCCTCTGTAGCCATCAGGTTTGGGCGGATGCCACAGGCCGAGAAGGAGAAGCTGTTGGCGGAGATCTCCAGTGATATCGACCAGCTGAACCCAGAGTCTGCTGATCTCCGGGCCCTGGCAAAGCATTTGTATGACTCATACATAAAGTCCTTCCCGCTGACCAAAGCCAAGGCGAGGGCGATCTTGACAGGAAAGACAACAGACAAATCAGTTAGTTCTCTTCTGCTCTCTTCATTGGGGATGGCTGGGGCAGGGAGTTGTTTCCTAAATGATTTGCCTTGGTACGCATGCGTATGTAGAATACAGTTCAGCTGCGGGCTGTTAAAATCTCATGGCAGGCCGGGTCCAAAACACAGGAAATGTCTTCAAATAGGATAAGTAAACATTGTTTTGAAAAAGGAGTAAGTCCTCCAAGCTGTAATTTACAAAAAAAAAAAAAAAAAAAATCTTTGAGAGTAATACAAGGACTCATAGGTCATCTCAACACTCATGAATGTGAAGCCCTCTGGTCGGAACACAGTGTCCCAACAGCCATAGAGGAGGCTGACCAGGTGTGGAAAGGTGTTGGGTCCCACTTTTACCTTTCAAATTTTCCAGAGTCATTTGTCCCAGGTTCAAAGTGGGCATGAAAATACATCCAGGATATCATGAAACCTATTTCCCTACAGTAGTACTTAGCTTTATTCCTGGGGAACTGGAAGCTCTATCCTTTTATTATATTCATGAATTCTACTTCAAAGTTCTAAGCTGCCTACACTACTCCAATGGGATATTTATTTATTTATTTGTTACACTAAATAGTGGATTGAACCCAAGGCTTCAAGCATGTTCCTGTGTGCTAGAGCTAAGCTACAACCCTAAGCCTCAGAAAGATTCTTAAGTGCCTGAAGGTTTCTTGAGTAACATTGTTTAGAAAATTCATAATAGGTGAAAGTTACTGTTGAGTGCAGTTTTCTAGGAAGCAGAGAACTTCTGACATGAAAGCTGAGAAGCCATATCAATTTATATTAAAATGAAACCCTCATCCTGCTCCCCAGTCTGCAGTCATCTGGGAGCAGGACCTGCATTATGTCTGTGTCTTTCAGGTTTTACAGACAGGGTCTGGCTTTGATAATATGATCTGCAGAATGTCCCTAGGCAGTAAGAGTTGCAGGTCTCAGACAGAAAACCTGGGTGCAGCTCTTGAAAGCCCTGTGTGTGGTCATTTACTTTCAGTGGCCAAGAAAGCAAAGCAACTATTAGGTGAATACATGTGATGCACATTCAGATTTTAGGGGGGGGGGGAACCTGTATTATCTCCTAATGTATTTTGATGACTAGCTCAGGTTCTTTCTTTTAAGTTAAATGACTTAGAGTGAAGTCAGCTAATAGCTGTGATAAAAACTCGCATGCCAGTGACAACAGTTGAGTTCTACCTGCAGGAAAGGTGATTGACACCGACACAGGGATACACAGGGCCTGGGCACAGTCCCCAGTACTTCACGCATTCTTTACATTCCAGCCACAGGGCCATCTGAAGGCTGCTGTTGTTTATTATCATTGCCATTTAAGAAGAAGCAACTGAAGTGGACAGGCACACTCACATAGAAAACTGAAGGCTCTGACGTAAGCTTCCCGACTTCTAGTTGGGAGCATTCTCAGCAAGCTCACCCAGGACCATAGAACATGAGTCATAGTACAGTGGAGTCTGTCCACTAGGTACAAAAAGCAGCCATAGCAAAAGAAACACAAATGAAGACTGTGCATCACTAATGTGACTGTAGAGAACAGGCTTCCTTCACTCACAGGTAGAAAAGTGAAGGAAGCCTGCAGAGCCACATGATAAGAGAGTTAACACTTGAAGGCAGATTGCAATAGCTTGCCAGGAGCAGGTGCAGGAGAGAGGCTGGAGTCTGGGGAGGGGGTTGCTGAGAGGCCTATAGCAGCTGGCTCAGCTTTACCTAGAGCCATTCATCTTGCAGGCTCTGGGTTCTTATCACCTTACCTCCCATGCACACCTGAAATCCCTGAGAGGGAGAGAGAGAAAGAGAGAGAGAGACTGAAAGCCAGCCCACCCTAATAGGCAAGAATTTGAATGTATATAACGTGTGTTTGAATGTATATTCAAACACAGAGCCCAAACCACTAGAAACCACTTGGAAGCCTTATCCCAACTGACTTTTTGGCTCTAAATCATTGAGTTAAAAATAAGATAATTGGAGGCCCTTTGTGAAACAAATAGCTATTAAGCTATTTTAAGGAAGGGGCTACAAAAGCTTGATTATAGACTTCTCAAGTTCAGAGGCCAAGGGTTGCCATTTTTCCCTATCATACGTAGGCTTGTGCTTGTCCCATAATAGTTACTCAGACTATTTGTTTAATTGAATTAAAGACTGTTGCTTATGCCCTTTGAAATTATGGACTTTCAACAGGGGCTTTTCACTAGCCCAATATTTGTTCATCAAACTAGGCATTATTAGTGATTGGATAGTAACAGAATTGCCTCGAGTTAAGGTCTAGAAAAAGAAAAATAGGCTGAGCCAAATATAAACAACCCACTTACTGACTATACAAAACTAAAATCAAATTGTTTGGCATTTGATTTTCTCCTTATCTGGTGAAATCAAATTAAGCACCAATGGAAAGAAATAGTTCTGTAGAGAATATGGAAGAGAAACCCAAAATGTGATTTGCAGTGAGATTTGTTCTTTATCAGCATGGTCCTATTATTCATTTGATAGCATCTATCTCAGGGGTGTTATGTTATCTCTTGGCCAGGACTGTGAAAGCTAAGATTTGCATTGATAGGGAAAGTTTTGCTGAAGAGTGGCCTCTCGAGATGGTGGGGGATGTGAGAAAGTGGCTGAGGCCACGAGAAGAGCAGCTTTGGTCTCATTATACACCCAGCTTGCGGCTGATGTCATCAGCATCAGTTGGGCCAAGCCTGGGGGAGGCTGCTCACTGTAGTGAGTGAGCAATTACCCAGAACCCTCGCAAAAGGAAATGATCAGACTGAAGGGGTCATTCTTTACGGTTATCTCACTGCTCAATTTAACCATAGCCTGTTAGGAACCCACCAGCTGCTGCTCTCTCAGCCTTTGCCTTCAGGCCATAAGGGGCCACTCCCCCTCCTCAGCTACACTTCCTTCTTCTACGTCTTATCCCTGGGGCCACTCACACCTTTCAAAACAAATAAATTAAATGTTCCTGCTCTCCTCCTATCAACTTTAACATCATATCTTTGGGATAAGATATCAATAATTTTCATCATCTTGCCTCCAAGAATATGAGCTGGATATTCTAGTCTCAGGGTTGGAGGAATGTAGGCTACAGAGTCACTAAAGAAATCTTAGGAATAGTATGCCTTTCCAACACCCTCAAATAGGGTGGAACCTATTCTCCCAACCACCTGCTTTTCTCCAATGATTTGCTTCAGCCACAGCCCTTGCTGAAGAAATCCACAAGTGTACTGGGACTAGAGCCCTTATTTCTTGAAAGTAGTTTGATAACTGAATGGACTTTGGAAGTTCAGGATGTTTGACTATCATGCTGGTACAATGGTCCATGTACCATGATTGTTGATGAAAATAAACAGAGTGGTTTTCAAAAACCATTCTCAGTGCCATGGCTTGTCATAAAGCAATAAATAGAAAAACCCTAGGTATGCCTGCCAACTATTCACTCCATGTCTGAGAGTGATGCCTGCTGAAGTCCTGGCTGCATTTCTATCTACAAATAAGAAATAAAATTTTTTATTTGTACTGTGTTGGACTTTGGGTTCCAGGGCATCATGTTGTTTAAGACAGGCACATGTAAAGTCACTGTTCTTATAACAGGGGCAAACTGGTACCATTAGAAAAGTGCTCATTCTGAATAGTATATGAAATACAAAACCACTGAATCATAAAGCCCATGCAGAATTGTAAACCACTGTGGAAACATTTCTGTGCCCATTTACATTTATGCTTTCTAAAACATACAGAGGCCATCACATCAAACTGACTCAAATGATGGGAAAGACATGTCTTTTTAAATCCTACACTTAGAGTTAAACAAAGCATAGTCTCTCCCTTCATCTTTAAAGGAGCTTGAATGAATTGGAATATTCTCCCTTGAGGAGAAAAGTATTGAGGGAGCCCTCAGAAAAAGACTTAGGAACCCCATAGGAATAAAGCAGAAAAAATGCTGAGTAATCTCCAAGGCTGGGGCTCCTGGCATTTGTTGATCCATCTATCAGTAGTAATAAAACAAATTCTTTTATAACCAGAGTCATCAGTAATGGCTAATGATATGACAGATCTGAGCTAATACTATTCTAGGCTTGGATGTGTAACTCAGTGGTAGGACACTTGCCTACATATACAAGGCTCTGGGTGCCATTCCCAGAACCAAACAATAACAACAATATTCAATATAGTTAAGGAGGAAAGCACTTGGGCTTTTTTACTTATTTTTGTTTTATTTATTTATTTATTTATTTATTTATTTATTTATTTATTTATTTTTAGTTATTGGACTGAGTTGGCCAGTACCTTTGTTTATCCGCTGTTTGGCTGAAACCGAACAATTTATTTAAGAGCTGTGGTTATGTGCTAGTTCATTTGAGTGTGAACAATCCTTACTAAGTTTTCATGTGTTTGTCCTAAATTACTAAACTACATGGGACACTGAATTACATCTGACAATCTTTCTAACTTCACTTCTATCATGAACAGCAGTTGACTCTAGGAAATAACATTCAAAAGACTTTGCCTGAGGACCCCAGCACAGGAAAGCTTGGATTTAAAAGCCCTAGTTCTTCCCAGAAAAGTGATTTTTATGAAAAGGGTTTAAAGTCATGGACAAGCCATGCAGAAAGAATTAGAAAAGAGACAGGAGGATATGCTGATTCTAGTTAGGGTCTGCTATAAAGAATTCTTTGACTTTGTAAAGTGTCTCAGCTTTCAGTTTCTTCCTACTCAGAAGGGTAATGATGCATGCTTTCAGGAGCACGTTCTATGGATCCCATGGTTTTCAACAAACAAAACTGACACACAGGAGCAAGAACAGAAAGGAAGTTGAGGAAACCAATGTACCTTGGGGTTAGCATTTATTAACTGTAGTTCATAGAGGACAAGGTGTGTGCCTAACATGAAAGCCAGGAAACACAAGAAGACAGGATTAGAATTTAAAAGATAAGCTCTAAGAATGTAGTGTTCTTCTTTGAAAAATGTAAATATCTGGAGAGGCCCACATTTCCCCAAGCCAGGTTTTTGCTGCTGTTTTGGTTTGGTTTGGAAACAGGGTCTCATGTAACCCACGTTGACCTAGAATTCATTATGTAGCCAAGGATGAACTTAAGCTCCAGATTCTCCTGTCTTTACCTCCTTGAATGGTAGGATCACCACAAGCAGCACCATGCCTAGCCTCCAACTCAGCTGTAATTCTGCACTATTGTCATCAAGTGGTTTTCTGCGAGCAGGTCAGCTCCTATGCAAATATGTATGTGACTAACTAGAGAAATCATCCAGAATAACCTGAGTTGCATTAGTTGATCTTTCTTATTTATTTCCTTTAATGGGTTGTTTTATTAGTCAAGAGGGGCTGTGAACTTAGCACTTTGTGTATAATTCCTTTTATAACTCATATAGTAACATGCAGGTGGATTACTGAGAGGTGCATCCATACAGACTGTGTGGATTTATGAGCATTTATGAACCTCAAGTTCAAAAGGATTTATCCTTCTGATGCCCAAAGCTTGGGCATCAGAGAATTCCATTCCCAGGACCTTAGTCACTGTTCTGGGAGCAATTTTGTTCTTATTTGCATATTTTTCTTAGACTGTGTATGCATTTTGAGCCCTAAAAAAATCTAGATGGGCCTCTGAGCATGTCTAGTTATAGTTTCTTTCCTGCTAAGTAAGGATGCCTATCTAGCCATTTGATGCCATTTCTGAAGGTAAACACATGGTAAACTAGAAATTGAAAATCACTGAGTCAAATTTTGAAGACAACATGGCATGTGATCAGAAGACTCTATACAAGCTAATCTGAAGCACTGCGGCTCACTTAGCTTTGTACAAAAATGTGATCAAAGACATACAGTTTATTTTATGTGGAATACTGTACCAAAAGAAGGCTGTTAATGACTCAGCTCTCAATAAAGGCAAGCACAGCAGGCAAGCTGTGACTTTCTTAGTAGGTTTGAGGATGAAGAAGTCTCAGTGAAAAAGGAAAATGATGCCTAAGTGACCAGCCATATGAGAGCGGGTCAGCTGGTGGACTGGTTGTTCTTACAGTCTGACAGATCCACACAGAAGCAGAAAGAATTTATGCAGAGTCAAAAGCAAACAAGAAACCCAGAATAATAAAATATGACTAGGGAAAACAACAACAAAATCTCTACTGGTGTTCATTTGCATGTCAATACTCAGTACTCTCTGTCAGCTCCCCACTTTTTCAGAAATGTCAGAAATAACGAAGGGATTTAAAAAAAAAAAAAGCAAAACTGTACTGGTTTGGCATGATGGTGGGGTGCTGCCTCTTTTCTCTGTCCTTGAGTATTTACTGCCAGGATATCCTGACCAACACTGATTGCCAAGGGGTTAAAGTTACATTGTTGTTAAATTGGGAGAGAAAATTAGCAGGATTTGGTGCCCTATGTTCAGCTATCCCAGAGTTTCAAAAACAGGAACCTGGGGCTTTATATGAGGGGCACGGGAAGTCAAGGAGAATCACAAGGGTGATGGAGCAGGGCAGTGTTCCAGATAAATCGCTTACTTGGAGGTGAAAGAATCTGATGCTTATGCTCTGTGCCAAGAACTCACATGACTAAGCAGAAGCTACCCAAAAGCTGAAGGGGCAACTCTGGGTACAGTCTTCCCCATTGTGAAAAGGCAGTTCACTATCTTGATTCTATGCTTGTATTTTCCATCCTGGACATGGAACTCAGAGTCTTCAGCATTCTAGGCAAGTACTGTAGTGGGAACCATATGCCTAGCTGAAGTGACAATTTTATATTCATGTTATCTGTAATCCAGCATGTTTGGTTGAGCTATTTTCTTGGTTGTCCACACTCATATTCTCACGAGAGTAAAGAAAGTCAAGGGGCTAGGGATGTGACATGCTTCGAACCCTGTGCTTAATCCCCAACAAAACATGAACCCGATGTTGTAGTGTATGAGTGTCCCAGTACTTGGGAAATGGAGACAGGAGGATCAGAAGTTCAAGCTCACCTCTGGTACAAATCGAGGTTAAAGCTAGCCTAGGTACCTGAGGCCTTGTTTACAAATGTTTAAGTAGTTTACATTTTGTTACTATAAATTATAATACACTATAGAGTGCCTAGAGCATCAATAGAGGGGGAAGCAGAAGCAGGGAGAAGGAAAGCATTTCTTCTAGGTTCAGTAAAATCATCTTCATCTGTTCAAATTTTTCTCGAGGTTAGAATCTGACCTTCAGGGATAGCACGGTACCTTTTAATTGATATAATTGACTGTGCCTTTCTTTATCCTCTTCTTACTAATGATGCCAATTGTGAAGACTTAGGGTAAACCGAAGCAGGATGTCCAATAAACAGTGAGCATGATTTGCTCCTAATTGTCTTGATGAATCAAAGGCAGAAAGCAAACTGCCTTTGAGTCCTCCAGTCTCCCTGAGATGTGATGAGCACTGTGGTTGAAGGGAATTGAGGGCAGCAATATTTCTAGAGCAACCCAGCTCTGACGCGTTTGTACAATGTGTGTATTTGGAAATCTACTCAGAGTTTAAGAGTCCTCGGTGTGTAACAGACTGAACTTGGTGAAAATCAGAAACTCTTATCTGCAAGAGTCCTTAATCAAATCTCTGGCCAGTGCATCTTGAAGCTGGCTATTGTTGCACTTATGCACACACACACACACACACACTGCCACCATACTCACTAGAAATACAACTAGAATCTCCTCTAGAAAAGAAACAGAGACCTCCAATTTTGTCAACACCCCAGCAGTCCAGCAGTGGCGTCCACACCTTTAATCCCAGCACTCAGGAAGCAGAGGCAGATGGATCTCTGAGTTTGAGGCCAGCCTGGTCTACAGAACAAGTTGCAGGACAGCCAGGGCTACACAGAGAAAACCTTTCTCAAAAACAGACAAAAACCTTTGAGACTTTGGAAGTGTCAGTGGCTTTCCCTGGGTCATATAGTTAACTAGCCCTCACAAAGCAGCTGGCAAGGCTCACAACCATCTGTAACTCAGTTTCAGGGGATCTGATACACTGTTCTGACCTACACAAGCACTAGACACACATATGGTACACTTATATGCAAACAGGTTAACAACATTCACAGGAGATAAAAAAAAGTCTTTGGGGAAGGGTGGCAGGGACGTTAACCATAGAACCAAACCAGGACCTTTTATTCCAATGCTCACTTATATAATTATTTAATAAGAATAAGGTTAGCTCTTTCTAGGGTTCAGTGCATGCAATAAGTGCAAAGTGTTCCTTCTTCCTTGTTAATCAGCCTTGAGAATTTCACAATGACCATAAGCCTTTGGCTAGTAGTATGCAAAGGGGGTGGGGGAGTAGAGTGTCATGACAAACATGAATTGCTTTTGAAAGCAGCCTGTTGCAAACATGAGTAATTGATGCACTCATTTTATTTATTAGTTGCTCCTTAAGAATAGATATATTACAATGTAAGTTCAGAACTGGGGCTGCAGCTCAGTGTAGAGCATCTGATTAGCACACATATGGCTCTGTGGTTCAGTCTTCAAAACTACAAAAACAAAAAGCTCAAAACCACTTTTATTTTACCACTTTTTGCAGTGTGTAATCCACAGGCCTGCTACAGCTGCTTTTTCTAAAACAGATGGCTTCCAGAGCATTAAAAAAAAAAAATAGACAAGTTCTTGGCTCAATGTTTTTTAATCTGCTTTGAGGGATTTTTTTATAGAGAAATATATTTCATGCATACACTGTGTTTCCTTTGTGGTCTGAATCAATTTAATCTAAAGCTGCAAGATTGGTTTATGTTCAAGTGATCTCTTCAATTATAAGTTGCTTTAATTATTTGTTGTTTAAAAAAAAAGACTAAATGTGTATTCTCTTGAAACTCAAAAAAAAAAAAAACACACAGACTTTTTTATCATTTTAGCCAGTCCCAGGATGACATAGTAGTGGTATAAACTGAAGGAAAAGAAGAGTGGAGTTGATGAAATGCCATAGCAGATTGTAACAATGAGTAGGAAGAGCCTTTGCTCCTGATTGAGTCCCTCCAGTGTTTACACACATATACAGAGTTCTTTGGAACAAGGAATCACCAACTCAGCCACTTTCCCTTTTTTCATTTGCAGCCATTTGTCATCTACGACATGAATTCCTTAATGATGGGAGAAGATAAAATCAAGTTCAAGCATATCACCCCCCTGCAGGAGCAGAGCAAAGAGGTGGCCATCCGCATTTTTCAAGGGTGCCAGTTTCGGTCTGTGGAAGCTGTGCAAGAGATCACAGAGTATGCCAAAAATATCCCTGGTTTTATTAACCTTGACTTGAACGACCAAGTGACTCTGCTCAAGTACGGTGTCCATGAGATCATCTACACAATGCTGGCCTCCCTGATGAATAAAGATGGAGTTCTCATATCAGAGGGCCAAGGATTCATGACCAGGGAATTCCTCAAAAGCCTGCGGAAGCCCTTTGGTGACTTTATGGAGCCCAAGTTTGAGTTTGCTGTGAAGTTCAATGCACTGGAATTAGATGACAGTGACTTGGCCATATTTATAGCTGTCATTATTCTCAGTGGAGGTAAGATTCATCTTTTGATTGTTGTCGATGAAGGTTAGTGGTGGAATTGGTGGTAGGATTGAATTTCCTTAATGCTCTGGGCTCCTTTTTACTGACTGTACTTATTGTGCAGAACATGCCAATGGCACAGTGCCGTGAGCATGTCACTTCTCAAGCTGAATACCATAGGCTCACAGAGTGAAGGCTTTGGGGATCCCAGGCTCCTTGCTTTTATTCACCACACTACTTTTTTTCCAGTAAAATCTAATCACGAAAGACAAATGCCCTTTTTACTTTTTTCATGTTCTTTTTCCTTGTCTTTCCCCCTTCCTTCCCAAAAGGCCAGTCCAGTCTTCAGTTCATTTTAGTAATGATGCATGTAGCTTAGCTTTGATGATGCAGGAAACACTGTGAGATCTTGACCTGGTTAATGCTCCCACCCCACTCCCTGCATCTGGAATCAGGAAATATGCATTTGCTAAACTCCACCTTCTCTCTCATGTGGTTCCTTCTGGTGCTTCCCTTTTATGCCTTTGTAAGGCACGTGGCTGTGGTTTCGAATACAGTGTGAACCCAAGAACACACCACAGAAAAAGAAATTGAGGTACTTGGCAGTTTGTTGAAATTTTGGACTTCCAAATGCATGATCTAACTAACTAACTCCAAAAGACACATTTTTTTTTTTTTTTTAGGTTTTTCAAGACAGGCTTTCTCTGTGTATCCCTGACTGTCCTGGACTCTCTTTGTAGACCAGGCTGGACTTGAATTCACAGAGATCCACCTGCCTCTGCCTCCTGAGTGCTGGGATTAAAGGCGTGCACCACCATGCCCAGCCAAAAGACACATTTTTATACCAAATGTTCCTTTCAGTGCTCTCTCTCTCTCTCTCTCTCTCTCTCTCTCTCTCTCTCTCTCTCTCTGTCATTTCCAAATAAGTAGAACTTTCTGCTTTTGTCTCTATCTCAAAACTTGCTTTGAGCCAGATGTGATGGTGCATACTTAGAATTCCAGCACTGAGGAGCCTGAGACAAGAAGATCTTAAGTTGGTGACCAGCTTGAACTACTTAGTCTTAAAACAAACAAACAAAACTTTGCTTCTTTAAATGATGAGTTCTTATATTGGAATTGACTTTAGGTGCACTTTCTGTGTAAACTGTGTGACAACCTATTTATAAAAGCTCACCATGGGGAAGGAAATCTCTAAGTGTAAAGATGTGTTAGTGCTTCATATAAAGAGCATAATCCAGTGGTTAGTTTTGTGTAATTGAGACTAGATGCTTTCAAGAGATGTAGAGCCAACATCAAGGAGGTACCTCTAATACCAGGCAGCATTCTGAGCACATCCTACACATTAAATCCTCACAACAGGTCAGTGAGGTGAGTACTATTCTTTTTTTTTTTTTTTTTTCTTAAGTCAGGAAACCAAAGTACTGGAAGATATGTGTCCTTGTCCACGGTGATGTGACCAGTGTGAAATGCAGCTGGGGAGCCAGGCAGAATGGTACACACTTTTAATCCCCGCACTCCAGAGACAGGGGCACTGTTAGTGACTATAAAATATTCTACTTTATAAAGGGTCTCTTTATAGACCAACTCATCTCCCTATATATTTACATTATTATTTATTTTTGAATGATAGTAAAAACATAGGAGATTGCTGAAAATGTATTCTCTTATTTTGTTTTTGTTTATTTCACTGTTTATGTTTTTGAAACAGGATTTCAGGGTCTCAGTTCAATTATCCTGAACTCACTATGTTGCTGAAGCTGGCCTTGAACTCTTGATCATCCTACCTCATTCTCCTCGGTGCTGGGATTATAGACATATGCTGGAATATCTTTCTTTGAAAAGTGTTCTGAATTTTGATTATTGGATATTCTTCTATGTAAATTTCTGTCTGACTATCAGATAATTTTGTGACTGTAAATTTCCAGAAATGTAATTCATAGCTATGAGCATTTTTAAAGCTTTTATTACATCATTGCCAGATTGCTTTCCATAAAGTTTGCAGTCATTTATGTCAACAGATACTAAGGGAAGCATTTAGGAAAACCCATTCAAAGGTCATACTTTGTAAATAGGAAAGATCTGAACAAGAAACAGTCATGATGGACTGGGGGCAGGATCTCAGAGGAGTGCTTGTCTGTACATGCAAAGGTTCCAAGCCCCACATAAACAAATATATACACACACACCCCTAAATATATGCCTACATACACACACAAGTGTATATACATACACCATTCACCAGTTGGTCAAGAGACCACATTATAAGTAATACAGCTTGGATGCTGTAGTTACTAACTCAGGTTAGTTTATGAAAGCTAGAATGGCACCAGTGACAAGTACTCTACATAAAAAAGTTCCTTTTGACCTTCCATAGATTATCTTCACAAAAGCCAGGATCTCATCCGACCCTCACAACGATGAGAGATATTCCCAAAGTAGCAGCCTGCCAGATTATGAAGATCTTTTAACTCCTGTGAATAATTATAGATTTTACCACTGACATCACAAAAAGTAAAATCCTTCCCTGACCAAAGTTGATTTTTATAGGTGAAGTCTAAATATAGGTGAAAGACAAGAGTAAAACTGGCCCATGTCTGTCCAGCTCATAGGGATGTGATTCTCCTCTTTCCTCAGAGGCCAGTTGTATGCAGGCTAGTTAAAAGCTGCCCAACAGACATTCCCAGACCAAGGACTGACTTCTAGTAGTTCCATCATAGGCAGATGTGAGATCAGTATCCCAAGCTGTGCCTTATTAGAGAAAGACACTTTCCAGATTAGCCCTTGTTTAGTTGAGTGTTTGTCCTTATTCTAAAATTCCAGAAAGGGAAAACATGTAAACAGGATGCTTTAATCCTGAAAACAGAGTTCTGCCCCTGTCCCATCTTAACAAGAGTGATTATCTCTTCACTCATTCACAAGTTTGTCAATTGTTTTAATGGTTTTGGAAAGAAGTACATTAAGCAAAGAGTAACTGACCCATCGTGAGCTGCTCTAGAATCATGTTAGAACTTTTGCTCTGATGAAGGCACTTAGGAAGGAGCTCAGGCTAGGGAAATGGTGAGCTCTTGTATAAGAGCCACCATTCAGAGCTGAGGGGAGGGGGCTTAGAGGGACCAAAGATGAAAATTGTAGATAGAAGTATCAATTTGACCCAGCATGGGATTTTCTGGGGAAATAGGTGTTGCTACCCACTAAACACTGCTGACCCTGTTGATCTGGTTCTTAGATTTGAACTGTGTTTAGCAACCCCTCATGTACTCAGCTCTTGCAGCCAGCTCACTGAGAGAGATGACCTAGTTCTCAAAGTCTCTGTCTCCTCTGAGCTGGAGCAAGAAATTGAATGAAAAGAACAGCAGTGCTTCAGAGCCCAAGCTTAGCACTTCCCAAGAGCACTTCATATTCAGGCTCTCATTGGATCCCAGCAGTGCACCCACGTCTTTAATTCTCACTTCACAGGCAGAAAAGTAAGAGTCGTGGAATCATATTTATACAAAATCTAATACCCACTGAACAGCAATAGGACTGGGCTAAAAGCCTAATGTCCTGTCGCTGTGGTAGCCCTGTCCTCTCTGCTTCCTTGCTAGAGGATTACAGTTCATTCTCTCAAGCTCATAGCTGTAACTCCCACCCCCACCCACATGTTCCTTCCTTAAGGCCTGAGCCTGGAAGCCAGGGGAGCATTTTCTTGTAATCCCAGCAAATAATAGCTTCCGTTGCACCCTCTAGTCTTACTGCTGAGGTAGGTGGTGTCGAGAATAATAAAACTGCATCCAGCAAGGAGATGTTTGCAACTGGCGCCACAGACTGATGCCAGCCTTGCTAGCAAGCTTTCAAACCCTGACCCATGACCAATGCCAAGTGTGAAGCTCAGAAAATCTGGCAAACTCCAGGACACTCCACTGAACCTTGAGTGTGTGCTGTGTGATAAAGAAAACCTTAGGAAGGTCCAGCTGGAACTGTCCAACAGGAAAAAACTCTTGTTAATTCAGAACAGCTTAGAATCCATTTCAATTCATCCTAAACTTTTAAGATATGAGAGAGGTAATTCACTAGATTTTACAATGTATTTTTCAAGGCACATTGCCACTACTGTCTGAGTGACAGAGAAACTGCAACTATCCCTACAGCAGCAACAGACAGTGAATCATCCACCTCTTCACTCACCATCCAGAGTCTCGCTTGTGCCAACCACCTATGGAGGTTGGGCCCCTGCTCTTTCCAGCAGACCCAGCGATGTTCCTTCTTTAAAGCAGCTCTGGATGACTGTTGTTGGAGTAACTGGCTGTTGAGTGGGTAGTAGAAGGAGGTTATGTTCCCATACTTAGACATTTGCCCAGCAAATAAGACTTGATATTCTTTGTCAATTTGGCTTTGTTCTTTAAAGTCAATAGCTTGGGGTCCCATGGCTTCATCATGGACCATAACCAGTGGGTACACTTTTTAATTCGTTGTTACTTATTATAAACATCTGTCAACTTATTCCAGGTGCTATGCTTTGATTCTGTTTTAAGTCCAATGAATGGCAACAGTAACCCCTATTTGTTGAATATTCCAAAGATGCAGAATATGTGTTCTATTCCTCATGTTTTATCTATCTTTGCTGGAGCTCTATGCAGCCTATACCTCAGTTTACAGATGGAGAAAATGGAACTTCAGAGAGATCAAGACACTTGCCTATAGTCACAGAGCTACTAATTGATAGGGCCAAAGTTTGAACCCATTAGTACACCCAGGCTGGTGCTAGGGGTATAGCTTGGTGACAGAGCTCACGTTAAGCATGTGAAAAACTGGGCTCAATCCTCAGCCCTGCAGTTCTCAACATCATCATCGTCATCATATTCCTCCCTGTTCTGTTGCCTTTTGAGTAATTGAGATAAAGAAGGTTCTTAATTGCCTTGGTCTTTGAATTCTTTAGAAGCTATGAAAAATAACTATTTCCATACTGCCCACAAATATTATAATTAAGAATGTTCATATATTGTTAATAGTATCCAATGCCCTTCTTAAGATATAATTTTAACTAGCTAGCAAGCATTTTACCCACTG
This sequence comes from Lophiomys imhausi, assembly GCA_907164525.1. NCBI lineage: Eukaryota > Metazoa > Chordata > Mammalia > Rodentia > Muridae > Lophiomys > Lophiomys imhausi. Next base: position 8,934,214 of record CAJQZJ010032121.1, read on the forward strand.
AGCCATCTTCCCAAACCCCTTGCTTGGCTTTGAGAAGTGCTAGGGAAAGGCCCAGGGCTGATGATAAACTGAAGGCCAGTGCCATGATTCTTACATCTGACATATAGTGCACACCTGGACATTTTGGTTTGCAAGGATTCCCACAAACGTAGATAGTAAACTTCAAATGGCTAAGTAAGTGTGTTCCCACTTAACTAGACACCATCATATGACAGGTCTTCAGAGAGACAAATGGTTACAAAGAAACGTTGTAAGAGCAGGCTGAAGATTGTTTAGTTGGTGAAGTGCTTGCTGTGCAAGCATGAGCACCTGAGTTCAGACCTCCAGATCCATGTAAAACCCCCACAGAGATGCAGAGACAGGAAGAGCCATGTGCCTTGATGGCCACCATAGTAGCTGAATCAGCAAGTTCCACATTCAGTGAGAAACCCTTTCTCAAAAAGTAGGGCAGAGAGTGAGGAAGACACCTAGTATCCACCTCTGACCTGCATATACACATGTGTACAGGGGCTGAGGTAGGGATGGGGTGAAGCACAAACACACATGCACTCATGAGAGGGATTTAAAACTGTTAAAAGGTGATCCAGTCTCTTCATTTCTCTTGCTCTAGAGAAACAACTGAGCAGACCTTATGCTGTGCAGGTCTAGCAGACCGATACTTACTCAGGGGAGTTGCGAAGCACCTCAGCAGCAGGTCAGAATCCAATGACCCACTGCAGATCACTTGGGGCAGAAGGGCCACCAGGTTTGGGAGTGTCTCTCTACCCCTGTATTTCAGTTACCCTTCAGTCCTTGAGTATCTGTGTCATGGTTCCATTGTACTACAGAGTGATTTCTGTAAGTTTCAGTGAACAATATAGTACTTTTCTCTGGAAAGGCTGAGTGTATGTGTCTCAGTGGAGACCCACAATTGTCATACTCTGACTCTATAGACCAAGGGCCTTTATACTATGAATATCTCCCATAGTAGTTAAGTGAAAAGGAGATAAATTTGAACCACTTTGAAACTTAGACATTAAAAATAAGTATAAATAGCAATAGGCCAACTTTTTTGTGTATTTGGTAGTTCTGGGGATTGAACATGTAGCCTCATGCATGCTGAGCATGGGCTTCCCCATTGAGCTACAGCCTCAGCATTATGCCAGCTTCCTACTTCTTCTATGCCAGCTAAATATTTAACTTCCTTCCCCATTGAGAAAGTTGTCTTTCCAACTCTTCTTCAGATATTGAAAATAAACAAGGGCATCTAATTTCTCATGAGCTGGATAGCCAGTATTTTGGTGTCTCCTGCCCCCCATCAGGCAATGGCCATGACACAGAGTAATAGCTGGTTTATTAAGGACTAATATATCTAATGGGCTCCTACCTACAGTCTGTATGAGGCAGTCCTATGTAAGAGATTGACAGAATGGCTTTGAATAATGACTCAACTTGAGTTATCTACAAATGTCCCATTAGTTCTCTGTTTTCATAACCTTATGCACTTGGTATGATAGAGGTGAGGTATATTTATGAGTTTGCAACTGGCACCTAAACACTCAAAACCAGAGAACTGGAGGCAAGGATGGAGTAATGGGGGAAATAGTGAAACTTCTTAGAGTAGTCCAGTAGATAGATATACATGTGAGGATATATATGCACAGGCTTTGTTTGTAGAGGATAGAAGATCACTTATCTGTAACTGCTCCAGAAATAAAACTTCCTCCTCCACCCAGGCTGGGTAGGCCACCATCATCTTGGGACTGAGCAAACAGTGGCGTCTGAGACAGACATAGGATTGAAAGGTGAACTGCTGAGTCATTCCTGTCCACACTAGCAGTCTTGGAAGAGGCTCCTTAGCCAGCCACAGGTGGCTTTTCAGAGCACTTTATCATTTTGAACTCTCAAAATGTGTATTTAAACTCTGAGTGACCCCAGGCAGCCTTCCAGGTAGGCACCATTCAGCTGCAAGTGGGAAAGAGAAAACCCAGGATCCTCAGGTCACCTAACAGGGAAGCTGGACACAGGGGTGTAAAGTGCCATGAGGCCCAAAAGAAACTTCTCATCCCATACAGCTGCTCAGCATCTGTCAGGGAGAAAGCTCCAGAGTCTCACAGAAGAGTCTGAAAGCCCTGCTCCCCCACTTCCTAGATGTGCGGTTGCAGCAACTATTTACCTCCCTGGGCCTTAACTTCCTTATCAGCTCCCCAGGCAAGTGGAACAGCATTATATGAAGCTTCTGGCCTTGTGCCTGGGACACTGCAACGCACACAGTGAATGCTAATTTCCTCTTTCTCCTTTGTGATATTTGAAGTAGATCTACTCCATCCCGCCAGTCAAATGGCTTAAAGTTCCACCAACCACCCTTAAAATCCTTTCCTACAATATAAATACCCCTAGGGAGCTCTCAGCTAATCCCTTTATCAGCTATCACTTTAAGGGGATTAGTTGAAGACTGAGAACAAAACTCAAAGGGAAAGAGATACAGAGGAGGAGGAGCCAAAGAAGGAGGATCAAAAAGGGACCCTAGCCCTGGGCCCCCAGGAGACAGGGGAAGCTAGGACTGTGGATTCTCCCTCCCAGAGTTCCCTTGACTTTGCAGGAAACTAAGGTGTTCAGAAAGTCATTCCTAAGTTTTGTGATCACACATTCTTTTCAAAAGAAAGGAGGGAGGGAGGAAGGAAAGAAAGAAAGAAAGAAAGAAAGAAAGAAAGAAAGAAAGAAAGAAAGAAAGAAAGAAAGAA
>CAJQZJ010032121.1:8939010-8970252 GCA_907164525.1 Lophiomys imhausi
AAGGAAGGAAGGAAGGAAGGAAGGAAGGAAGGAAGGAAGGAAGGAAGGAAGTCAGCACCTGTGAATGATCCTGAGTTGTCTCCCACCTCCAAGTGCACACATTCGCACACACAGGAACAAAACTATTTTAGCGGTGCTATGGATTGAATTCATGCATGGTAGGCAAGCACTCCAATACAGCCCTGCTTATTTGCTTATTTATTTAGACAGGTTCTTGCTATGTAGCCCAGGCTGGTCTCATGTTTCTGGGCTCAAACAGTTCTCCTCCCTCAGCTTCTGAGCATCTTGGACTACAGGTGTGCTCCACTGAGCCAACTTCCTTTTTTTAAAACAAGAAAACTAAAGTATGGAGAGGTTCATAAATCTGTCCAAGATCACTGTGTGAGGAAATGCAAGGTTAGAAGGTCAAATATCTCAGTAAACTGGTACTGTTCACCCGGGATATACATTCAAATCACCAACAGCTCTTAAAACCTAGAAGATACCATATCAGGTCAAGTACAAGGGACACATATATGTTGTGTTTAATCTCACCAGTTCATTTTAATGTGTAGTCCAAATTGAGGATCCCTGTACTAGACCCAGATCTCCTGCATAGAATGTTTGTCTAAAGACAGATAGTGGAGGGAATAGCTACAGACCATGCTTTAGCCTACTTTGTTCTATTCGCAGTCTGTCTGACTGTCACTGTGCTTCTGAAGATTAGATCAGAAAAGCACCCCAGAACCCTTAGTATCACTCCTACAAGGAATATGTATCTGGACAGTGTGACTGCTCTGCTTTGTGCCTGTTCTGGAACTGTCCTGCATTCGTGTTTTCAACTATGAGATTAAGAATTTGCCCAAGCCCCAAACATATCTATATTGGAAATTATTTTCTTGTGCTCTCAATTTTCCATTCTTACCAAAAGCACCTCTAAACCCCCCATTGCCCAGCTGTTGATATACCACCCCTCCCTTACTGACCTGGCAACACCCTGTAGCAAAGTTTGAACAAACACAAAGAGTAAGAACTTCTAGTGTTCTTACCCTATAACTCTCTATGGTCTTATAAGAGATGTGGCATTGTTGCCTTCAAAAATAAACCTCCCCCAGAAAGATCACCTAGGTTGTCCAAAAGCACATGGAAACTTACATAAGTGGAAGGGAAACAACACTTTAGCCTTCAGGTTGCAGGCCCATGTCCCCTTAGAACTCATCTTGGAGCTTCAGGTATAATCTAATAAAGGACTTGGTGGAGTAAGTTGGAAAGGAAGTTAAGTTGCAGAGTGCTGAGTCTCCGATATCCCTTTCTTCTCCTCAATGTTCACCTTACATTTGAACTGAAGTCCTTCATGGTTATGAGTCAATATATAACTGCCTCACAAACCGACATCTCCCCTTAAAGACCTAAGTACAGTCCATTTCAACTCATCACAGGCCAACAAAGAAGGTGGGAAAGGCACAAACAGCACAGGCAGAAGGACTGGCCTTTATTCTACTACCTGTCCTTCCAGAAGCCTGACCTATGGCCTGCTGCTGTGGGGGCCTAACTGAGCCTCCTGAGAAAATTTGTGGTAGGGGAATGCAGTCCGGGTGGGTAGGTCCTAGTAGGGCCGAGCATTGAGTCGGCTTCAGATAAGCCCTGTACTCAAGACAGAGTCAGATCTGGATAAGATGGAGGCTTTGTAGATCTGCCCAAATCAGTTGCTCTCTAATCAATCCCAGGACTGTGTGAGTGAAGACCGGAAAGGTTCTTTCCCAATTCTTTGCAGCCTGGGGAGTAAGGATGTAATAACTGACTCCAATCTCCTGGAGTGTGTGAGTCAACAGGGCTTCCCCAAAGGGTCTTCTGGGCAGCCCTAGCCAACAGAGAGCCCTTGACCCTGAGTCTACTCTAGACCTGCTTCTCACCTCCACAAAGTGCAAGGACCTCAGATAGCCCTTCAGGGATGTCCTAGCAGGCTTTGGGCCCCAGGAAGCAGAGAGAAGGGAAAGCATGGGATGGCTCTGGGGGCTTGTCTGAGGTGCAGTCTCACCGCAGAGAAGATCCAAGGGAGTGTGTAGAGGAAGATGAAAAGAAAACCAAGGAAGAGAGCTGAAGAGGTCTCAAAGTCCTAAAGGGCAGAAGCAGAGAGTCAATTGACCCAAGACCAAAAGTAGCTTGCTTTTGTTTTGTTTTTGTTTTTAAATAAGTTGGTTCTTAGTTTAATATGTAAGCCTATGAATATACTTTTCTAGTTCAATTTTTAAGTTTATTTGCCTAGTTGAATTATGTGAATTGTATACTAGAGGGAATTACAGATGAGAATGCATCTTAGAAATTTTGAATTAAGGATTTAGAGATCATTGCTAGAGCATACAGAGGAGGGAACTGAGCCCAATAAATCTAATCAGTTGGACCCAAGGTCATGGAGTTGGTGAAGACAAAAAGGGAGAATGTGGCCCTTTCTACTCTGTGGCCTCCTTCCCTGACTGTGTATTTGGCTTGGGCAAGGGACAGCCAAGCTGATCAGTAAATGATCTAACTTGTCACTGGAGAAAATACATTTAATCTATGGCCACAGCATCTCAGCCCTTTAGCCAAACATCATCCATCACATCATAAAAAGGAACTTGCCAAAGAAGAGTCTGAAAATCCAAACCAGATCCTTCCCCACTCCTGGAGCAGCCGGTCACATTTCACTCCCTAAGCCAGGGTCCAGCCCATCATTTGCATGCCAGGGTCTCGTTGTTTGATAGAGACCCTGTGTTCATTCATATGATCTCTTCAGCATCTTTGTCTCCACTGGTGTTACTCAAAAAGGAGGAGGAAGTAGGGAGGGCCCAGGATCCTCGCTCAGCCCTGTCTCCCCAGGATGCTGCCACTTAAATGCACGCACATTCACACAGCCTCTGGCTTTCAAAACCTTAGATATTCTTAAAGTGATGGTGATAGGGTATGGGGGCATGGGAGATCCACAGTCATTATACCAGAGCTCCAATCCAGAGTCCAGCTTTCTTTGAAGCTTCAGTGATTTCTTAACTTTTGAAATGTTTCTTAATTTATTGTGCGTATATGTGAGCATCCATATGCTCACATACCTATCATGGCTCACATGTGTGTGTGAGATATGATACATATGTGGAGATCACAGGCTAGCTCTGTAGAGTCCATCCTACTTCTTCACATGGTTCTAAGGTTCAAACTCGGCATTGGGGTTAAAACAAGAACTTTACCTGCTGAGCTGCCTCTCTGGCCCAAGTGACACGTCACAACAGAGAAAGAAACAGCCCTTCCAGGGGTAGATTCTCTAGGCCAGGACCAAATTGTTTTTTCCATTCTCAGAGTCTGAGACTTTTCATTGTTGTTATTGTTCCCATGATCCCACATTTAATGCTGGACTACCAAAGGAAGCTGTGCTTAATCCAATTAATGACATATGTTAGAAAAGGAAAAAAGTGAAACGAAAGACATATTTCCTTCTATAGTGAAAAAGAAATAAAACTGAGTGGATGTCCTCAAAGGCCCACCCTGAGAGCACACTGTTCTCCTGAGCCTTGCCTCTGTGGATAAAGGTTATGACAGTTTGTTAGATATGGCAAAACAAAACACCATTCATGGCAGATGTCTCCACTGTGTGGTGATTCTTGCCTTCAGGCTTGTTCACCAACTAAAATTATACTCTTCCATGTGGGGCTTTTGGCCAGAACAACCACTTGCTCATTAACTCAGCCAGCTGAGGACTCATTGGGCATCCACTGATGGCTCAGAGACATCAGAGCAGTGCTACTGCCTGGGCACAGCAGGAAAGAGACCACGGTGCTGACAACGCAAGGGAAGAAGGAGTTATGTGTATAGTGCTTGGAGCAGATATGCACAGTCCTGGAAAAATACAAGCATCCAGTAAATGTAACTTCAAATTGAGAGCAGAGGTGGCCATAAGGTGCCATAGGTCTCAGAGTGAAAGGACGAGGACAGGAGAGAAGGATGGGGAGAAAGTATTCCACCCCAATGGTGCTCCATTGGAAGAAGCAGCTGAAGTTGCTGTGAGGTGAAGAGGCTTCAGGCAGGAGGCACTGAATCTCTGTAGGTAGTCTGGTGGGTCTGGATATGGGAGGGATTTCACATAAGTACTTAGTTTGATTGAAGCAGAGGGATAACTAGAGAAACTGAGACTAGCGGACAGGGACAGCAGCAGATGAGGTTATGAAAGTGTGAGTAAACTCATGGTGAAGGGAGAAGAGCACTTAACAGAGTGAGCATCCTGCAAGACTAAACGTTGAAGTCAATACAAGATACCAGAGTGTGTCCTAAATGTTGTAAATGAACCCTACTTTCAGTAGGTCTTAAGGAGAAAACCCTTATATTCTAACAAATGTAGTAAACTTAGAATGCAAGGACCAAAACCCAAACCCTTTACTCAGAAATTTTAAAGCAGCACGTGTGGTAGAGCACACATTTGATCCCAACACTCATGAAACAGAGGCAGGCAGATCTCCGTGTGTTCTAGGCCAATCTAGTTTACATAGTGAGTTCCAGGCTAGCCATGTGGCCTAGTGAGACCTTGTCTCAAGAGACAGAGAGAGAAAAAAAAGAGCTTAAAACACAATTCTGTATAGCTCTTGGGTTAGAAAATAAAGCCAACATTTTAAGACAGACTGTTTTAAAAGGACACTGTTCCTGAAGGCCTGTGGGATGAAACCAAAGTGACACTGGCAGGAAAATGTAGAGTCTTCTTGTTAGTGTTTGAGAAATCCCCAAACCAGAAGAGTAAAGCATTCAAATCAAGAAATTAGGAAAGAAGAAAAAAAGAAAGATGAAAAAATTTATTTTTAAAAAGGAATTAATCATTGAAGCAAAAATCGAATTTTAAGTTGATTAATAAAACTAAAGGCTATATTTTAATGAAAAAAATAGGGGGTGGGGCTGAGAGATGGCTCCATGCTTTAGAGCACTGACTGTTCTTCCAGAAGACTCAGATTCAGTTCCCAGTTCCAATCAGTGGTTCGCAGCCATTGGAATCTGATGCCTTCTTCTGACCTCCAAAGGCAGCAGGTGTGCACATTGTATGCACACATACTTACAGACAAAACACACACATAAAATAAAGTAAATAAGCTTAATGAAATTTTTAAAGAAAAATAGATAAGTCTTTTACAAGTGAAACTTTAAAATGAGAAAACACACAAAAAGCATTAGGCTAAGTAGCATAAAAAGAGTAGATTCCATTAGTTCATAAAAAATAAAAAGAAAATGAAAGAGGGGCTAGTTGAGAAAAGGAAGGGTTCAGCAGGAGTGGGAGGGGGACCATAAGAGTAATGGAAGACTGTAATCAAAGTACATTATATACATCTATGGAAATGTCATGATAAGTCCCACTCGCTATTATATTATATACAAGCAACTCAGTCTAATAGAAACTCTTAAGAATATATAATGAAAATAGATTCCAGATTATAAAAGAATATAATGTATAACTCCATCCTAAAAGAATTTACTTGTCTTACTTTATACATTGTAGAAAGCCTAGGTGGATGGAAAGCTATGAAAGAAAAGTTAAAGTAGTGAAGAATTTGTTACCAGGGCCAGAGGACTCTTCAAATGAATTCCAAGAAGCCACAAAGGAGCAGGTCAAAACTGAAGGAAAACAGAACTCCACTTCATAAGACTGGTTCCCAGTTACTACCCAATTGCCCACAGATATTACAAAGCCATGAATAAGATCTTAACAAATGAATGCAAGGATATAAAGAAATCTATTAATGTAATCCATTGCACTAGGTTAAGATAAAATTGTATCTTTTCAGATATCATATCTCTTTAGATAGAAAAATGTAAAAGCCTTCAATAAAATTTAACCAACATTCCTGACTAAAACAAATTTAAAACTTTAAAATTCTTGGAAAACCAAAAGTAAATATATTCACCATAATCTGCAATAAATGCCACACTTGTGGCGAAGTATTAGCAGCATTTGTTTCCAGGTTAGGTAAGACTGACACAAGGGTGTCCTACCAGGCACAGTACTGCACTCCTGTAGCTGCAGACTGGAAAACTCAACCAGGAGGGCTGAGAAAGCCCAGGAGTTTAGGGCTTGCCTAGGCAAACACAGTGAGACCTTCCTTCAAAACAAAATGGAAAGGTAGAAAAGAAACAAAGAAAAAATATGTTAAGAACTGGTGAGAAACACCTGCAGTCTCACCCCTCAGAAGAAATGCTGGCTACCCTGTAGAGAGGGGAGTATTCCTCCAAAGTGAAGCAGTCTTATTTTGCTGGAAATGGGATGTGGTGCGCTACACAAAAACAAGGCTTATGCTTAAAAATTTTATTTGAAGCTGTTATGAGAATGTAGGCAGAAGCTATAAAAAGATTCATCCGGGAGGAGCAAAGGTTGGAAATGTGATTTCTGAGAAGAGAAGTCTGTTGGCAAAAGAGGTCTTGGGCTGAGGATAGGATCTCTTGATGGTATCACATCGCACAGTTAGTCCTGGGAAGTGCTTGGGCTTTGGATTCCATCCTCAGGTCTTGCCCATTAGCTGCAGAGCCTTGCTCCTCACCAGTTTAGGTAATAAGGGGGGGATGAGGGCCTTCGCTCTGTGGTAAAGCGTGTGCCTAACCGCTCAGGACTGAGTTTCATTGCCAGCTTGGGAAGTGGGCAACTCTGAAGCTGCCCAGGCCTTAGAGTCAGCCCAGAGAAGGCCTGACGGAGCCTCCATTTGTCTTTCCATTTCTCCCAGACCGCCCAGGCTTGCTGAACGTGAAGCCCATCGAGGATATCCAAGACAGCCTGCTGCAGGCCCTGGAGCTCCAGCTCAAGCTGAACCACCCAGAGTCCTCGCAGCTGTTTGCCAAGGTGCTGCAGAAGATGACAGACCTCAGGCAGATCGTCACAGAGCATGTGCAGCTATTGCATGTGATCAAGAAGACGGAGACGGACATGAGCCTTCACCCCCTGCTCCAGGAGATCTACAAGGATTTATATTAGCAGGAAAGTCCTACCCGCTGACGTGTTCCTTCTTTCAATTGCACTATTATTTTGAGGGAAAAATCTAAGAAATTTACTGTGAAAAAGCATCTTAAAAACAACAGGTTTTAGAACATGATCTATTTTATGCATATTGTTTATAAAGATACATTTACAATTTACTTTTAATATTAAAAATTACCACACTATGAAACTATTTATAGCATTTAAAGATTTAATGTATGTCTCCCATTCTGCCATCACGGATTTGGGGGCAGATTTCCCCATTTTATTTCTTTGCTCCTTTCTTGGTCATTCGTTCACATGTGTTATGCTCATGTGTGTGTTTATGTGTGTGCAGATACTGTGCGTGTGTAAAGCAGACACAGCTTTAGGAACCATTCTCAGGACTGTCATCTACCCACTTTGAGACAGGGTCTTTCATTGGACCCGAACCAACCAATTAGACTAGACTAGTGGCTCAGTGAGGCCTGAGGGGCCATCTATTTCCACCTCCCCAGCACAACCCTGTCTCTTATTTTTATGTGGATTCGGGGGTCAGGGTTGTACTTAGGTCATCAGCTTACTAGGCTTCACAGGAATCCAGACTTCCACCATGACTCTAATAGAGTTTTCACTCATCACCCAGCAACCTGTCCAACGCCATTGTCATCCCTCCATAATCATGGAGTGGTTCCAAGTCTCCTGACGGCACCAAACCCCATGGGTGTTGAAGTTTTTATAAGATGTATGTTGCATATTAACTATGTACACTCTCCTCTATCATTTAAACTATCTCTAGATACTTACAATACCTAATACAGTGGAAATGTTGTAAGCTGTAATATAGTGATGTTTGGGAAATAATAACAAAAATGGGAAGTCATAAAATTCAATAATTCACAAAATGTTCCCCCAATATTTGGCCCATGGATGTAAAACCCACATATTTGAAGGTCTGACTCTACAGTATATTAATGGGACACTGCACTGGCCACAAGAGTTGTCTCAACACTGAAAGAAGCACCAGAGAGCACAAATGTTTTAAGAGTTACCACTGTGGGCTGGGGATGTAGCTCTCTCAATGGAGTGCTTGCCTAGCAGATAGCCCTAGAGTTGATCCCTACTACTGGGGGGAAGTCATATGGGAAGACACCTGTAACTCTAGCACTCAGGAAATGGAGGTAGTAGGATCAGGAGTGCAATGTTGTCTTTCAACATTCCCTATCTATCAAGGCCAGTGTAAGATACATGAGACTCTGACTCAAAGGCAGAGGGAGTTGTGGCTGGAGAGACAGCTCAGTAGTTAAGAGTACTGGCTACCCCATTCACTCCCCAGCAACCACTTCAGCTGCCTCACAACCACCTGAACTCCCAACTACAGGCTATCTGAAGCTTTTTTGGGGTATACACACACACACATGACATATACATACCCATAAATAAAATGTTTTTTTTTAATTTAAAAACAATGAAGGGGCAGATGCCTCAGCAGGTAAAAGTGCTAGCCATACACTGACTACCTGATTTCCAACCATGGAATACATATTAAAAAGTCAGATTGGTAGTATGCATCTATAATCCCAACATGCGTATGGTAAAATGGGAGGCAGAGAAAAAGAGAATGTCCTGGAAGTTCTCAAGCCAGTTAGCAGTAGAAACAAGAAAAACCCTGCTTCAAAAGGGTGCAGGGCAAGAACAAGTTCACAAAAGCTGTTTTCTGATCTCTACACACATATAAATAAGTAGACAAATATATTTAAGACATTAGAGAGTTGGGAGTCTGCCAAAAGGAGCTTATCATTGAACTAAGAAGAAAAACATGACTCTTTCTTAAAACATTATAATGCAGGCAACGAATTATGTGCTGGATGAATGTTTAGGGCTCTTGGTCACATGCTAGGGGATGGTATGCAGGAAAGTGAAGACTGAAAAGTCAGGATGGGCCAGGCGTGGTGGCGCACGCCTTTAATCCCAGCACTCGAGAGGCAGAGGCAGGCAGATCTCTGTGAGTTCAAGGCCAGCCTGGTCTACAAAGTGAGTCCAGGACAGCCAGGGATACACAGAGAAACCCTGTCTCCAAAAACAAAAAGTCAGGATGGAACATGTAGACTCTAGGCAGGCCTCAAGGATGGTGTTGTGTTGAACTGAGAATCTGCAAAGACAGCAAAAGGCATTGCAGGAAAGCAAAACACTAAGAACAGAGCAGAAGAGGAGAGGGCCTTGCTGCCTCACCTGGCCCTAGTCATAGACAGCAGAGATGCTGTGGCTCTGCCCGTCAGCCTCCCAAGTACCATTTGCCTAGAGACCCCTTACTTTATTGGACACAAAGGTTAATGATCTATATCGTGTTTGCAACAAATGCCAGCAAGCAGATTATAAATCATTCCCTAGCATTCGATGCTTCTGGGTTGGTTGAGGCCATCAAATTCACAGCCCATCTTTGAAGCATGCCCTATGACTGAATGGCCATGAGGTCTCTGCTCTCTAGAATGACTGTTTCCATGCCCTAACTTAATCCCTTCATTTACTGGAACATGTGGCATTTCTACCCAGGAGGCTACAACAGTTGGGGGCTGTTAAGCCAAAACATCAAGAAAGATCTTACCATCCTCTTGGAAAGAGTAAGATTATGAAAGTGAGTCTTGACTCCAACCCTAAAAATACACAAACCCTACACCCCTCAGAAAGACAACCTCAGAGTCCAAACCTTTAAAAGTCACATTGGAACCAGAGCCAAGACTGTGTCTGAGTGACATGCAAACATTTGGAAGGAAAATAACAGTTCACTCAGCCATATGGTGGTTTCTTTCTGCCTTGATGCGGAGCATCTGGGGATTTTGAGACATCCAGATGACTGTTGGGTGTCTTCACAATGTTGGCGCCACATTGGGAGTTTATCAGAGAGATGGCAAGAGAAAATGTGCAAGCCACAGGCAAGGTGGGGCTCTCAGTGGGACCTGGGAGGCGATCTCTTGTTTACAAGGTTCTCAAACAAAAAGCCTTTCAGCTCTCTGCATGATCTCGGTTCCCACCAGAGCTCCACAGCCAAAGCCAAGCCTTTTCCACATTTTCAAGCCCTATTGCCAATGGAGTGGGGAGAGGGATGCTCTCAGCTCTTTGGCACCAACACTTAGCATTAAATAGCTTTTAAATTCTGGCAGCTTTCAAATTCCCTTCTCTCGGATTTTTCCCTGTGGCTTGGATGATCATTTGCTAAATATTTTACAACACATTATATTCATCTCTAAAGCTCCTGCTCCTTCCCTGCCCCTCCCCCAGTGTGATTCACAAGTTAATCAACACATGCATCATCGGTTATTCATAGCACTTTCTCTAGGCACAAACACACTTAGGGATTCCTGTTAATAAAAATAGGAAGAAAAGTAACTTTGTTCAAGAGTCAAGCCCTTGTCCCATACCTCCACTGACCATAGCCCAGCATCCTTCAACATCTCTCTGTGATGAGTGGGACACAGGGATAGCAGGCTCCTCAAGGAACCAGAGCTCCACAATGTTCTCTCCAATCATGGGAAACTTGAGCTGACCTGTATTTCTGGGCTTTTGTTGTTCTGCCTTTTGCTTTGTTTCTTTGACTTCTATGTTTAAGTCTAAATGGGGAGCAAGAAGGATTAAACAGGAGAAACAGGAGGGGAGGAGGTGGAGAAGGGGGAGAAGGCTGGGGCTCAAAGGTAGAGCATATACTTAGCCTGTATGAGGTCCCAGGTTCTATCCAAAGTGTGCATCCCTGTACAGCAGTGTTAGCTGGTGTCACAGAGCAGAATCCCAGTTGTTGACCTGAAGTCTAAAACCAGAGGGATGACCACAAAAGAAGCCAGCTGCCATTGCATTCCAGTGACTTTTTCTTGGCCATCAAGGAGCAAGTTCTTGCCATGAGTGGGCCCTGACTTGTGTGATGTCAACTACAACTGGGATGCTGAAGAAAAGAGGCAGAGATGACAGAAGATGGTGGATACCTGTTAGAGACAGGGGGGCTTGGAGTGGGGACTGGGATAGGGCTCTTTATTCCCAATCCTGAGGACAGGGATCATAGTTCATTTCCACCGTGGCATCATAGTGCTATCATAACATCAAAGAGCTGAAGAGTCGGTCCTTCACTAGATGGCCACTTCCCTGTTTTCCTCTTTCCTCACCCCATCCTGGTTCTTAGCCTGGCTCTTGGAGATTTCTGTGTGCGTCATTACCCTATTATCTGCAGGTTCCTATCCCTTGGGTCTGGTGGCATACTTGGACACACACACACACACACACACAGAGAGAGAGAGAGAAAAAATAAATAAACTTAAATTATATTAAGAAGCAGTTGTGTGGCAGACCCAGCTAGTTAGGAAGCTGGCATGGAAGAATTGCCTGAACCTAGAAATCTGAGGGTAGCCTGGGCAACAAACCAAGATCTTGCTTTAGAAAATGAACAAGCACAGATTGGGGAGATGGTTTCGTGAGTAAACTTCTTGTTGTACAAGCGTGAAGACCTGAGTTCAGATCTCCAGCACCCATGTAGAAGCTGTATACTGGAGAGACATAGACAGGAGGACCCCCTATCCCAGGGACTTAGTGGCCAGCCAGCCTAGCCAAACAGCAAGCTCCATGTTGAATGAGAATCCATGCCTCAAAATAAATAGATAATAAGTAAGTAAACAAACGAACAAATCAAAATACCAGGGTCTTAAAGTTAAGAGACCCAAGCAATACCTAGTCCCACCCACAGTTCACATCTGTTAAAGTCTACCTAGGAGCAAAGGTGAGGGGACAGGCCCTGACCTCAAGGAGTCACAGTCTGTGGATGAGTAGATACAACCCAGAAGTGACAGCTGCCTAGAGATGCAGGTCCACAGACCATACGGTGGATATAGGAGTGTCCCAGCTTTCCAAGGAGGTCAGGGTGGAAAGTCACAGGGTCCAAGCCTGTGCCAGACTAGGACACAAGTCTACCTCATGGTAAGGAGATCTCTTGGACTGTGTTTGGAGACCATGGGGATCCAGAGGAAGTTGCCAAGCAGCAGAGGGATATGATCAAATTTGAAGTTTGGAAAGCAAGCTTCCCAAAAGTCAATGCTACCCAAAGTATAAATTCTTTCTCCAAGGCTCCCCAAGATGGCCCAGTCCTGGATGGCCACGTGGAGGGATGGACCTCTTGGGAACATCCAATCCTGAGGCCTTGCTCTGCCCCTGGTCCCCACATATCATGCTAATTCATGCACCCTGAGGTTGTGACTCATGCTGACACTCTAATCCATGGACAATCTTCTGGCTCACACAATGGCATCCTCTTCTTAACTCACCATTCCCTCCCATTCCCAGAAGTCAAGGCCTCATATACCTCCAACCTACAAAGGTCTTCTGCTGCTCCATGGAACTCTCATCTCCACTGCTTCACCTGCTTCACAAACATCTCGAGGTCATTTCTATTCCTGTGTCTCAACCCTACTTCCTCATCTGTTTTCCAGAAAGATCCTTTGACCAAGAATTAAGGCTATGGTTACCATTCAGTGGTCAAAACTTGCCTAGTGTGTGCAACGCACTGGGTTCAGTCTCTAATACCCCAGCAAAGTAGTTATCTGAAGTCCTAGCCATCAGCTGAGAATAACAGAGTCAAAGTGTTGGTTACGCACACTCTTTCCAAATGCCAGCACTACCACCAGAGGGGTTGGTAACTTAATGAGAAGATCCCAAGATGGATGGGAACGTTCAAGCTATCATGAATTATAGCAGAAAGAAGAAAAGGGAAAGATGCAACTAACTTCCGGGGAGAGCACTGTTGTAAGATGAGAGATCATTACATAAGGCTGGTGAGAGCCTGGAGTGTTCAAATAACAACATCCTGGTGTGGACTTATACTGTCTGGGGTTAAAATTCCAACTCTACAATGTCTAATGACCATGAGAATATGGCTAGTGTCTTAATCTCTTTAGGCCTAAATTGCCCTCAAATGTAAAATGGGGTAATAACACCATCTCCAGGGTTATTGTGAGGATAAATGTAATAATGACAGTAAAGTAATTCTCAGAATTTCTTGGCACATCTCAATCAGTGTGGCTTGCAGGCAGCATTATTGCTGCTGTTACTAATGTGCCCTTCAAGGGGTACTGCCCAGAGAAAGAGCCTTGCCTACTCTGCAGGAGGCCTTGGATCAATCCCCAGCACCACAGAATGCAATTAACTTAATTTAATAATAAAGAAAACATCCAAGAGCTAGAGAGATGGATCAGTAGTTAAGAACACATACTGCTCTTTAAGAGGACCTGAGTTTGGTTCCCAGCTCTCACATTTGGTGGCTCACAACCACCTATAACTGTGGCTTCAAATTATCTGATGCCCTCTTCTGGCCTCTGCAGGCACTGTACTCACATACGCATACTCAACCACAGAGAGAGACAAAGAGGGAGGGAAAGAGAGAGAGACAGAGACAGAGATAGATAGAAACAGAGACAGAGAGAAAATATGACTACAGGAGAGTATTTTAAAAATATTCATATGATAGCCTCGGCCCATGAAGGAGGTTTTTCTATCTTGGGGTCTTTGAGCCTAGAAAATGCCACAACATCACAACATAGTCTGCATTTGTTTTGTTTTGTTGAGACAAGGATGGTTTCCCTGTGTAGCCCTGGCTATCCTGGAACTCACTTTGTAGATCAAGCTGGTATCAAACACAGAAACCCACCTACCTCTGCCTCCCAGGTGCTAGGATTAAAGGCATATGCTACCACCACCTAGCTTGTAGTCTGCATTTTTAAGAGTAGAGTGAAAATATATTCAAAATAGTTTGTCCCCAATCCACAAGTATTAGGAGGGGGAAAATATTTGAAAGACATCTGTGCTGTGTTCTGATTTAGGACAAATGCAAAGGATGAGGCTGAGGGAACGTTTTCTAACAAGGCTTTTCTCGGGCGACTTCTGCTCCTAATTTTAGATAAATATTACATAGTTTGAATTTCCAAAGGGGCTATAATGAATAAGAAAATTGCTAATTTGAGTCTTTAGGGAGCGGGTTGGGATATTTCCATCCCTCTGGAGTTTTGTAAGTATGTTCTAGGGCAAATGTTCCCAGGAGAATATCATTTCTGGGATCTGTTTAGAGTCAAGAGCAAGTCTCAGGGACAACACAAGTGGCTTCCGGCAAGAGTGGGAAAGTGGATCCCCAGGCCCACTTTCCACACCACTACAAACCATGGAGTATGAATGAGAAGCTCCATGGTCAGACTGACAAATCTGCCACTTTTTAGGTTGAGGCTGTGGGCAAGTCCTCTCTGAAGACATGGTATTTGGCCTGGAGAAGTCTCTGAACATCCATTCATCATGAGCCAAGGATGGACCTCTGTTCCCCTGTCTATTCCAGTGGTACCTAGCTTGAGTGTCTCCTGGAAGACCAAATAAAGGAACCGGGGCAAAAACCTTATCTCTACTGAATCTACAGAAGAGAGTCAGGCACCCAGTGAGTCCAGGGAGCTAGCCTAAAGGTTTATGAAAGAACGGTGGAGGCCCACACCACTCAGGTGTCTTCCTTAGTTGTGCTACTTGGGAAAGGGAAAGAATGCAAGCTTGGGGAGGCGGGAACCAAGTAAGCTCCAATGCTAGCACAGCTGTGTATGTGCTGCAGCTACAAGCATGACAATTCCTCTCTGGGCCTCAGTTTCTCCATCTGCACAGCTAGAAATCTGTTCTGTCTTCTAGCCCTGACACCCCAAGACCTCAGCCCTCCTGAGAGGGAGGCCAGAGGACAGAACTCTGGCTGGCCATCAGAGGCCCACGTTCACGTTCTTTGCTGCCTGAGCATGTGCTCTCAACTCAGAACGACTCAGGCCGGGGCCAGGCTGCAGCCAGTGCTCATTAAGGGTCTGGGGCTGCTCCAGCCTGAGCTGGCTGCTTCCAAGGGCAGGGGAGGGGACACCGGATGGCTGGTTGGTTCCCACTCGAAGCCAAGCTGCTGAGAGAAGGGCGTTGTGCTGAGTCAGTTGCTGGCAGCTCGGCCTGGGGTCCCTGGCTACCCTGCCTGCCAGATGGGCCAGCTCCAGGCAGGCCTCCGAGGAGCCCATGTTATCGACGATGCTGCTGATCCTGCCACAGCGGTGGGCAGCATGCCTTGGAAATGCTGCACTGGGGCCAGGCCTCCCAGGGCTCCTGGGGCGGGACAGCTGCTGATGAAGGGGGACTTTTCTTAGGAGCTGCCTCCTACTGGCGAAATGGTAGTCAAGGCTTTCTCCGTGTTCTGTTCCCTGATGAGGGTGACTATTCTTTCAAACACTGCGCACACACTTTGCTCATAAACTGCCTTCCACCTCCTAAGTCCTGGCTCATGCTTCCTAAGGGAGTGTTTGGGGTCAGGACCCAGCCACGAGCAAAAGGCAAGGGCATCTAAGGCAGAGGAGCCTCATTGCATGCAGGGCTCAGCCAAGCCAATGGGGGAGTGTGATCAAGGTGAGTCTCCCGGTGAAGGAGATTGTATCAGCCCAGACACTGAAGAACAAGGGGTGATAGGCACTCAAACCTCCAAGAAGCTACAGCCTTGCAGAGACTTCTGGACAGAGGCTGAAGCCTAAGGAAGGGCCCAGAAAAGGCCAGGAAGGAAACAGCCCATAGGAAACAGTCTGTTAAGGTCACAGCCCAAGGAAGACCAGTGGGGACAAATGTGCAGGTCACATTGTGTAGAGTGTCAATGCGCAGGCATGGGTTCCTGCAATCCACAGATGCTGTGGACAGATGTGTAAGGCAGTGCAGTATTTGCATAGGACCCTATACACCCTTCTGTAAATGTGAAATCACAGCTGCATGAAAATGCTCAACCCAGCTGCAGTGCTGAGTAAACAGGTGTCACTCCAGTTTAGGGGACAATGACCCAAGTCTGCGAGTGCTCAGTACAGACACAATTTTCCCCTAATATTATATGCAAAATTGTTTGATTCCACTTATGTGGAAGCCATGGATACCAAGAGTTGACTAACTTATTTTTTTAAGTTTTAAAACCATGCTCAAAATATCACTTGAAAGCCAAATTGTCCCCTTGATTCTTCTCAGCCAGAGGACTTCGAAAAGAAAACCCCTCCCTCTGATGCTCCATTTCTCTTATGACTTCATAAGCCTCTAAGATGGGGCTGTGCACCCCACTCTAAGAAGCACAAGCCCTATTGACTTTTAGAGAAAGACTTGACCTACCCAATGTCACACAGGTGATAGAATCCTCTAGCCAAGCACAACCATCATTAAAGAGTCTGAGCTTGGGGAGAGGCATGGAAGAGAAGGGTTGGGGCATGGCCTGAGGTCAGCAGAGGCAAGTAGAGGAAAAGATAGAGCCCAATGTCAGTAAGTGCTCACTGGCCTTGCCTGTCCCCGGCTCTCCTCAGCCTCTAGGGACACACAGATAAGGCTGGTGTGACTCAGGCCATCAAGGAACTCACTTTCATGGAGATTAGCACAGACGCTGGCAGCCACAGAACAGCCTGGCAGGCAGAGGAAGCCAGAGGGCTGGAGGAAGGGCGGGTGCAGTTGGATAACCTTGGGCAAGACTTCTGGAACCTTCTTGTGATTCTTCTTGTATAGCTTAGAAAGTGCATAGCTACCCCTGGAGGTCACGGTGACAAGGGAAGGAGGTAAAGCAGGCCAGTACTGCCCAGTCCGCTCTCTCCTCAAGCGTTAGTGTTGGGGACAGGTTGTAACTAAAAATAGCCTCACTTTCTAGCTGGTGTCACTTGCCATGTGATATCATAAGAGAATATTTGAAAGTTCTTAGGCAGTCTGAGGTATGGGCTTCCCATTGCTGTGGAGGTGGGGAAGAAAGTCAACTTGGCTGCAGAGGAAAGAGAAGGCTTCACGAAGGAGGTGACATTTGAAACAGAGTCTCAAAAGAAGACTTATGAATTACCTGGGCAAATAAGAAAGAAAGAAATTCTAGGTGAGGGGCTCGCGTGCAAAGGTGCCATCGCATGTGGGAAAGAACAGTCTTTCTGTTTCACTGAAGCCTACTATACTTGGAGGAAAAGAGATAACAACAGAATAAATTCAATCAGACTAAGAGAGCTAGGCAGACTAGACTAATGAGATTAGATTTTGGCATAGGGAGAGTGGGAAGCCATGGAAGAATTTTAGCAGTTGTGCTAGCTCTCCTGAGAAGGTCACACTTATAAACAGAAAGGTTTGTTCTGGCTCACAGTTCTGGGCTTTCAAATCCATGGTCAGTTGGTCACATTCCTTGGGGCAGTGATGAGGCTGCACACAGTGGTGGTTATATCACAAAAAAGAAAGCAAGGAGAGGAACAAACTGGAGCCCCCTAATCCCCTCAGGAGACAACCATGATTGGCCTAAGACCTTCAAGGCCCTGCTTCTCAAAGATCTCATTTCCTCCTTACAGCCATCACCCCAAAGACCAGATCTTAACACATGGGCCTTTGGAGGACATCCAAGGTCCAAGCTTCCAAGCTTGGAAGTAACATGGCAGATACTCACCCTAGAAGTCCTTGGCCAACTACTGGGAGGACAAGGGTGATGGGGAGACCACTATATGGGGCGGGGTGGGGGGAGGCATTGGCCATAAAGACAGAAGGAGCAGACAGATGTGGAAAGAGCCTAGGGGGAGCCCAAAAGACAAAGATCGGTTTGGACTTAGTGTCACAGGCTTTAAGACAGGGACACACTCTTTATCTGTAGAGGTACTTTGCTTCCTGAGGGAGGAGGACCTGCAGGGGCCCAGGTCAGGTGTCTAGATGGCTGTGGGATGCAATGGAAACCTGGATCTTCAGGATGCAATGAGCTGGAAGATCCTGGAGTGTCATGCAAGGAAATAGGGACAACCACATATACAGTCACAGTAAAGGACAGTAGAGGAACCATCTTGACTCTCTAAGTCCCATTTCCCCACTGAAGTCTACAGGTGGCTTGATACATTTTTTTCTTATTTTCTTTTTTTTATTCCTAAAAAGACTCTCCAAATATTTATCGGGTGCCATTTATTTGCTGGGGGCTGTTGGAGAAGCTATTCCCCACCAGCTACCAGTTCTGAAGTCTTCCCAAGGCTAAGCTGTGGGTCATCCCGTCCCACAGTGAGGAAGTACTGTCTCCATTTCAGAGGTTCTTCAAAGGCTGGTAAGTGATGAAGCCAAGATTGGAACTTAAGTCTTCTAAGATCAGTGAGTGTGACAACCCTTCAAATCAGCAGAGCCAACTACCCCCAGAAGTGGAGGATTCAAGTCCTCCATCTTCCCAGCTCTGGGTTGTCCCATCCAGGGTCTCTCATACATAGGCACGTGCACGACACAAAGGGTGTGGCTTGTCCTACCTCCTTCATAAAACTTTATTCTCTCTGGTCACTGCAAGGAAAACTTCCCAGAGTATCTATCTTACCTTCTAGAGAGAGCTTTATAACCGGGAAGCTGGGCCCCAGATGGGTGGCAAGGCCCAAGGACAAAGTCCTTTCACTGTAAGTCCCTTCTCCCTATTGGCCCTTGCCTCTGTTCCCAGCCCAGGAAACGCCCCCTGAGCACCTTCTCCTGTGGCCCTGGAACTAAGCCAGGGTCCAAACTTAGGTTTGCAGTGGCTGACACTCAGCAGCCTGGGCTGTCTCCTTGCAACCTCCCTCCCGCCCTCTTCTATCCTGAAACTCTAGGCCCTGTGTTCTCATTCATGGAATGGAGGTGAAGGCCTTAGTCCAGATCCTCCAAGGCCATCTAGGGGTCCCATGGGATGCTGGGAAGAGAAAGGGCCCAGAGAGCTTCAGAGTGCTGTAACTTTTCTTAAGGCTGCTGTCTGCACAACCTCAGCCTTGCCAGAGTCAGGCCTCAGGGCAGCTACTTCCAAGGTGGAGATGACACTTGGCTTGTAGGCCAGGTGTTCTCCCTTGGAGGTACCAAAGTCCTGAGTTTATAGGCTCCATGAGAGGGCCGGTACCATGACTAATCTCATCACTGGCTTCCTGTGTCACCCTGCCTGCCATGCAGGAAGTCAGCGGGCTTCAGCCCCCCCTTAATCACTGCCACCTCCCCATGACCCACCTCAATCACATCTCTTTACAGTTGGGCAGAGCCGGTTGGGCCTCCTCAAACTTCCATATCTGTACCTCAAGATCACTGATAGGCCTAATGGCGTTTGCTCGCCTCCACACCCTGGGCCCAGCATTCCAGGAGTCACGCAATCCCACAGGCCCATGGAGGAAACTGTTCCCACAGCCTCAGGCCTTGGGGCCTGGGGAGTCTCCCCACCCCACACAGCATGTGAAATGAGCCTTTCTTCAGGACACCTGTCCAGCCGGCCCCAGCCATGGCTGACTTCCTTGTTCCCTAGTCCTGACAATTCTGCCCACCTCCACCCCTTCTGTCCCATCCCCTACCTCTGTGTGTGTGTGTGTGTGTGTGCGTGTGTGTGTGTGTATGTATGCATATATATGTGTGCATGTGCGTATATAAATATGTGTATGTATGTATATATGTGTGTGTATGTATATTTTTTTTCTTTATCTCTCCTTCCCCTCCTTCACTTTCCCCTTCCCTTCCCCTCCCTTCCTCCTTCCCCTACTCATTTGGACTTCCTCCCAGGGGTCTATAGATTCCTATTTTATCCTCCCAGAGAGAAAATTTTGCTAGAGTGACCACCACTCCAATGTCTTATTCATTCCTTCCTTTCCCTCAGACTCACTGAGCTTCTCTGGGTCAGGCTCTGTTGCTGAGTGACAGAAACATAAATCTGAGTGACACAGATGCTGCACATACAGAGTTGAGGCTGGAAGGGGCACGTCAAGGTAAAGAGGCCATGCAGCGGCTGCCACAGCTATACCCCTCACCTTCCACTTGGCCCCCCAGACCACCAGCCCCCATCCCTCTGCCTGAGACCCTTCTCAAGCCAGCATTTTGCTTTGACATCCCATGTGACAGAATGAGTTTGCCACATTCCCCCCAGCAACCTTCACCCAGATCAGAGGCAGATTGAGTAGACACCTCAGTCTCTCGCTTTTCTGTGTCCACCCCAGAGCAGTTGCACCCACATCTCTGTGCAGGAGCCCAGACCAAGACATCAGGTTAGCACTCATGGCAGTCAGCGTAAGGGCAGTGTGTTCACCCAAGAGCATGGTGAGCATATGCAGAGCACCTACTGTATACCAGATCCTGGTTACTGGGACACTCGGGTAATTACACTATAGGCCTGGCCCAGCCGGGGCAACATGGGTGAAGACAGAACTTATAAGACTCTATGGGAACCTAAGAGGATCCCTAACCCAGTCTGATGAACAGATGATGCAGCAGCTCAGCTGGGTCTTGGAGGTTCATCCGAAGTTGCTCTAATAGAGGCTGTACAGAAGGGTTTTTGAAGGTAGGAGAAACAGGAATGCAAGGTCAGGGAAGTACAAGCAAACATGCCTGATCCTGTTTCTGGTGTCTGCTGGGGGTGACACATGGGGCACTCTCATGACATCGGGAAATGAAGCAGGGCATCAATGCTGAATGAACGTCCTTTCAGACACTGACATGTTTGCACTTTCTAAAGGGAAGTGTGAGTAGAGGGAAGTGTGAGCTCAAGGAAACTCAAGGGGAATGAGTACCTCGGAGTCCCAGGGGTCAGCGGTGCTAAAGAAGGCTCTTTGATTCTGGTTCTGTTTCCCAAAGTTTCCAGGCTCGGCTGCAACCACATGGACGTTTGCAAAGGGTGCAGTCTTCCATGATGATCACCAAGGCTTCGAAGGGAACATTAGACTAGGAAGATGAGGAAGAGCCCTCTCCTCACAGCCCTCTCAGCATGGAACCTCCCTCAACCCTGCAGTCTTTTCAGGGGAACTCACATTAGAGCTACAGTTCTGGGAGTCTGGAACCTGCAGAGGTCCCTCCTGTGAAGGACCAGTGGAGCAGAGTCCCATGAGTCTGTCCTCAGAGCCAGCACTCCTCAGGAGTCAGGGTAACACAGTTCCAGGAGCCAGTAGGGAAGCAAAGCCTGGGTAGGGAGAGGTGCAGTCGCACTTAGGCTGTTCTACCACCCCAAGGCCCAGCACCACTGAATACACCTGGGTCTCAGGACAGACAGGGCCCAGGAAAGTCAAAGGTTGCCTTAAGCCTCTGCTCCAGGCTCTTTTCATAACCTGATCTCTGAAGAATTCAATCAAAGTGCCACTAACCACTGCTCCTGCCACCATGCCTGCTGCAGCTGGAACCCAGGGCATCTCCCAACCTAGGAAAGCTGCCATTAAGCCACACCCCACACCCACCATGCCCCCTTTTAAGAAGTAACTGAGATAAGGAATCGCTGAGTTTTGTCCAAAGATATGTGTTCTTTTAAGTTGGCTGAAGAAAAGATGGAGGCATTGACCCACACTGCACCTCGGCTCAAGATGAAGCTTTAACATTACTCAAAGCTCTACATGGGTATGGAAATCTTAGACCAGTCACTGCCTGTCAGACTTCAACCTGATTGGCCAGGCCAAGGTCACTTAATGCACTGTGTCTGAGGGTTACAGAGCTCCAAGGGGCTTCTTTTAATGTCATGTTCCATCCTAGGAGCACAGTCAGCTGGAGCCTCACATCACAGTGGGGTGGGGGTGTCTCTTGGAAGTGACCTGGGAAGGAGCACAGTGCTTATAACCACTACAGTCACCTGAGCAACATGTCATTCTTTCCACCACAGCAAGGGACCATGAGAACAGAACTGTGTCAGGACCTGCAGAGAACAGAAGGCACACCGGAGCTGGGTCACTGGCAGGACATTAAGTGACTGGTAGAATCCAGGGCTTGACAGAGTGACAGCTGCAGACTACGGAAGGGAAGGAACCTCTGTGGGAAGAAGACAGCTTGTCATGATCCTGACTTTGATTTAGAGAGGTAGCCAGCCCATGGGGACCTTCAGAGAAGGAATCTTGGGAATAAGCCCTGGGTCCATCTCTTTCACTTTCTGGGATCCTGTGAGTCCCATTGACTAAAGCCATCCAGAGCCAGTGAGTGAGGACAGAGATGATGAAAACTGCAGTCCAGAGGAAGGCCTTCCCTGGGGCACAGCAGGGCGGAGATACTTGAGTATGGGCTGGGAAAAGCCGTGAAAGGCATCCCACTTGTCTTATATCTCAGCAACTTTTAGAAACAGGGCCTTGGCCCATAAACTTGGAAACTTCTGGAAGCAGCATTCTCCATGTGAAGGGTTTCCTAAGGACCACCCAGAAAGATTTCAGAAGTTCTGTGTCAGAGTTTCATGCTGTAAGTCTTTTCCCCCACCCCCATAGGTCCTTCAGAAGAGAAAGTAGAGAATAGGCTCCAACTCATCGCCACAGGAAAGGACTTTCTGAATAGGACATTGATCCAAACACAGGCATTAAGACCAACAATCAATAAATGGGACCTCATGAAGCTGAAAAGCTTCTGTACAGCAAAGGACACTATCATTTGGGCAAAGTGACAGCCTACAGAATGGGAAAAGATTTTTATCAACTATACACCTGATAGAGGGTTAGTATCTCATTGTTTTTAAAAAAATTAAAATATCCCAGTTGTTCAATTTTACCAATGAAGACTCAGGAACCAGATGCTGGGTTGAAAACTTGTTAACTCGAGAAGTAAAGAAAGCACCCAGCTGACGTTCCTATTCAACCAACATCCCAGCCAAAAGCAATAAGCTAAAAATCCCAGAAGAACCTAGAGGAAGAAGCCTAGAAGGAGAAAGCTTGGAAGGAGAAAGCTCTAAGGAAGAAAAACTCAAAAGAAAAAGAACCCTGAAGGAGCAAACCCAAAGGAAGAAGTCCCAACTCCTTCTTCTAGCTGTCTTAAATGCCCCTCAGCTCAGTGTCCCTCCTTTCTGTTTAATCCCTGTCAGCTGGTTTCTTGCTCTGCCTCTTGACCTAGGGTTAACTTTATTTAATACTGTGTACAGAAAGCTCTTGGATTAAATGTGTTTGCTTAGAGCTGAAGCATACCATAAGTACTTATTTTCAATAAACAGAAAGTTCTTGAATTAAAGTTGTGCTTAGAGGTGAGCCATACCATAACTATTTATTTACAGTAAGCAGAAAGCTCTAGAATTAAAGGCTGAGTCATCCCACAATAGAAACAGAATTTTCAATTCACAGTCTAGGGGTTCACAATGTGATCGAATATTCTGCAACCACATCTAGAATATATAAAAACTCAAAAAGCTGAACATCAAGAAAACAAACAACCCAATTTTAAAAATAGGGTACATTGCCGGGCGGTGGTGGCGCACGCCTTTAATCCCAGCACTTGGGAGGCAGAGGCAGGCGGATCTTTGTGAGTTCGAGGCCAGCCTGGTCTACAAAGCGAGTCCAGGACAGCCAGAGATATTCAGAGAAACCCTGTCTCGAAAAACCAAAAAAAAAAATAAAAAAAAATAAAAAAATAAAAATAGGGTACAGAACTAAGCAGAGAGTTCTCAAAAAATAAAACAAAGAGCTGAGAAACAAAGAAATATTCAATATCCTTAGCCTTCAGAAAAAAATGCAAACTAAAACCACTTTGAGATTTCATCTTACTCCAGTCAGAATGGTCGAGATCAATAAAACAAATTATCATACATACTGCTGCTGAGGATGCAGGGAAAGTGGAACACTTATCTATTTCTGGTGGGAGTGCCAACTTTTACAATCGCTGTGGAAATCAGTGTGGCTGCTCCTCAGGAAGCTGGGATTAGATCTATCTCAAGATCCAGCTATGCCACACTTGGCCATATACCCAAAGGACTCTACATCTTACCACAGAGATACTTGCTCATCCATGTTCATTGCTGCTCTACTCATAATAGCCAGAAACTGAAAACAGCCAAGCTGTCCATAAACTAATGAATGAATAATTCAGTTGCTAGGGAATCCTGAGTGAAGTAATTCAGACCCAAAAGACAAATATTGCTTGTTTTTCTCTTATATGTGGATGTGAGCCTTAAGCTTTCCATGTGTGTGCTACAATCTGCATAACCAACCACAGAGGTTAGGTTCCTAGTAAGTGACCAAGGTAGAGGACAGAATCTCCTAAGGAAGGGGAAATAAAATATAATGTTATGAAAAAATAAAGAGGAAACTAGAACAGGAGGATTAAATAAGGAGGGAAAGGGGAAAGAAGAGTAAACCGGGACTATGGGGATGGACAGCTAACACTAATGGCCATTTGAAAAACCACATGAAAACATGCTGCTGTAGAAGCTTCCTAAAATATATACATATATGAAAAGACTCTAAAGGGAGTCACCAAATAATAGAGAAGACAGTGGTCCAACTAGACATCTTATGCTACCAAGTAAAACCTCCAGTGCCGATGGGCATGGTGGCACACACCTTTAATCCCACCACTCGGGAGGCAGAGGCAGGCGGATCTCTGTGAGTTCAAGGCCAGCCTGGTCTACAAAGTGAGTCCAGGACAGCCAAGGATACACAGAGAAACCCTGTCTCTAAAAACCAAACAAACAAACAAACAAACCGTCTAGTGCCATGGCTGGGTTACATATTGTTGAGTCATTAGTCAAAGGAATACCATAGAACCTCTCAAACATCAAGGGCTACCAAGGCTATTGGTTACTCTCCACAAACTGATGGTAAGGCCCTATTGCTGAGGACAACACTTACTTATATCATCAAACACAGAAAAGTTGAGCTGGTGCCTATCTAGAAGCTTCACTGCTACTGACTAGTGTTCATGCTACTGAAAGGTATCCTATATACTACTGGAGGAGAAAGGTAATCATCAATATCATCCAGCTATAAATCCTGCAATCTACAACAGTGACCTGTCAGCAAGATATACTGGTGCTATAGTGGTACAAATGTTCTGGGAGTAACTGGCCACATTTTTATTAGAGTTAAGGCCCACTCCATGACTTGGAACCCATACCTGACACTGATAAGGTGATCAAGAGCCTGAGACTGAAGAAGTCATGATCCTAGGGGGAAACCTACAGCTATTATTCTGCTAAAGGAAAATAACAATAAAATGACTCCTAATACCATACTGCCATACCCATAGATGAGATCAGTGCCTCATCCAATCCATATCAAAGAAGCTTCTTCTGGCAGTAGATGGGAATTATTAACACAAAGGCCCACAACTGAACAACATGCAGCGAGTAAGACTCTTTGGAGCACTCAATTCTTGTTGTTATTTTTGGTTTTTGTTTTGTTTTGAGACAGGGTTTCTCTGTATATCTCTGGCTGTCCTGGACTCACTTTGTAGATCAGGCTGGCCTCGAACTCACAGAGATCTGCCTGCCTCTGCTTCCCGAGTGCTGGGATTAAAGGCATGCGCCACCACCGCCCAGCCTGGAGCACTCAATTCTTAATGGGATGTCTTCATCAAACCCCTCCCCTCAAGGCTCAGGGAGCTACGTGGAAGAGGAGGCAGAAAGATCATAAGAGCCAGAGGGGATGGATAATTCCAAGGGAACAGTGTCTCCTAGGCACTTCTAGTACTGATGTACATATAAACTCATCAAGATTATGGCATGCCCAGGTTCAAGCCAGATGGGTTCTGAGAGGGCAAGATGGAACCAGGGTCCCACTCCTAACCAAGAAGCTGCTTGAAAATGATAGCAACTGGCCAGGGGAAAACCTGTTTTCTCCAGTGGAGTGTCACTGGATGTCAGCCACATTCTAGGGCAGGCAGGCCCCATGCCCTGGGACAGTTGGCCAACACAAAATGGACCCTGTATTTTGTTTTGAGTTTTTCTATGAGAGGGTGTCTTTTTGTTTCATTTTCTTTTGTTTGGGATTTTTGTGTTATTTTGTTGTTTTTTTAATATATTTATTTATTAATTCAAGTTACATCTCAAGCACAGCCCCCTCCCTTATTGTGGTGTTTTGGTTTTCTTTTTTTGGGTTTGAGAGAGAGAGAGAGAGAATATGAAATTTAATGGGTATGGAGGTGGTGAGGAATTGGGAGTAGGGAAATATAATTAAAATATATTGTATAAAAAATAAATTTTTTCAAAAAATTTTAATACATTTATTTGGGTTTTTTTAAGGGGCGATGGGATGGTTCCATGTGTGCCTTGCCATACATGTGGACATTGGAGGACAACTTGTGGTAGTCCGTTCTCTCCTTACACTACATATGTCCCTGGGGTCACACTCGGGTCATCAGGTCATCAGCAAGTGCCTTTACCCACTGAGCCATCTTGCCGTCATTATAAGGCCCCCAGTACGTCTTAGAATGAGGTCAGCAGAAAGCAGAGCCTGAGGCGGGGGTTGAGAGCAGTCATGTCTGGGTGAATGAAGCAAGAGGCTGATGGAAGTGAAGCAGCGGAGACTGAAAAGAGAAGCACTGGAAGGACAAGTTGCTCCTTTGGAGGATGGATACTCTCCAGAGACAGTCTCTACCTCCACTGGCTGAGGCTCA
This sequence comes from Lophiomys imhausi, assembly GCA_907164525.1. Classification (NCBI taxonomy): domain Eukaryota; kingdom Metazoa; phylum Chordata; class Mammalia; order Rodentia; family Muridae; genus Lophiomys; species Lophiomys imhausi. The sequence goes on from CAJQZJ010032121.1 coordinate 8,965,247, forward strand.
TCCCAGGGGTCCTGTGTTAGATGGACTGGGAATTCTCTCACCAAGCCGTCACCTCACACTGCATCTGAAAATCAGGTATTTGGAGACAGCTCAGCTGGGGAGTTGGTGCTACAGCATCTGAAGGTGAGTTGGACTTTGGGATTCGTTTCCAAGATCGCTCACTCCCATGATGCCATGGACTGACTTGTGTCCCTTCAAATTCCTGTGTTGAAATCCTGTCCCTCAGTACATTCAAGGAGGTGATCAAGGTTAAGTGGAGTCAGAAAGATGGTCTAAATCCAGAAAGAATGGATCCTTACCAAAGGAAGAGATGACAAGAACATGTGCGCAGAGAAAGGTCATGTGAGAAAACAGCAAGAAGCCAGCCATCTATCTTCAAGCCACAGGAACCCACCCTGCTGGTTCCTTGATCTTGGTCTTCAGGCCTCTTGAACCAAGGAAAAAAAAAAAAAAAGAAGAAAGCAGTCTGTTGTTGAAGCCACCCAGGCTGTACTGTTTTGCGGTGGCCTTCATAGACCGTGACACAAGGCTAACGGCAGGGGATCATAGTTCCCTGACACCTACTGCCTGAATATCCTGGTCTGGCTGCTGGCCTCCCCTGGATCTAAAACAGCAAGGTGGGCTTGGGTGCAACTCAGTATTATAATCCTTTCCCAGAATACAGGAAGTTCTGGGTTTGGTCCCCCATCACCGTAAAATAAACAAACCATAAACAAAACCTTTATGGCACAGGCTTGGAGGAAGTAGAAGTTCACCACTCCCTCCAGGTTTTCTTGGTCCTGTGAGCCAGTCTACTTACTGTGAGGGGACAGCACAGGACCATGTGAACAGGATCCACCTAGCACAGTGGCCGCTACCTCTCAGAGGTGGAATAGAGCTGGTAGGTATGGGCGCCCACATGGTTTGGGTGACTACTAGCTGAGAGCCAGCACAGAGCAATGCCTAAGCCTCAGCACCTTCCCCAAAAGCTTGAACTGAGTTTTGAAAGTTAAATCAGAGACTGAAGGAGAGGTAACAAGCTGGCTCTTGGGACAGGCTCCAGTGGCTGAAGGTTGCGCAGGGACCCTTGCACTAATAATTGGCTGTGACCCAACCGTCCCCCAATTAGGGCCCCCACAAGAGGAGAAACTTTCTTCCTGCTTAGGAATTGGGTTTAAGAAGCCACAGGCCTCTCTATCACTTGCCCAGAGCCTCAAGTAAGGACCCAAGTGACATTTTGCCTGTTTTGCACCTCTGTCTTTCTCCCAGTGATTAACATCACCCAAGACTGTCCAGTTTGGGACAAGCCGTGAGACTCTGGGAGCTGGAAAGACCCCCACACGGCCTCAGGTATTGTGTGTAAAGTAAAAAACAAAACAAAACTGAACTTCAGAGAGAAACAAATTGATCCAAGGTCACCAGGGAAACTATCACATGCCCAGCACCTACGTTGGACAGGATCTATGGTGGACACTTCCCCCTATCCCATTCCTATCCACAGACCCGGGCTTGGACTTGGGGACCCTGAGAATAGAACTCAGACCTCCCTAGTAGAGAATGGGAACAAATGAGAGGGGTCACAGGCCAGGCGCTCCTGCTCATATTAGACCCTGGTCTGAGCTCTCTGAATGGTGCCAGGGTCACAGGCAGTGTTTGGCAATTCTTTAGCAGAGTAACCCTCCTGGGACACAGGGCACATGGATACCAGCTCCTGGCCCACTCCATACCCATTGCAAGAAGAGCAGCCACCATGTGAAGCAATGATTGCCTCATACAAAGAACCCAGTGTCTTAGGATCAGGCCATGGGGACTCAGGGGACCCAAATTCTGGCGCAAAGGCTCATATGATCAGGACCAGCATTGAGCAACAGTTTGGGTCAAGGGTTTGCCAGTCAGAAGCTGCAATAAACAATGCTGGGCTCCCTGGATACAAACACAGTTAGCCTGGTCCATGGAGTGGCAACCACAGGACAAGACACTGCTGGCCACACAGGATTGGATAGTCATGAAGGATTTCACATGTTCCCAGCATTCCCAGAATGCATGAGGTGTCATCACTTCCTCTTACAGTTGAGGAAACTTAGGTCAAACACAGGCCATGACAAGCCAAGACTTCAGGTTACTAAGTACAGAGATGAGAGCTTAAGTCCTTCTCCACAATGTCTAAGGAGATGGGATGTATGAGTAAGGTAGGAGCATGTCTTTGCATTCATCCCAGGGGCCTTATTAGAGCCCCTCCAGGTCAGGTCAGGAGCCTAGCCCAGGGACCAAATGTAAAACAGCCAGTGCCTAGGAGTCTCATGTCCTATCCTAATCCTCCACTTGGAAGCCTGGCTTCCGTGAGTCCCTTGACCTGCCCTTGACCTGAATGAGTTGTTTCCTCATACCTGGAGGAGGGGCAAGAGCCACAGGGGTGCAGGCCACCAGGAGAATTCAGCTAGTCCATTGCTGCCCCAGGAGACCCTGTGGGAAGTTCCACAAATGGTTGTCTGCCCAAGCATATTTTTAAACATCTTAAAACCACAAAGAAAACTTTGTGTTTGTGTGTGTGTGTGTGTGTGTGTGTGTGTGTGGTATTTGTATACATATTTTTGTATACACATGTGTATATCCCAGAGATTGTATCTTAGAGTGCACACACACCACAAATACACTCAGTTAATTAGCATACTGATGGTTGGGTCTTTTTTGTATGTTAGGCAATGTACAGGTGTGCAGATGCATATGTGTGTGTATATTCAGAAACCAGAGGATAACCTCAGATGCCATCTTCAGGAATGCTATCCACGTCCTTTGATACACAGACTCTCACTAGCTTGGAGAGCACCAATTAGGATAGACTGGCTGGGCAGTCAGCCCCAGGGATCCTCCATGCTCTGCACTTTTATGTGGGTTTTTGGGGTTGAACTCAGGTCCTCACACTTGTGAAGCAAGTACTGAACTATCCGCCTGGCTCCTGTTGATGATTTTAATCAACTGAGACTGTTATCCTAATAGACCACGAATCAGTGGCTCTACGCAAGACCTACAGTTGCCAATGAGTCTACAACCCTCATGGGTATAGTCACTGTGTCTATGAGTTTTCCGTCATTCTGACAAAATACCCGAGTTGATCATCTTATAAGGGTGAAAGGCTCATTTGGGCTCATAGCTTCAGAAGCTGTAGCCTGTGTTTGGCTGCCCCACTGCCTTTGAGCTGTGGCAAGGGAGAACATAATACTAGGGACCATGTGGTGCTTGTCTCATAGCAGCCAGTAAGCAAGAGTGGAGAGGAGGGGCTAAGACCATACTGTACCTAAGTATTTGTTATTTTCTCATTGCGCTAGCAAAATCCCTGACAAAAGCAACTCAGGACAGGTTTCTCTTCACTCACAGTTTGAGGTCATAGTCCATGGTGTGAAAGCCATGGCAGCAGAGTGTGAGGCAGCTGCTTCATTGCCTCTGAGATCAGCGAGCAACAGTGAATGCTGATGGTCAGCTTCCTGTCCTCTTTTTATTCATCCTGACACCCCAGCCTGTGAGATGTTGTCACCTCCATTTAGAATGACAAACCTAATCTAGATAATCCCTCATGAGTATGCCCAGAGACTTGTTTCTATGGTGATTCTAGATCCTGTCAAGTCAGCAGCTATCAGCCATCCCGGTCTCTAACAGCATATCCCCAGTAACCTAACTTCCTGTCACTAAGCCCAACTCCTTAAAGGTTCCATCATTTCCCTAGATTTTATAGTTTTAGAGAGACAGGGAGGAGACTAGAACAAGAGGATAAATGAAGAGGGGAAGAAAAAGGGGAATAAGGGAGGGATAACTTACACTAAGGGTCATATGAGGGATCATATAGAAACCTACTACTGTAGAAGTAAAATATACACATATATGAAATAAATCTTAATGGATCCCCCAAATAACAAGGGAGACAATTCCCCAACTAGATATCTTTTGGTATCAAGTAAAAAGAGTTCAAGTGCCAGAAATGGGTTACATCAAATTGAGTTGTTGATCAAAGGGGTGCCATGGAAACCCCTAAACATTGGGATATTGCCCAGGTTATTATTGATTGTTCTCTACAACCTGAGGGCAAAGCCTTATTGCTGAAGACAACACTTACATATCTTATTGAACATGGAAAAGTCAAGCTGGTGCCTAACTACAACCTTCACCCCTTCTGACTAGCATTCATGGTACTGGAAGGTACTCTGCATACTACCAGCAGAGAACAGTAACCACCAACTCAAGTACAAACACTGATATAAAATGGTATCCTGCCTGCATGACACACTGCTACAATAAAGGCGCAAACCATGTGGAAGTAACCAACCACTATCTGCTTGGACTTGAGGCCCACTCCATGAAATGAAACCCATGCCTGACACTGCAAAAGTGAACAAGAACCTGAGACTGATAAGCCATAGACCAAAGGGAAAACCAAATACTGTTGTTTTCCTAAAGAAACATAGCAATAAGTTGACTTCTAATGACATACTACTGTACTTATAGATCAGTGTCTCACTTAGCCATCATCAGAGAAGCTTCCTCTTCCAGTAGATAAGAACGGATACACAGTGTGATGGTGCACGCCTTTGACCCCAGCACTCGGGAGGCAGAGGCAGGTGGATCTCTGTGGGTTCAAGGCCAGCCTGGTCTACAAAGTGAGTCCAGGACAGTCAAGGATACACAGAGAAACCCTGTCTCCAAAAACGTTAAAAAAAATTTTTTTTAAAGAACAAATACAGAGAGACCTACAACTAGACCATGTGCAAAGAGACTTCAGAGCATTCAGTCCTAAATGGAATGTCGTCATCAAACTGGTTCCTCCCCTCAAGGCTGTGGAAGAGGAGACAAAAAGATTGGAAGAGCTGGAGGGGATGGGTGCCATCAAGGAAATAGTGTCTTCCAGACACAATAGGCCTGCACACATATGAATTCATAGACGCTGTGGCAGCATGCACAGGGCCTGCACACATATGAATTCATAGACGCTGTGGCAGCATGCACAGGGCCTGCACACATATGAATTCATAGACGTT
>CAJQZJ010032121.1:8993014-9025514 GCA_907164525.1 Lophiomys imhausi
AGGCTATATGGTACACCCTGCTACACACTGAGGCTGCATGGTCTAGCCTGCTACACACCAAGGCTATATGGTACACCCTGCAACACACTGAGGCTGCATGGTCTAGCCTGCTACACACCAAGGTACAGCCTCCTGCCTCCATCTGCCATTGACCAAAGCATCATTGTGCAGCATGTGAGGTCACTTGATTGCTTTGTTCTCTGTCATGCTCAATAATAGAACACTGCACCCATGATTTTGCATGCTGGTCAGCATAGCCCTGGAAGACCAAAGGCAAAAGTGAAAATTGGGTTTACTTTCTGGCTAGAGCACCTGGTATAAGAAAGCTGCTGGCATAAGGTGCTGCCCAGCAAGGACATGCGTTGAGAAATACTCTGTGTACCACAGTTTCGGAGAAAATGACCAAAGCGAGAGACAGAGGGGAAGTGGGCTCAGGGTGTGGCCACGTCCAGACAGGAGCTTCCACGATAGAACAACATGGTCCTGGCCTCCTCTGTCCTGTGTCCTGTTTGGGGGGTCTAGAGGTCTCACAGCCACATCTGTCTCCCTGCTGGGGTGACAGTAGCAGGGGTGGATAAATGGGCCCTGCAAGTGCTTGTGAATGGCACCTCACTAGCCACCAATCCCATGCCTGTGTTTGTAGGACCAGAACTGGGGTCATGTCCTTCATGGCTATCCTTAGGCCTCAGAGTGCTGCCACCGCTTCCAGACCCTGGACAGGGAAGCCGGGCTTGGTGTCCTCTTATTTGTGTTTACTTCCCTGAAGCATCTTTTGTATTTACATAGATAGTAGAAGAAATAATGTAGCAATCAATCGTATACCCATCACCCAGATTTATTTCCATGACTTTGTTTTTGTGTTGTTTTGTTTACTAAGAAATGAAGCATTAGAGACAAAGTTAAAATCCCTTTCTCCACTGCCATCTATACCACAGATGACAGAGCACGGGTACATGAACACATCTATATGCCCATCCAGTGTGTGGTGTTTTGTGTTTTAATTTTCATAAGTGAGATGTGTATTTATCCTGCATCTTTCTTTTATCACGTGTTGGGAATTTTTACATTTATATAGACATATATTAATAATTAGTTTGTTCATTTTCACTGCTGCACTGTTTCTACTATATGGATGTTGTACAGTATATTGTCTATTTTATGAATATAAATATAGGAGGTAATAGGCTTGCTCTTTCTCTATAAACACACACACACAACTACATGACACCGTTTTGACTTAAAAAGAGGAGGGGGTCTGGAGAGGTGTATCAGCATGGAAGAGCACTTGCCACTCTCCCCTAGAACCTGAGTTCCATTCCCAGCACCCACCCCCAATGACTCAACTGCCTGCCACTCCAGCTCCAGGGGATCCATTAACCCATTCTGGCTTCCCCACGTAGCTTGGCCCATGCACACAAACACACATAAATAAAAATATTTTTCTTTGAAAAGTCATTTGGGGCTGAGAGATAGCTCAGTGATTAAGAGAACTCACTGTTCTGTCCTGCAGAGTATTGGAGTTCAATTCCCAGCACCCACATCAAGCAGCCCACAAGTGCCTGTAACTCCAGCTCCAGAGAAATCTGGAGGACCTCCGGCCCCGTTGGGCACCAGCACATTTGTGTACAAACTCATTCACAGACACATACATATACACAGTTTTAAAAAGAAAACCCTTGTGTTTCTTCGAGTATGTACACACAAGTTTCTCTGAGAAGTTGACTCCGCAGTAGAATATGTTTGGTTGTTAAAGGAAGGCAGGCACAACCATCCTGGGACGCAGCATCCACTCTGGGTGTCCTCTCTGTGTAACCTTAGACAAGTCATTTAACTGTTTCCTTCTAGTAAAACGAGTGTTCCGAGCTCTAACTTGAAAAGGATTAAAATCACTGGAAACGGGCCAGATGACTTATTTTCCTCAATAGTACTATGGTGATCTGGGTTGGTTGGGGTTTGTTTTTGTTTTTCTGGCAGCCACAATAAACTGAATATCATGCTGGATATCATGCAAAGGCCTCTGCCCACCAAACAAGAACCTCGAGGGCTCGGTGCTCACCCCTCGCCTCATGGCCCCGTGTCCTAACAGAGGAGTTAATACGAACCCGGCTTCTCAGCGAGTTAAATAGGTGTGTGGCCCCCCCTGAAAAAGCGGTAGTGGGGCTTCCAGCTGCACAGTCACAGTCCAGCACGGGCCTCTCCTTTCCTGTGGCTCAACAGATCCTCCCTCAAAGGTGTGAAGGACACAAGGCTTGTTCCGCCGGCAGGGTGAAGCTGGACCACATCCCGACTTGGGTAGACTGGGTGTTTGTTTCACAGCTCTGGCTAATTGAGTTGTGGATGGTGCTTGGAGTGGTTGAAATTTGCTAAAATACCGCCATCTGGTGGTAGAGTTACAACATTGCAGGCTCCGGCCTCTCGGGAAAACAATGGGGCGTTAGAGGCAACCCAGCCCTGCTCAGAAATGCAGCCGGCTCCCCATTGTCTGCGGGGTAAAGTCCGAAAGCCAAGCCTGGAATTCAAGCGCCTCCACAATCGGCCCCGCCTTACCTATCCGGCCTTATCTCGGCTCCGACCTCCTGCCCTGGCCAGGCCCAGCTCCTCCCTGAACCTCCAAACTGGGTCCAACCTCTCACTAGGGCCAGCCCCCTGCACCAGACAGTCATCAGCCTTGCTGCTAAGCCAGCTCTTCCAGGAAGCCTTCCAAGGTTCCCTCAATGCTCTCCCACCAACTCTCACAGAGTTGTGTTTCGGTTCGCTGGATGCTGTGTGTTGGGTGCTGGAGCCAGCCCTGGAGTTCCAAGGGGCCACTGAGGCTGGGAGCCCCTGGAGCCTGCTCTGTTCCCAGCCACCGGCAACAGAGACAGAGGTGGTGACGCCCAACTCACAGGCGTGCTATGACGTGCTCTGCCACGGTGGCCGGATGACTAGGTAAAACATGAGTCATTAGTTGAACTCGAACTTCTGATTAGAAAACTGTTAAATCTAGACACCGTAATGCACACCCATAATCCTAGCACATGGGAGGTGAAGGCAGGAAGATCAGAAGTTCTGCTACACATAGAGTTTGAAGCCAGCAACACTAGACTGTTTCTGAATGAAAAAAAAAAAGAGAGAAAGAAAAAGGAAAGAAAAGGTTATGACTACTCCTAGATATGATGGAGGAGAAAGTTTATTATATTGTTTTACTGTATTAGTTGATGCATTCTCCTCCATCGAAATGATCCAATTCAGGCCAAATTAAGTTATATAAAGGCAGGTTTATTGGATACTAGAAGGAAGGTGAAATAGCGTACTCACACAGGAAGAGAGAGAAGAGAGAGAGACTGGGAGAGAGTGGAGAGAGGAAAAGAGAACGAGGGAGAGCTTGAGAGCCCCCAAAATGTCTGGATTGTATAGGAAAGGGCTTCAGGGGGGCAGGGCATGCCCTGTAACAGGTAGAAATGGAGGCATGATGGGAGAACCTGGAAATCAGGACCAGTCCTAACAGATATAAAGGAGACATGGCCAGAGGGAGACACATCTGGGAGAGTCCGGAGTGGCCATGACCCTGAACCATGCATGGAGATGGGGAGGGGAACAGAGAGAGGGGAACCAAGTACAGCAGCCAGGAGCTCAAAGATACAAAAAGGGACGAAAGGAGGAGTGGGTAAACAAAATGTCTGAATTCTACAGGGAGAAGCCTCTGGGGGAAGGGCACCCCAACCTCTGGGCTGGAAAGTTCAGGGTAGAGGGCGGGGTATGCCAGCAGTGCCCTATAACAGGTAGAGACTGAAGAATGCTGGGAGAATCTGGTGGCCAGGTCAACTTTGATATGTTAAAAAACCACCTCAGCAGCTTGTCCTGGAACAGTTTCAAACCCCTCCCCCTGACAAAAGAGGGGGGGCTTTTTAAAAATATATGTATTTCAAGCACTCAGGAGGTAGAGGCAGGTGGATCTCTGTGAGTTCAAAGCCAGCCTGGTCTACAAAGTGAGTCCAGGACAGCCAGGGCTACAAAGAGAGGCCCTGTCTCAAAAAAGCAAACAAACAAACAAACAATATATATATACATATATATATATTTGAAAAATTACGTGGTGATTCTATTCATGGGACACACAGTGAGTGGCCCATGCCTTTAATCCCAGCACTCAGGAGGCAGAAACAGGTAGATCTCTGAATTCAAGGCCAGCCTGGTCTACAAAGTGAGTTGCAGGATAGCCAGAGCTACCCACAGAAACCCTTTTGCAAAAAAAAAAAAAACAAAACAAAATAAACAAACAAAAAAGCCAGATCAACGTGGTAAAACTTCAGTTTGTGCAAAGCACTCCCCACATATATTCCCAAAAGTTAATGGCCTGAAGCTCCAACCCCTTTCCTTCATTGTCTTTGCCTTGAATTCTTTTAAAACTAACCAATGTCAAAGTCAGTGAGATCAGACCCCAGCCAATGGAGAAGAGGCACAGTAATTAGCTGCTGTGCATTTCCTGCCCCAAGTGCTTCCTAGCCCGGTTTGGGTCTTGGAGCACCTTTTTTTGCAAAACTAATTGCATTACCACATTCCCTTTCCTCATGTACTCCCTTATGTGACACCTAGATTATTTTCTGTTTGTTTCTAATACTGCTCTGGAATTCTGGAGTTGATGTTGTGTATGTACGACCTCAAAATGAGGACCCTCACAGACATCCATAGTCAGCCATGTGCACACTCCCACTGGGGCCATCCACTCTAAGTCCACCTTCTCCTTTCAGCTTTCAGAACAACAATGAAAGCATGCTTTCTGGGCTGGTTAATGCCAAGATTTCTACACTCTTGTGTGTTTTTACTTGTGATTTCCGTGTTTCAAATGCCCCAAGCAGAGTACTGAAGTGCTTCGGTGTTGCTCGGCCAGGAAATGCGATTTACTGGAGGAAATACAGCTCAGATAAGCGCCTGGCATGTACTAGTTCCTTCACTGCTGGCTTCGAGGTCAATGTTAATGAATCAGCAGCAGATAATACAGAGAATGGCTTTAAATAGAATCACCAGTATGAAATATGGCTATATTGACCACAGGATGAAAAGGGTGTGATCAGAGGCTCCCAGAAGCTAGTCCAGTGTTCTCCTGGGAAGAACAGGTCAATATTTGCTAACTTTATAGAACACACAGGACTACCAGAGATAGAATCAGCTACACAGTTGATACAAGTGTGTATGCCTGCATTATATGTGTATAATACACTAAGATACACATACTGGAATATCATGGGTGAGATTTTACATAATGTTTGAGGCTCTTGCTTTCTTATTTTTTTATTTTTAGGTTGATTTATTTTATGTATATGAGTGTTTTGCTACATGTATGTCTGTGCTTGGTGCCAGAAAATGGCATCAGGTCCCCTGGAGCTGATGTTACAGATGGTTCTGAGCTACCATGTATGTTCTGCAAATTGAACCCAGACTCTCTGGAAGAGCACCCAGGGCTCTTAACCCTTGAGCCACCTCTCCAGCCCCTCTTGTGTGTGGTAGTTTTTGTTTGTTTGGTTGGTTGGTTTGGGTTTTTTTTGTTGTTGTTTTGTTTTGTTTTTGTTTTTGATTTTGTTTTTTTTCAGACAGGGTTTTTCTGTGTAGCCCAGGCTATGTCAGAACTCACACTGTAGACCAGGCTGGCCTCGAACTCGCAGAGATTCGCCTGACTCTGCCTCCCAAATGCTTGGATTAAAGGCACGTGCCACCATGCCCAACTGGTTTGTTTTTTTTAAGACAGGGTTTCTCTGTGTAGCCCTGGCTATCCTGGAATTCACTCTGTAGACCAGGCTGACCTCAAACTCAGAGATCCACCTGCTTCTGCCTACCAATTGCTGGGACTAAAGGCATGCACCACCACTGCCCTCTTCATGTTTTTTAAGAGATGAGCAGGGGTCTCAGTATATTGCCCAGCCTTGAACTCCCAGCCTCAACAGATGCTAGACACTCAGCTTTCCTAGTAACTATAACTATAAATACATACCACCATCCCTGGGTAGGGATTGTCTTCAATTACTCCAAAAAGGAAATCAGAGTTGGAATGTGAATCTTATGAAAGAAACAAGATACCAAAGGTTGGAAGTTTGAGAAATAAGTTGTTTTTGTTTGTTTTGTTTTTATGAACCCCAAAGCCTCTGCATGCTAGGCCAGTGCTCTACCACTAATCTACACCCCAGCCTGAGGAGAAAACAAAATTTAGACAGGATCTCACCATATAGTCTTGGCTGACCTGGAAGTTGCTATGTAGACCAGGCTGGCCTTCGATTCAGAGATCTGGCTGCTTCTCCTTACCAAGTGCTAGGATTAAAGACATGCACTATCACGCCTGGCAGAATTTTTTTTTAACTGCCTGTCTGTATTCTTTGTTTTAGTTGAGTTTTTTAAAATATCTTTTGTGAGCCGGGCGGTGGTGGCGCACACCTTTAATCCCAGCACTTGGGAGGCAGAGGCAGGCGGATCTTTGTGAGTTCGAGGCCAGCCTGGTCTACAAAGTGAGTCCAGGACAGCCAGGGCTACACAGAGAAACCCTGTCTCAAAAAAAACAAAAAAAATATATATATATATATATCTTTTGTGTGTTCTCAACAATTTCAGACAGTGTATCTTGATTACAGCCACCCTCAACTCTCTTCTCCCACCCCCTACTCACCCACAATCCCTTCCTATCTTCATACCCCTTGCCTTTTATCTTTTTGGCAATCAATCAGATCCAATTAGTGCTGCCTGCTAGAATATAAACTGATCTTTCGGGCTTAATCCTGTCTTATGTAGGTAATCATGGCTGCTGTGAGTTCCTGAATTCCATGTCCAGAAGACAGCATTTCATAGCACTCCTCCCATCCTCTGGCTCTCACCTTCTTTCTGTCCCCCACCCTCTCCCCTTTTCAATGTTTCCTCAGCCTTGGGCAAGGAGGAGTTAATACAGATATCCCATTTAAGGGTGAGCACTCAATAGTCACTTGGTCTCAGCATTTTGATCAGTAATGAGTGTGTATTAACCACTGCCCACTGCAGACAGGAGCTTCTCTGTCCAGGGGTGAGGGCAGCACTAATGTGTGGGTATAACCAAAATATTTGGAAGTAGTTTGACCTCTTTATTTAAGAAGACAACAGTAGTAGGTTTCCCCTTAGGGCCAAAGACCTCCTGAGTCACAGGCTTTTGGTCAGGTTTACAGTACCAGGCATAAATTCTTTCCTGTCAAACAGACCTCAAATCCAATCAGTAAGTGTTAGGTTTCCTCCATAACCTTCAGGCCATTATTGCACCAGTGGGCACATCTTCCCTGGTCGGTCATTATTGTAGCATTCAGGGTTCATTACTGAATAAAATCTCATGTCACTGAGAAGATAAAAGGCAATGTTTTGGGGCAGGTCACTTCACATCTCATCTGTAAAAATGGATCTTGTGTTGGAGCCACAAGGCAGTGAGCCCTTTTAATACCAGCACTGGAAAGGCAGAGGCAGGTGGATCTCTGTGAGTTCAAGAACATCCTGGGCTACATAGTGAGTTTCAGGCAAACCAAGGCTATACAGTGAGACCTGTGTAACCTCAAAAGGAAAAAAAAAATGGATTTTGTGGGATTGCTGTGAGGATTAAACCGGGATAAATTACCCCTTAACCTTCCTCATTAGATTTAGCTGGGGGGTGGGGCAGAATGAAGTAGCTGCGATACTGTGCGCAGGCGCACTGTGCTGTGCTAGGACACAGCGGGTCGGTTCTGCGGCTGCGCGCGGCTGGTTTTGCGGCCGCACTGCTTGACGGCTGCAGCACCGCCCCCAGGTTGCTGGGTACCGGTGGGTGCGTGTGGCTGCAGAAGGTAAGGCTCACGGGAAGTCGGGAGCCGGAGTGTTCCGTGTGTTCTGTTCTCAGCAAGTGAGCTGCCTCAGGCGCGAGTGGGATGGGGGCTGGCTGTCACTCAAGCGCCGATGGGCACAGCCTCAACGGGTTACCGAGCACTTCACACTCGTTGATAGGTGCGGGCTGGGCCAGACCCAACCTGGGCTGCCTTGACCCTCAGTCCAGGAGCTGTGCAGTGGGGAGCACAGATTTTCAAAGTATGAGGAGCCCACGAGGGCTGAGAATGGTGCACTGTTGGCAGCGTGTGTCTAGTCCCAGCAACGCATCAAACAAAGCGTGCTGGGGCCCGCCTGTAATCCCAAGATTTGAGAGGCAGAGGCAAGAGGATCACGCTGTTTTTAAGCCCATCCGCAGCTACCTGTCAAGTTTGAAAACAGCCTGGCCTACATGTGGTCCCGTCTCAAAAAAGAAATAAAATAAGTAAATGATAAGAGACCACGGGTGAGTGTTGCCTAATGGGAGGCTTCTTTGACACCTGATCCAAGAATGTTGGAAAATTATATGGATTCACCCCTTCATCTGTGGTTTGTGCTTGGATTGACATTTAGGAGCATGTAAAAGGGTTTGGGCTGACCATTGGGTTGATGGTTCATGCCTTTAGCCCCAGCACTTGGGAGGCTGGGGCAGAAAGATCACATGACTTTAAATCTAGCCAAAGTTACCTGCAGGACCTTGGGTCAGCAAAACCAAAATTTTAAAATGTAAATGAGGTTAGCAGATCAGGGGAGGAATAAGGGAAAAGCCTTGCTTTTGATGGACAGAAATATGCTTTGTGGTGCTTCGGCATCAGGCATGCCCAGGTTTGGGAAGTGAAAAGAAACAATCCTTGAAGGTACATTCAGTCCCAAGTCACTTTTCTCACCTGTACAGTAGGAATAAGAACAGTGGTTGGGCTGGGACCGTGGCTCCTTCGATAGAGCATTTTTTTGTTTTTGTTTTTGTTTTTTGTTTTTTTTTCCCCCAAGACCGGGTTTCTCTGTGTATCCTTGGCTGCCCTGGACTCACTTTGTAGACCAGGTTGGCCTTGAACTCACAGAGATCCACCCACCTCTGCCTCCCAAGTGCTGGGACTAAAGGCATGTGCCACCACACCCGGCCATTACAGACAGCTGTGAACTGCCATATGGTGCTGGGATTTGAACCCCCTGTCTTTTGGAAGAACAGCCAGTGCTCTTAACCGCTGAGCCATCTCTCCAGCCCAAGCGCTTTGAGTGAGCTAAGCCCTGGGTTCAATCCACAGCACTAGGGAAAAAAGCAAGGGACAGCCTTTGCATCCAGTCCTCCAGACTACTGACCCAGTCTGGTCTACCATACGCATAGATCCCTGCACCACAATGTGCATCCACTTGAGTCCTTGGCTCCCCAAGGAGGCCAGAGGAGGGTATCCCTTGGAACTGGAGTTGCAGATGATGGTAGGTCACCATGTGCATGCTGGGAATTGAACCCAGGTCTTCTAGACGAACATCCAGTGTTCTTTCCTAAGCCTCTCTATCCCCATGCGTGGGTTTCATTGTCATTCACTTGTCAGTTCTGACTCTTTGAAGTTCCTAGCTTCATGAGAAGTTCCATGAAGCTGTCCTCATGTCTTGGCCAAGGCGTTTCTATCATCATCATCAATTTGCCAGTGTTTGCCAGCCTATATGTCTTGTCTGTGCACCACATGCCTGCTGTGCCCACAGATGCCAGAAGAGGGCATTGGATTCTTGGGACTGGAGTTACAGATAGGCACGAGCTGCCATGTGCATGCTGAGGATGGAACCTGGGTCCTCTAAAAGAGCAGCCAGTGCTTCTCCCACATCATTTCTTTTTAATGGTCATGAAATGTCAAAACCACCCACCTCCTCAGGCATAACTCTCCATTGCCTGATGGATGCTGGCTTGAGGGCAAGGGCAGTTGTATTTTGTCCTTTGTGAGGGGTTATGTAGGTGACCATTAAGCTCCATGTAACCTCTCAGTTTAAGTCACGTGCAGACCTGACCCTAGACAGCTGCAGGTTCAAATCCCCCACCCATCTGATGACAGCATCTGTCTGTCAATTGAGTGTATGCATTTACACAGGCTGTGACTCAGTAATGCTCTGTGCTGTTAGCTCCCTGCAGCCCTGTGTTACATCTAACTTGCTTTCATGTGTGTCCCACACTTGTTTTGTCTCCCTGGGTCAGTGTAAGTAAGACCCAGAATAAAGAGGTCTTGACTTCAGCTTCCTTGGCTCCATCTATGTAATTCCTTACCTGGTTGGTAGCTGTGTGGCATCTGTCTCGGACCTAGACCCCAGTGAACAAATGTAGCCAGTGCCTGAGCAGGACCTACAGAGGGGGCCTGGGCTCCAGACCCCATGGCCCTGTAGTTATCCAGTGCCATCATTCACAGGGCCCTTTACAGGCCTCAGTGACCAGAATGTTGCCTTGGCTGTAAAATGGCATTGCTAGCGCTCACTTCATAAGTTACCACTGTGTACAGGTAGTACCACTGTGCCAGGTCCAGGTCCTGTACCAAGCACTCTGAGCCATGGCTCGTTTTCTCCCCTTACAGATGAGCTAAAGCCCAGAGGCTGGCGGGCTTTTGCCCAAGGTTTTGCAGCTAAGAGGCAACAGCTTCCCAGTTCTGGTTTGTGCGCTATGGAAGCTAGCACACAGCACAGCACAGCCAGTCTGGATGCAGAGTCCCTGCACACACCCACTGGCATTTGGTAGGACATAGTTGGCCCTTAAATGGCATTGACCCTGCTATGGTTCACTGATTTCCTTTTAAAAGTGGGAGCTAGGTATGATGATCCACACCTCAAATCTCAGCACTTGGGAAGTAGAGGCAGGTGGACCAGGAGTTCATGGCCATCCTCACCTACATGGTGAGTTCAAGGTCGGCCTGGACTACACAAGAGACCATGTCTCAATAAACCAAACAAACTAAACATAAAATTCTGAGAACTGACTGCCCCGGGGCTTCTGATATATCTTAAGGCTGATCTTCAGAAGATGGAGGTCTCACTAGAAACCTCTGCTGAGAACACATTCTTGGTTTTATCTTGACAACCCCAGTACCTCTGAGTGTTAGCAGTCCCTGGGAGATGCTGACTGTTTGTTGGTCAAGGGAGAGAAAGTATGTTGTCCTCAAAGGCAGGAATCTCAGGGTGTGTGGCTAGGCCTTCTTGTTACCAGCTTCAGTTAGGATGATAGCACTGGCTTCTTGGAGGTCTCAGCATCTGAGATACCCCTGATGACCAACCTGTGCGATCATGTCCTTGTTATGGTGTCTTCTGGTTCACTGTTTTACAAACAGTCTGCTTTTACCCCAGAGAGCACGTGAACCTGATTCTGAGTGAGCGGGTTCTGTTGGTCTATGGTTTCTGACTGGTTCTTCTCTCTCCTCTAGAGACCTGTTACCCTTGAAGAATGGCAGAGGCAGTCTTCCGTGCACCCAAGAGGAAAAGAAGAGTGTATGAGAGTTACGAGTCACCACTGCCTATCCCCTTCCGTCAGGACCAAGGTCCCAGGAAGGAATTCCGAATATTCCGAGCTGAGATGATTAGCAACAATGTCGTGGTGAGGGCTGCAGAGGACATGGAGCAGTTGTATGGGAAGGTAAGCCCAGGCGGGCAACACTCTGAGCAGCTGCCCTCCTTCTCCAAACTCCTCCCAAAATGAACCATAAGCGGTGGCTCTGCTGTGAGGCCGAGAACTAGACATGCCCAGCCACAAGCCCACATCCCAACATCATGTAGAGTGAAGCGGTGTATATTAAAGACATACAAGTAATTTACAGAAAGGTAGCATGTAAAAACTGAAGATCACCCCCACTGACTTCTGTACCTTCCCAGAGCTCACCATTCAGTGGCACAGGGTCCAATGAGCTGGGCCAGGGCCTGTGCAAAGGTCTTACTAGATGAGGACAACATCTAGTTCTGGCAGTTACAGGCTTCAGATGAGACTGGTGGCTTGCTTCCCCTGACCTACCCCTGCTCCCCACCATCCCATATATCCTTTTTATTGCTGGGACGTTTTAGAACCAGCCTGATGGAGAGAGGCTTAGGATCAGTGACTGCTCTTCCCAAGGCCCCAGATCTGATTCCTAGCTCCAATATGGCAGCTCACAAGCATCTGTCATTCCACATCCAGATGATCCGACACCCTCTTCTCACCCCTGAAGGCACCAAGCAGATGTAGTGTACAGATAGAGATACAACTAGGCAAAGCACCCATATACATAAAATTTAAATGAATAGATCTTTAAAAGTAATTTTTAAACTGGTTGAGTAGCTTATAGCCATGAAATTCACTTCTCATAAGCCTAACTTTAATTCAGTGACATTATAAATTTATAGAGTAGTTTCCTATCACCACAGTCTAGTTTTACTATTTATTTGTTTGGTTTGGTGCTGGGGTTTGGGCCAAGGGCCTTGTATTCTACCTCTGAACTATACCTGCCATCCCCACTGGAAGATACATACCTGTAGCGCTGAATCCTGTTCCCATTTCCAGCACAGGACAGCTGATGGGCATCCTGCCTCTCTTCTACCTTCTCTAGAGAGTTTGCAGTGAGGTCAGTGGCCTCAGCCCTGGAGCCCTGGGACCCTGCTGCATTAAGGCCTCATTGGGTTCTGTCTGCCTACAGCTCCTGGCTGAGGCCTTTGTTCATAGTGTGTAAGGTGAAATGACACTTTACACGTGCTGGGTGATTTTTAATTGTCTTATTATTATTATTTGATTTTTTGTTTGTTTATTTATAATCAAAAGCAAGGAAAGTATGTATTTGGAGGGGAAGGGGGAACAAGCAGGAAAGAGAGGGATACTTCTATTCTAGATTAGGAAAGAATCCAAAGGCCTTTGTTTGTGGTGGGTGTAGCTCCCACTCCCAGGAGCACTGTATTCCTGAGCTATATGTGAGAAGACTGCCCCTGCCTGCTCTGGTGCCTTCAGGATGCCAGACAGAGCCAGAGTGATTCGACATGAGACAGACAATGTAGTACTGAGTGCCATGGGGCTGCAGAGACGGATCTGTGAGTAAAGTGCACAAGGTCCTAAGTTCAGACCCCAGCACCCATGAGAAATAATCAACATTGATTGCATGCAGGCATGTGCACACATGTACCTTCACTCCCACACATACATACACCTGCACACACCCACATGTGCACACATGCACCTACACATATGTACCTGCACATCCACATGGGCACACATGCATATGAACATTTACATACACACACACACACAGGTGGGAATGTGTAATCATTAGAGAATCAGGGAAACGAGGCTGTTGAATAGTTCTACTCTGCTGCAGCTGCAAACCTAATAACTGAGTGTCGACTGTAATTTCTTCTTGGAAGGGTTACTTTGGAAAAGGCATTCTTTCAAGAAGTCGTCCGAACTTCACCATCTCCGATCCCAAACTGGCTGCCAGATGGAAAGGTAAGCCATGCACCTTTTGTTTGGCATTTACATGTCCTGGTGACACGGTAAGTTCTGGAAGAGAGGCAACACTGGCAATTCCGCTGCCTGAAACAGCAACTACAAGAATTTGTATAAAAACAGTTATTTGTTCTGTTTCAGTTTGACTTTTTTTTTTTTAAGAACGTCTCACTACTTAGCCCAGGATGGCCTTGAACTCAGTATCTCCCATGTGTCAGCAGATCAGGCAAAAGGATCCTTAAGGTTCTTGAAAATGTGTTTCCCCTTCCCTCTGGAATAATTAGAAATCTTACTCACATACGCAGAGCCCTGATTTCAATCCTTTGCCCCTCAGAAGACAGGGAAAAATATAATTCAGGCTTTTTTGTTATGCTTTGCCTGGCAGGATGCTGTGTGTAGGAAGTTTTGCCTGCCTGTGCTACTGTCAAAATGAGCTTGGTGTTTTATTTGCAGAGGTAGATCTTAGAGTAACCATGGCATTGTTAAACATACTAATGTGGGGCTGGTGGTGAGATAGCTTGTGGATAAAAGTGCTTGCCACCAGCCCTTAAGACCTGAGTTAGATCTCCCACCAGACCCTACTGTATATGTGTGTGTGTGTGTGTGTGTGTGTGTGTGTGTGTGTATGTATATGTGTGTGTATGTATGTGTGTATGTATGTGTGTGTATGTATATGTGTGTGTGTATGTGTGTGTGTATGTATATGGGTGTGTGTGTCTGTGTGTGTATGTATGTGTGTGTGTATGTATATGTGTGTGTGTGTGTGTGTTTGGAATCCTGAAGAAGTAGGCTCTAATGCCAGTGAAGGAATACCACAGCAGCAGGATAGATGCTTGCACATGAGAGTGAGGGCAAACAGGCAGAAAGCATACACTTCATCCTTCTGTGTCCTTTTATAAGGGCTGCCACCAGAAGGTGTGGCCCAGATTTAGGTGGGTCTTCTCACCTCAAATCATCCAGTCAAGAAAAATTCCTCACACATGTACCCAGCTGCTTACGTGTTTTAGTCAATTCAAGGTGTAGTCAAATTATCACAGACCCATATGGTGGAAGAAGAGCACTGATTACTGTGAGTTATCCTTTGACCTCCATGCGTGCTATTGCTGCACACATACTCCCACATACAAGTTAATGGAGTTTAAAATTTTAAACGAATTAGTGCGCATAGCTCCTTAATTTGCAATTTTTTCCTAATGCGTTTTCCAAGGCATCTTCATGATAATTAATTAAGCAATTCCAGTAGGTTAAAACATAAAGAATTACCATGCATAGTGTCATATGCCTTTAATACCAGCACTCAGGAGGCAGAGGCAGGCTGATCTCTTTGAGTTCACTCCCAGCCTGTAGAATTCCAGGACAGCCAGAGCTACATACTGAGACCCTGTCTTGAAAAAGCCACAAATAAATAAATAACAAAATTTAAAATAATAAAATAATTTCTTTAAAGCTAAAAATAGTGGCTGAGACCTATAATCCCAGAAAGTAGGAAGCTAAGACAGGAGGATCATCAGCTAGAGACCTTGACTCAACAAAAAAACACGAAACCAACAACAACAAAAAGAGGCAGGAGAGGGCGTGTGAGTTGTGTAATGACTCGTAGAGGAAAGTATAGAAATCGCCCACACTGAGGTCTTAGTTTAGCAACTGGCCAGAATTCTGAAAGCCTGCCTGTGTGCTGAACTGATAAGGCTGGGACAAAATGCCATTGTCACTGATGCGTTGTCCGTTGCACTGTGTGTGGAACCGCCCTCACGGGGAGTTTAACCATGCTTAACAAAATTATATTTGCATTCTCCCTCTAAGCCTTGTGGTCCTGCTTCTGGGACTTCGTTCGTACCCTGGACCTAATAGGAAGAAAAGCAGCACAGGCTGCTCCCTGAAGCACAGTTCCCAACACGCAAAGAACAGAAACAGCCCAGTGTCATGAGAAGGGGTCACTTGCAAACACTAGTGTATTCATATAAAGAAACATGTAGAGTAGGATGCGGTTGAGGGCTCACCCATGTTACTAAATGAGAGAATAAAGCTGTGAGCTGTGAGTAAACAAACCAAAATGGAGGCCTAAGAAATATGTTTTGGAGCTAAAGAGACGGCTCAGCCATTAAAAGCACCAGCTGCTCTTGGAGAGGACACAGGTTCAGCTCCCAGCACCCACCTGGCAGCTCACAACCATCTGTAACACCAGCCCCAGGGAAGCCAATGCCTTTTTCTGGCCTCTCCATGCACATGGTGCAGACATATATGCAGGCCAAACACTGAAACACACTTTTAAAACATTTTTTTAAAGGCAATCCATACTTAATGTTTTTGAAGATAAAAGGATTTGAGAAGGTAGATGTCATACCTGACTTTAAAATTACACAAGTGTACATGAATGGAAACCATGTTACCCCACTTGATATAACTTTTATGTTTTTGTGTACCTGTTAAAATGTAAAAATAAAGCCAAGCCTGGTTGTGCAGTTCTGTAATCCTAGTATTAGGGAGACTGAAAGGAGGAGTGTGAATTCAAGGCAACCTGGGTTACCTGCTAATGGACCCTAAAAAAACAAGAAGGACGTTGCTCAGGAGTACAGGATTTGTCTAGTGTGTGGATAGCCTGGATTCTGTCCCCAGCATACAGCAAATGAGGTGTGAGTGGGACCCAGAAGAGAGAGATCAGGCTTTGCAGATCTGCCTTACAAAGCTCATCAATGGCAAAACTTAAGTATTTAAAGGTAATCCTCCTTTTGTAGAAATATTAGGGCCTGGAAAGATGGCTCAGCCATTAAGAGCACTTACTGTTTTTGCCCAGGACCCAAGTTTGGCTCCCCAGTCACAATTGTCTGAACTCCAGCTCCAAGGGATCAGACTCCCTCTTCTAGACAGTGCAGGTGTATGCATATGTGAGTGTACTCACACACACGCACACACACACAAATATAATTTTAAAGTCTTAAAGGCAATCACAGCAATGCACACCTTTAATTCCAGAACTCTGGAGGCTGGCCGAGGCTGGCAGAACTGAGTTCAAAGCCAGCCTGATCTACTTAGCAAGTTCCAAGTCAGCCAAGGCTATATAATGATACCCTGTCTCAAGATAAATAAATAAATATCTTTTGTGGAGTTAGTCCACACACTAGGCAAATCCTATACTTCTGAGCAACATCCTTCTTGTAGCCTTGGCTATCCTGGAACTCACTCTGTAGACCAGTTTGGACCTGAACTCAAAGTCTGCCTGCATCTGCCTCTGCCTCCTGCTAGGATTAAAGGCATGCACCACCGCCGCCCTGCTCTTTTTTTTTTTTTTTTAATCAATTGGCTAGGTATATCCAGTTGGTTATATAACTACCCTGGCAATAGTTGTCTTAGGAAATAGTCACCTACTGTTCAGTATTCATGGAAGAGACATTGTCCATTTTCTCCTGTCAGAATGCCTCTGCTTCAAAAACCACCCCAGCATCCATCTGTCCTCAGCAGAAGTTGCTTCCTCCCTAGATGTCAAGCTGAGCAGCCTATGGTCAAGTCTCCTTAGCCTGCAGATGAGGCTTATCTCAGTCAGTGTTCTATTGTTGTGAAAAGACACCATGACCATGGCAACTCTTATAAAGGAAAACATTTAATTGGGGCTGTGTAGAAAAAAATATGGCTAATTAAACTATTTACCCAGTATTTATACTATCTTTAATTGAAAAAATAACTAATTAAATTGTTTACTAGTATTTATATTATCTTTAATTGGTCGGCGGTGTTAGTCCTTAACCCGCCATTATTAAATGAATACACACAGACACCATGTGGATCTTAACAAGCCTAGGCCTGGTTTGTGCAATCCTAGCCCATCTAAGCTAGCTCATAATTCTATCACCCAAATATGACACCATATATACATACATACATCCCTTTGGACTATTATTCTCCACACTAAGCCAATGTTCCAGGCCATGTGGAAGGATCTTCTTTAATCTACCCCATGGCATGTCCTTCACGTCTGCTCCTGGCTTCTTCTCCAGCCTCTTCTCTTCCCCAGATGCTATCTCTCTCAAAAAAGCCCGTGAGCCTTAGTCCCACCTATCTCTGTCTTTGCCCAATCTCCATGCCTCAGCATTTATTTAACCAATCAGAGTCAATTAAGTAACAGACAGCAAACAGGACCAATTAACATTTACAATGCTTAACATCACCCCATCAGGGCTGGCTTAAAGTTTCATAGGTTTAGTCCATTATTGTCTATGATGAGAAGCATGGCAGCATGCAAGCAGACATGGTGTGGAGAAGTGCCTGAGAGTTCTCTATCAGGATCCACAGTCACCAGAAAGAGAGATACTCTGGGCTTTTTGAAACCTCAAAGCCCATCTGCAGTGACACACTTCCTCCAGCAAAGCCTAATCCTTTCAAATAGTTCTACTCCCTGGTGACCAAGTATTTAAATCTATGAGCCTATAGGGGCCATTCTCATTCAAGCCATCACAAGGCTGAATGTGGGAAGAGAGACAACTTTCCTGAAGATAGAATGAGGGAGTACCAGGAGTAAAAGCTAGATTATTAAATGACCTAAAGAACAGTTTTCAAGAAAGGACTTGTCCTCCTTGACACCCAAAGGTAGAGCTGGAACCCCATCTCCACACCCCAAACCACACCACCATCAAGGGGAAGATGAAAGTAAAGCTCACACACAGGGCCCAAGCATTCCAAGCAGTGAACATGTCCCCTCATATCTGTGCTTCTGTGCTGGGCTGAGACTCTGAGGAGCCCTCTCAGCCAGCGGGAGCACATGGATGCATGAAGGGCAGCGGTCAGAAGTGGCTACAGCCGATGACACAGTCGCCATTTGGCTGTGTGACTGTGTGGATCTTGAAATGGCCTGTCTTTTGGGGGTTTTAGGGGTTTTGTTCCCTCTAAGGTAGTCTGTCTGGAACTAACAGAACGTCTTTCTGTTCCAGGTGTGCAGACAGACATGCCTATAATCACCTCGGAGAAGTAAGTGAGGGTGGCCTTGGCTTTGCTGAGGTTGTATCGTCTCGGGTCTGGCGTTAGGTAGTCTGTGATGATGCATCCTTGTACCTTTGTTGTCTCCTGGTAGTAGACAATGCTGACTCTGAACTTAATGTGCCTCCAATCCCATTTGGAATGCACTGCTTGTCCAGGTCATCCTCCCCAAACACCTCCTGCCGTCATGTCTAGAATGTGTTATGAAGTCCTGAGACACTGGGACTTGGGTTCTGAGCAGTCCCAGCCAGTATGGACATATGGTTGTGCCCTCTTGCTTGCTGAAGGGTAGACTTGCTGAAGACTACACTGAAGGGTCAAAGGGCTTCACAGAAATCCCTGTCAACCCCCTTAGACATTCTGGAAGCATTTCCCCTGACTCCACAGATACCTGTACAATGCCCAGCTAATCCCAACATCTCCCTGAAATTCTCCCCTCTACTGCCCCAGATATTGAGCCTGTAATGGCCTTCTCTGTGCCGTCTCTCACAGGCTTGGGTTCAGAGTCAGTCCCAGGATAACAAGGCCAGACCTTGCATCTCTCTGTAGCCTGGACTCAGTGGTCCCTTGATAAGACTGAAACTCAGTGGTGGCTCATGCCTATATCAGGCCAGCTTGATCCACATAGTGAGTTATAGTCTAGCCTGGGTTACAGGGTAAGCCCCTTGTCTTGGGGCCGTCCTATCTTGCTGTGATGAGAAACCATGACCAAAGCAACTTGGGAAGGAAAGGGTTTATTTGACTAATTTTTCCACATCACAGTTCATTATCAAAGGAATTCAGGGCAGGAACTCAAACATGCCAGGAACCTGGAAGCAGGAGCTGATACTGAGGCCATGATACTGGGCTTGCTCCTCGTGGCTTACAACCCGCTTTCTTATAGCACTTAGGACCACCAACCCAAGAATGGCACCACCCACAAGGGGAAATCACTAATTTCACTAAGAAAATGCCCTGCAGGCTTGCCTACAGGACTGTCATCCACAGCCAGTTGCTGATTGTTGCCCTTTGTGCACCCACTTTTTCTGTGGGCTCGGAGATCTTAGGAGGCGTTTTTCCCTGCTCTTCAATGACTTGTACCTTGTGTCAATCTGACATAAAACCAGCTAGTGCACCCCTTTCTCATAAAACAGGTTCTCTTCATCTCAAACCTCATTGTTTGTTTGCTCTAGTTCAGATCCCAGGCCCTCTGTAGAGCCTCGTGATGCCAAGTCCAGTGATGATTCCACCTTCTAGCCTGCAATGGCAGACTCACAGCCCTGTGCCATGTGGGCAAGCAGGGTATCAGAGAGCCACATTCCCAGGCTAGGTTTGGAGAGGGACTTACTTAGAACCTGGCAGAAGCCCCATCCCAGGAAGGTCGCACTGCACAGGGCACTGTACTCAAGGCTGGGATTCAGAAACAAGATGGAGGCTGCGAGGACCCCCTCCTAACCAGGCTTGCAATGTAGATGATGTGAGATCAAGCCTGTCTGTGGACGTAAGAGTCCCACCTCCCCACAGACAGTTATCCGTCAGCACTGCAGCCTCTGCAGTGTGAGGATCCAAAAATGGTTCCTCAGCTCATGTGCGTTTCCTTCAACTGCCAGCCCAAAGGACCACAGACCTAGTGACTTAAAGCAACAGAGATGGGGGCTGGACTGATGGCTCAGTGGTTAATAGCACTGACTGCTCTTCCAAAGGACCTGGGTTCAAATCCCAGCACCCACATGGCAATTCACAGCTGTCTATAATTGCCAGGCATAAATCCCAGCACTGAAGAGGCAGAGGCAGGTGAGTTAGTTCAAGGCCAGCCTGGTGTACACAGTGAGTCCAGGACAGCCAGAGATACACAGAGAAACCCTGTCTCGAAAAGAAAAAGAAAAACAAAACAACAGAAATGGATCTTCAGTCCTAGAAGCCAGAAGTTCAAAATGCAGGTATTCAGGGGTACCTCTCTCTGGAGGGCGCTCAAGGACCTTTGCTGCTAATCTCAGCCTCTGGTGGTACCTGTGGCCCTCAATGTTCTTGGCCAGTGCCTGCCTTCAACATTCTCTCTCTCTCTCTCTCTCTCTCTCTCTCTCTCTCTCTCTCTCTCTGTCTCTCTCTCTCTCTGTGTGTGTGTGTGTGTGTGTGTGTGTGTGTGTGTGTGTGTGTGTGACTTGTAAACTCTCATCTAAACCTAAGGTGCCAAGATTTTCTTTCTGTGCTAGTAAGCTGGTCGAACACACTTCTTTCATAATTAGCTACTTTGGAGTGTTAACATACTCTGAGTTTTTAGCTTTTTCATCAGTACTTGAAAATAAGCTTATGTAAATGTATGTGAAAATTAGACTTTTAAATGTATCCTATACTTAGTTCCACAATTTGTGTGTGTCTTTGTTTGTGTTTTCTCCTTCTGCTAAGTACACCAGTCAGGATGACCTCATCTTAAATTGAGAAAAACTACACTAATGGAACAGCTTTCCTGTGACTAAGTGGGCTCTGCTCCAGAGTGAGAGCGGTTGACACATAAAGCAACTGTTTACGGAGTGAAGAGTGATGCTGGAGTACGTTGTGGGAGAAACCCTGTGCATGGGAAAGACTTATGTCCTGTCTCCTCAGTCCTTACCCCACCTCATAAAGACCCCTCAGTCCTAACCCCACCCCATGAAGACCCCTCAGTCCTCTTGATATCCATGTTCTGGTGGTGAGGAACTGAACCATGGGAAGTTAAGTGCCTCACTCAAGGTTGGAGTTGGGCCATCAAGAGCTGGCTCTGGATAGAGAAGGGGGTTAGAGGGAGAGGTATGTTCAGGGCCTGGAACCTGAGAGGTGTGGGGATCTTGAAACTTTGAGTGAGTTGCTTCCAGTTGTAGCTGCTGTCTCCTCCCTCTGCCCTCTCCCCTTTGCATCCTCCTCTCCTCTGTCCTCAGGGTTCTTCCAGGACTCAGCTTTTAAAGTAAATTCCAGCCAGCAGGAGAGCAGAGTCTGTGGCCCACATGCCTCACACATAGGCTATTTGTTGCCTAGCTCTTTCATCTGCAGTCTTTGGACTTCTTCCACACAGTCCTTGGCCACTCCTGTTGAAGTATTAGATCATCTGAGATAGGCAAGGCAGGAGGGCTGTGGCGTGTGACAGGACAGCATAGGCGGAGGTGACCATGGTTCATCTCAGACTCAGAATAGTCAGGTCCAAAGCCGTGTATAGCTTGTGATACAGCAAGTGCTGAGACAAACTGAGTTGTGTTTACGGTAACCTGAAGCCCTCAGAGGAAGACAGCAGACGTGTGCGTCCTTGGGCACATCTGTGCTGCACACTCCACACGCCTCATCTCATGCTTCTTTCCACAACCCCTGAGGTGGCACACTGAGTGGGTAGGTGAGGCCTTGAGCCTGGGAAGGGAGGGTCACACGGGCACACTGAGTGGGTAGGTGAGGCCTTGAGCCTGAGAAGGGAGGGTCACACGGCAAGTATGATGCTTCACACCTGCCTTGCCCAGACCACTACATGGGTTGGAGTAGAGCCCTGTGTGCGTGCTCTGCATCTGCAGAGGATGGGGAGACAGGGAGTGCCGAACCTTCAGTTAAGTGGCTCTTTGAGTGTGTTTTTGGTTTTAGGGTTTTACTTTTTAATGCCTGAGATCTTACCATGTAGCCAAGACTGGCCGAAAACATGCAGCCCTCCTGCTCTCAGCCTCTTGCTGGCTGGAATAACATACCTGCACCACTGTGAGTAAGTCAAGGATTCTGATATATCTTGTAGATCCCTTCAACAGTTAGGTACACTGACACAAGAGTTTATGTTCAAATAACAGAGGTCCAGGGGACAGAGAGGTGACTCAGTGGCTAAGAGCTCTTGCTGCTCTTATAGAGGATCCAGGTCCAGTTCCCAGCACCCACATGGTGGCTCACAACTATCTTTAACAAGGGAGTCTAGTGCCCTCTTTTGGCCTCCAATGGCACCACATGCCTACAGTGCACATAACAAACACAGTACACAGAGAATAAAATGAGATAAACAGATTCATAGAGCCACAAAACCATGCTGCAGTTGCTAGTACAAGAAAACTTCTTTATATATCTTTCTGGCACTTCAACTGTGTGTACTGGTCACCAGACCACCATGTTCCTTGATGATAAAGGATGTAAGTAATAAGATCTCTGTGAGCCAGTAGAACAAGTATCCCCAGTTTTGTGGGGAAGGAAATGGAAACAGAAGCTAATCTACACAATGGTAAATGACGGAGTCCAGGCTAAACCCCAAATGTGCAATACCAGATTTACCATGTCTGTTATACCAAAGGTGTCAGAGCAACCTTGCCATGGTTCAGTCTTGTTTTTTGAGACAGGGTTTCTCTGTGTAGCCCTGACTGCCCTAGAACTCAATCTGTAGACCAGGCTGGCCTTGAATTCAGAGATCCACCTGCCTCTGCCTCCCGAGTGCTAATTAAAGGCGTGAACCATTACTGCAGGGCTGTTTCAGTCTTTAAATCTAGGATTCAGCCAGGCCTGGTGTCACAGGCTTGTAATACCAGCTACTCAAGAAACTGAAGCAGAATTGACAAGTTCAAGTCTAGCCTCAGCAATCAGAGATGCGGTCTCAAAAAAAAAAAAAAAAGACCGGGATAAGGCTCAGTGGTAAGAGCACTTGCTCTTACTTGCCCCAAGAACAGGATTAAATGAGTCAAGATTCAGTTCCCAGTGTACAGGGATGTACACCCATCTGTGTGTAGGAAAACCAGTGTTCCCAGCTTGGAGTTCCTATGAGCCAAGGTGAAACAGACACCAGACTTCCTAGGTGCAAAAGCCAGGTTGGCTGCTGGGCAGTGTGTGTGCTCTGATGTATCTCGTCATGTAAGCACACAGGTCAAATGAGGAACAAAATTACATGTGTCTTCTCTAGCGTGGACAGTCACATGTTTGCTGGGGAGGTTGGCCTTTGCTCTTTCGCTTGCAGCAGGTTCACATATCACAGGAACACATCCCAGCAACATCCTGACACAGCCCTGTTGTCTTCACCATAACCTTGACAAGTGCTCAGCTCTTTGAGTATACAAATTTAATGTTTTATTATACTGAGGATTATTGTGGGAAATTTGTTTTAAAATATTTGAATGTATCTGTGTGTGATGACTAATCTTGGCTGTCAGTTGAAGATTGCTTCTGTCAGATTGATCTACGGGGTCATTTTCTCAACTGCTAATTGGTGGAGGAGAGCCCTAGACCACTGTGGGTGGTACAATCAATCCCTAGGCAGGTAGTTCTGGGCTGTATAAGAAAGCTAGCTGGGGGCTGGAGAGATGGCTCAGTGATTAAAAGCACTGACTGTTCTTCCAAAGGACCCAGGTTCAAATCCCAGCACCCACATGGCAGTTCACAGCTGTCTGTCATTGCCGGGCGTGGTGGCACACACCTTTAATCCCAGCACTCGGGATTCAGAGGCAGGTGGATCTCTGTGAGTTCAAGACCAGCCTGGTCTACAAAGTGAGTCCAAGACAGCCAGGGCTACACAGAGAACCCCTGTCTCAAGAAGACAAAAAAAGAGAAAGCTAGCTGACTGTGAGCTAGAGAGCAAGCCCGTAACCAAAGTTCCTCCAAGGACTTTGCTTCCGTTCCTGCCTTGGTGTGCTGTCTGGAGCTCCTGTCCTGGCTTCCCTTCATGGTGCCTGTTTGCTCTAAGGTGAAATAACCCCTTTCCCCACCAAGTTGCTTTTGGTCAGAGTGTTTCATCACAGCAGAAAGTGAACTGAACTATGTATAAGGCAAATCATTTCTTTTCATATCCAGTGATTGTAACAAGCAGCTTTTATTTATTTATGTACTTAATTATATACTCATTTTATTGTGCCTGATACCTCTACCTCCCTTCCAACCCCCCAACACTAGGTGGGCGAGAAAGAAGGTTAGAGGGAGAAGGGATGTAGTTCTCTTTGAGCTACTTCCTGCTGATTAGGGTCATTGGTTCTTGGAGGGTAATACCAGTCTCAGTAGAAGTCCAGGAGACAGCAGCAGGAAGAACAAGCATCAGTTTGAGTTAGCACCAGCAGCCGGGAGAGCAGCAACCTCTTTGTGGCCCTTTCTCGTCTTTGTGGCCCCCTTTCTTCTACTTCTTTGTAGAGCCCCCTTCTCCTTGGGACTCTGGCTTTTTATTCCTTAAGTCCTCCGAGTTAAACTTGCTCAGCTGGCTAAGCCACGCCCCTGCTAGCCTATGAGACAGTTAACACTTTACCCTGTGTCTTCAGCAGCCTCACACCTGAGATAAAAACATTCTCATAATTGATTATTTTAATAAGCTTTCCCCCTTTTGGTTCAAAAAAATGATGTATATATTTGATACAGATAATGAAGATATTTATCAGATCTGTCAATAATTATATTTACAGTGTCCAGTCCATTTGTATTTAGCAACCTTTGAGAAAGCATCTATTGTCTATACCTAGCTTAGAGTTCTGTAGCTATATCATTTTCTATTCTTATATGCATTTATCAACCTATAGTATCTTTTAGACCTAAAAGATTTAAATCCTATACAACTAAGCTTAATTGTAAGATTATAATTATTTAGGATTCAACCCCAGAGACTTTAGAAGGAAATTAAATTATTACCTACTTATATAGGAAGTGTAGAGCAAGCAACTTCCAAAACTATAGTAATGACAGAGGTTGCTGGCTACCTGAACAGTCACCCATGATTTCTGTGTCATTGGGGCATCCAGTCTTCAGCCTACTGGCCCAGAATATCTGACAAACTTTTCTGTGAAGCAGGAATATTGAAGGTCTGGCCTACCTTATCTCTGTAATGTTGGTCAGTTGACTTTTCAGTGTCCTGCTTGTTCATAGATTGGACAGACAGCCCGCTATCAGCAGTTTTTTTGTCTGGTGACTATCTTGCCACATTTGTTTCTTTAATGCCCATCATCTTTATCAAGTAAATTGTGGGTGCTGCCAGGAGCAGATGTCTCTGTCAGAAAAACCATGTCTCTGTCTGAAAAACCTTTTTTTTTTTTTTTTTTTTTGGTTTTTCGAGACAGGGTTTCTCTGTGTAGCCCTGGCTGTCCTGGACTCACTTTGTAGACCAGGCTGGCCTCGAACTCGCAGAGATCCACCTGCCTCTGCCTCCCAAGTGCTGGGATTAAAGGCGTGCACCACCACCACCGAGCAAAAAACCTTTTCTTATTAAAACATCTTAAATGCCATTTTCTGAGGTTTTTGAAAACCATCTATCATCTGTCTGTCTAGCTAAATAGAAAAATATTGCTTGCGTCTATCTATGTATTATTTAACTTCAAAACACATACAAAAGACTAAACAGCATATTTCTGTAATTAACTAATATCTAACAAAACTATAAATTATTAAATCCTATATCATTTTCAACAATAGCTTTCAAATGGACTGGAACTAAAAATTGTATTCTTAAATGAGTAACAAAAACGATTTTTTTAATTTTTATTTTTTTATAACCTTGTAACTTTTGGCTGCTTTATCTTGGTAACAACTCTCAGCTGCTCTGGTCTGAAATGGCTCATACATTTTGCTGTGGGATCTCAACTAAGGACCCCAGAGTTTCTTCCTGACTGCAAAAGATTACCTTGTATCTTGGACATATATTCATTTGTCCAATACTGACCTCTCCTAACAAGTTTACAAATTCCAGAAAATCTCGACTTTCTCCCACTAGAAACCGTTTGTGTGCTGTTACTGTATTTCCCAGAGTTAATGTGCAGACCATTTTGACATCTGGCTTGAAAAGTACCATATTTCTTACCATGCTGAACATGTTGGCCTCTGAGGCTATTAGCCTTACAATTTCTTTGTAAATGGGCAGACTTACAACATTAAAACATCAGGTGTTTTAATATCTGAGGCTTTTGGCAACTGCTGGGAAAGCCAATGGTGGTAACTCATAAAACCAGGCCACTCCTCTGGGGGCGCAGTTAGCTGGAGATTAACCCTTACTCTCTGAACAGGCTGTTTCTCTTTTACCAGATCTAAACCTGTGTGTTCTCCTCTCTCCAGAGCCTTTTGCTTTCTAAGCTCTTCAACTTCAGTTCACAAACTCTGTAGCTGCATAGCCATTTCTGCGGTCCTTTTATCATACCCCTCCTTATCCATTTATAGCTTTTCAAATTGTTCAAGCATTCTCCCCATCTTTTTTGAAATATCATACAGGAGGAAAAATAACATACAAAAAATCCACTCTGGGCACAAAGTGGGAGCAAACCTAGTGCCAGCAGACTTTATAAGCCTTCTACTGACATCCTGAAATACACTGCTCACTCCTTAAATCCTGCCATCTCCTCCACACCATTAGATACGAAATTAGCCATTATGGTCTGGGCACCACTTTAGCAACCAGCTTTTATTATTATATTATACACTCTACTTATTTTACTAAATACCTTTACCTCCCTTGTCGTCTTGTAGCAAGGCAACTTTTACTAATTTGTTTTAATATTCAGAAGACCAGCAAACCAGGAGACAGGAGCAGAAAGAACAAGCAGCAGTTTGGGGGGAGCACCAGCAGCTGGGAGAGCAGCAACCTCTTTCTTTTCTGTAGCCCTTTCTCCTACTTCTTTGTAAAGCCCCCTTCTCCTAGGGCTCTGGCTTTTTATTCCTCTTTCCCAAGTCCTCAGAGTTTACATGCTGCTGCTGGCTAAGCCACGCCCCTGCTAGCTCTGGAGACAGTTAATGCTTTACACCTGTGTCTTAAGCAGCCTCACACCTGGGATTAAACAAAACATTCTCATAATTGGTTATTTTAATAAACTCATATCACAAGTGGTATTCCTGGGCACTGTGAAAAATATGGGTCGATTCACTTTCCAATACTAAACAAAGGGTCTTATATTGTGAATGGAGTGTCTGCCAGAAACAGTGTAATAACCAAGACTAAAACAAGACAAAATGGGGGCTAGAGAGGTGGCTCAATGGTTAAGAGCACTGGCTGTTCTTCCAAAGGACCCGGGTTCAAATCCCAGCACCCACATGGCATTTCACAGCTGTCTGTAATTTCTGGGTATTGTGGCACACACCTTTAATCCCAGCACTCAGGAGGGCGGTTCTCTGTGAGTTCGGGCCAGCCTGGTCTACAAAGTGAGTCCAGGACAGCAAGGGCTACACAGAGAAACTGTCTCAAAAAAAAAAAAAACCCACAAAAATGGATCCCAGTAAAAGGCAACATTTTCTCTGCCTTATTTACCAGCATCTCTTGGTTCTGGTAATCTGTAAATTACATACATTTTCACACTTTGTCAAATGGGGTTGATTTTTATCAAAGCAAGCAAATAATACCAAAGGATCAGTGGTGCGTGCTTGTTTCTGGACAGTTAGATGCAAGAGAGTGTGAAGGAGGGCTGGAGAGATGGCTGAGCGGTTAAGAGCACTGGCTGTTCTTCCAAAGGACCTGGGTTCAAATCCCAGCACCACATGGCAGTTCACAGCTGTCTGTAATGGCCAGGCATGGTGGCACATGCCTTTAATCTCAGCACTTGGGAGGCAGAGGCGGGTGAATCTCTGAGTTCAAGGCCAATCTGGTCTACAAAGTGAGTCCAGGACAGCCAAGGATACACAGAGAAACCTTGTCTTTGAAAAACCAAAAGAGAGAGAGAGAGAAGGAAGGACACTTTGCCTATAGTCCACCCTTCAGGAAAACTCAACATCTTGGTAGGCTACCTTGTAGACTTTTTTGGTCACTTGTCATGGAGTTGAGACTTGAGTGTGTTATTGATGGTGTTTCCGTTGGCAGGTATCAGCATCGAGTGGAATGGGCCATGGCTGTCATGCGTACACAGGGCCATGAGGAGAGTGCTGTGCAGAAGATCATCACAGACTACACAGAACCCCTTGAGCTTCCCTGCAGAAAGGGGGAAGAAGGGACCCCACAGCATGGCCCACTCAACTCTGAGGCTGACTCTTCCCTGGAAGGCAGAGTGGGAAAGGACAAACTTTCTGTGGCCACTGGAGGCGATGGACAGTCAGATGACCTGCAGGATCTCAATGCACACTCAGACTGCCTGCAAGAGGGGCCTGGCTACACCACGTTCACTGTGACTGGTCCATCAAGCCTTAATGGGCATGTAGCAGAGGACCTCACGGTTCTGACCCAAGTCCCCTGCTGTGGTCAGAAGGCCCTCGTTCCCCAGGATGGCTTTTTCCCTGAAGGCAGCATCAAGACAGCAGGAGAGCAAAGGGCTGCCCATGAGTATGTACTTGTAGAGGAAGAGCTGTGTGATGTCCAGGAAGTGGCGGCCCCAGATGAGACGGTATGTAGAAAGAAGCACCATGCTCCCCTCATCTGGGCTTCCGCTCTAGTCAGCCGCAGCCTGGGGACATTGCTGTTTGTTTTGGCTGTTTTGTTTTGGTTTTTTTTTTAATTAGTTTTATTTTATGAGCATTGGTGTTTTGACTGCATGTATGTCTGTGTAAGGGTGTCAGATCCACTGGACCAGGTATTGCAGAGACTTGTGAGCTGCCATGTGGGTGCTGGGAACTGAACCCGGGTCCTCTGGAAGAACGGCCATTGCTCTTAACAGCTGAGCCATCTCTCCAGTCCTTGCCTTGGCTTTTTAAAGAGAGAGTCCACATTCATTACTGCTCTCATTGCAGTGGGCAAGGATCCCTCCATTTTACTAGTCACTGTTGTTAATGGCTTACTGAGGCAAACTTTACCATGCCTGGATGTGAACAGGAAAAGTACAGCAATGGGGTCAGTGCCTCTGACGGTTGCAGGCATCGCCTGGAGATAAGAAGACTCTTAGTCACTTCTCCAGAGCCATCTGCTCCTGGCCCGTAGGAGACGTCAGCCTATCCCCACACCCTCCACTTGCCCCTGGGCAGGCCTGTTGTCACACTGGGCCTGTGTGATGCTCTGAGTTCAGTGCTGAGGCCTCGTGCCCTAGTCGCACAGCAGCTGTGAAGGCTGTTTCCACTAAAATTCAAGTTAAAAAAAAAAAAGTAAGTTAAAGCAAGAACAGTAGTTCTCTGTGCCTAGTTTAAGAGAAAAAAGCACAGTGTAATCGCCTGATCTCAGACACAGCTGAGAGAACAAAGTTCTTCTTGACACCCAAGTTCAGGAGCATAGCTTATGAGCGGAACACACCAAGTTCAACAGTGGAGTTATCACATCTGCAAGGAAATCCATAGGATAGCCTTAGCAACAGAAAAACAGAACCTCCTGTCCACATAGGCTATTTTAAAATCTATTTTTTATAGATTCTACTCAACAGCATGGAAAACACAACAGAAAAACCTGACAATATTCTGAAACCTTGGTGAGAAAAAGAAGACTCAAGTCTGGTGTGGCAGTACACACCCAAATCCCAGCATACCTGAGGAGGAAAGTGTGAATTCAGGCTAGCCTGGGCTATGTAGCCCATTGAATTTATTTTTTTAAAAAATGCTCATTTAGGAATTCAGTCTTCATGATAGGTGTGTCCCTGGTGGCTGATTTTTTTCTCTTTCTTTCTTTCTCTCTCTCTCTCTCTTTCTTTCTTTCTTTCTTTGTTCCTTTGTAGCTGCTACAAAGAAAGAGACTGGTGTGCAGAAGAAACCCATACAGGATCTTTGAGTATCTGCAACTCACCCTAGAAGAGGTATGTGTGCCTCGTGCTGTCTCCGCCCAGTGCACTGTGCACCTGAACCCACCTTGCAGAGCAGTTCTGCATAGAATGCTAAATGTTCAAATCACCTGGGGGATGCTGATCTTCAGCCTGCTTCATCATCTGAGAGTGTATAGAGGTGGGCTGTAGTAAGAGTTCTGGGTTCAAGCCCTCAGCAAGGAAGCAAAAGGAGTTTTGAGCATTTGAGAGATTTGTATGAGCCGTCCTTCCCCCTTCCTCCCTCTTTCCTCTTTCCCTCCCTTTCTTCTT
The DNA here is from genome assembly GCA_907164525.1 of Lophiomys imhausi. Classification (NCBI taxonomy): domain Eukaryota; kingdom Metazoa; phylum Chordata; class Mammalia; order Rodentia; family Muridae; genus Lophiomys; species Lophiomys imhausi. The sequence goes on from CAJQZJ010032121.1 coordinate 9,023,066, forward strand.
CTTCCTCTCTCTCTCTCTCTCTCTCTCTCTCTCTCTCTCTCAAATTCTTGCTATATAGCCCAGGCTAATCTGAATTCACAGCCCTCCTGCCTCAGGTGTGCTGGGAGTTGGGTGTGTACCACCACACCCAACTTGAGTCCTTCTTTTCTCATCAAGGTTTCAGAATATTGTCAAGTTTTTCTATTGTTTGTTTGTTTTTGTTTTGAGGCAGGGTGTCACAGAGCAGCTCTGGCCGCTCAAGAACTCATTATATAGACAGCTGGCCTCAAACAAATAGAGATTCCCTACAGCCCCTTGAGTGCTGGGATTAAAAGTGTGCAGCACCGTGCCCAGCTAATTGTCATCAGCTTTTTCAAAAATTTATCTTTATTAAGATTTCCTTAGTACACCAGTTCATTCATTTGAAATGTGTAACTCAGGGAGGGGGTGAAAGTCATTGATAGAGTATCTGCCTAGTATTCCCAAGGCCCTGGGACAAACCCAGTACTGAAAAAAAAACAAAACCACAGTCCACCTGGTGTGGCTGCATGTGCCTGTGTTCCCAGTTGCTTGGGAGGCTGAAGAAAAGTCATCATTTGAGCCTAGAAATTCAAAGCCAGCTTGTACAGCATAGCCAGAGTCTTCCAAAAAAGGAGAGAAAGAGAAAAAAATTATCGCTTTTTGTAGACGTAAATCATAAACTAGATTTATTAATAGTTCTAAACACCTATACCAACTGTTCTGCCCGGTTCTCGAAACCCCCAAGGACCACCAAGGAGCCAACTCTGATGTAAATACATGAAGGCTGTTTAATTCAAGCTCAGAGCTTGGACTCTCAGTACTCACTGACCTAGCAGTTTGAGTTGAGAGCCCCAAAGTCCAAAAATACAAGGTTTTATATAGGGGCTTAGACAAAGAAACAGGTTGTCTAATCATATGATTGGATGGCATTTGGGTAACTAGTCATGTCCATTTCTGATTGGCTCGTTGTTACTGACTAACCAGGTGTGGTCAGTTTGACCATCAGAAAGTTTGTTTAGACTCTTTGGGTACTTTCTCAGAGTGAGCTGTCTGGTGATGACAAGGGAACACCCCTGGAATGCAAGGTCAGGTACATTTTGTTGTTGTTCTGGAACTGGAGGTCAGCTCTGAGTCAAACCTAATACGACATGGAAACTTTTTTCAGGATGGATTTAGTCAGGCTCTACACAACCAACTAACCCTAACACTTTAGAAAGGAATCCCATATCAAGACATCCTCAGGGGCAGATCCCTTGAGGCAACTGGTCAGCAGTCTGTCTGCAAGAACACAGCAGTCAGCGGTCACTCAGTGGTCACCTGGCTCTGGTGTTGCTATGGCAGCCCCACTTCCACTTGGGCTCAGCCACACGGGGCATGGGCCATACTCCCACTTGTTTCTTAAGTCCGTCTCATTTTGCCACACCTTCTCTTGGCAGGTCCTGAACTGTGTGTGGCCTTGTCCTTGACAGGAGCCCGCCTCTCCTTTCTCTGTGTTCCCTTTTCCCTCCTTGTTGTCCAAACCTTAGACTCCATCCCTTTGAATAGCTATGGTCTCCACACGGAAATCTGTGATTACTTTGCTGTTGAAATTTTTTGTTTTGTTTTGTTTTGTTTGTTTGGACTTTTTAGGGTTTTTTTTTTTTTTTTTTTTTTGGTTTTTCAAGACAGGGTTTCTCTGTGTAACTCCCAAGATCTGCCTCCCTCTGGCTCCCAAGCACTGGAATTAAAGGCATGTGCCACCATCTCCCCCCCCCTTATGATTACTTTTCACTACTATTAAAATACTGATCCTATCTGTAAAAATACTTCCACCATGTCCTTCTGAATGACTTTTTAAAGAGCTCAGATTTTAAGCCGGGCGTGGTGGCGCACGCCTTTAATCCCAGCACTTGGGAGGCAGAGGCAGGCGGATCTCTGTGAGTTCGAGGCCAGCCTGGTCTACAAAGCGAGTCCAGGACAGCCAGAGATATTCAGAGAAACCCTGCCTCGAAAAACCAAAAAAAAAAAAAAAAGAGCTCAGATTTTTCTCCATCTCCAAATTTAAGGCCAGCTTCATTGTATACTCATGTAAGAAAGTCCCCTGAGCGGCTGTGAAGGTCTGCTTTGTAGACTGCACTCCTGTGCCAATAGGAAGAAGGAGGGATCATAGCCTTGCTCTTCCCCTGCATTGCTTTTTTTTTTTTTTTTTTGAGATAGGGTTTCTGTGTATAGCACTGGCTGTCCTGGACTCTGTAGACCAGGTTGGCCTTGAATTTGCAGAGATCCGCCTCCTCTGCCTCCCAAGTGCTGGGATTAAAGGCGTGTGCCACCACGCCCAACCATTACAGACAGCTGTGAACTGCCATATGGGTGCTGGGATTTGAACCCAGGTCCTTTGAAAGAACAGTCAGTGCTATTTATGGCCAGCCCAGGCTACATGAGACCCATGTCAAAGCCAATACAAACAAAC
>CAJQZJ010032121.1:9033838-9067976 GCA_907164525.1 Lophiomys imhausi
CCCTACAGTTTCCCCTTTCAGTCCAACAAATGGCTCTTTCTCTTATAGTAACAAATAAAATACAGTACAACAGAGGTAATTAGGCCACAGTTATGAGGGTTATATGGCTTAACGTACATTCCCAATGACCAGTCCATATGTATTTGGTACTTGACTTTAACATTCTACTATCTAAACATCTCCATGAGTTTAAAGGTCTATATCTGACTCAACATTCATACTAACTTGCAACACAATTTTAAAAGTATCTTCTTAGATCTATAACACTCTCTTGACTCCTAAACAACTCAAAATTAAATTATGAGACTCTAGCTATCTGTTCTTCAACCACCTCAGAGACGAGAGGGATAAATATATCTGATTTTATAGGAAGTACAGGGCCTGCAGTTTCCCAAACTAAGAAATGACATATCTGTGGCTGCCTGGACAGTTCCCATTTTCTTTCCATACATTACAGCATCGATCTTCAGTCATTTGGCCCCGTTTCTCTGACAGACATTGATTGTAGAGCAGGGGTTATGAAGGACTTACCTACCCTGTCTTGGCAGAGCTAGGCTGTTGACTTACCTGCTTCCAGGTTTTGTCCTTCAATTCTTTTCTTTTCTTTTTGAGTTAAGATCTCCTTTTGTAGCCCCAGCAGGCCTGAAACTCACTGTGTGCTATCTAGCTCAGCCTCAGTATTGAGACAGCTTTCCTACCTTAGCTCTCTGAGCGCTGGAATTACATGCATGAGCCATGGCACCCAGCTTGCCTGTGCGGTTTCCAGTCCTTTCCGCCTCTTGGTAGGAGCTTCATCAATAAGCTATCTGAAGCTCAGAGAAAACAAGTAACTCAGCCAAGGCCACCTGGCTAGTATGGCTAGAACCAGCTGGTACACCCATGTGTGCATGACTTCAATGTCTGTGGTTCCACTTTGCCAGAGTTGTTACCATTGTTGACCACTAGGCAGATGAAGAGGAGGCAGCCTCTCACTGGACATTTTTTGTCCTTTTTGAATTTGGAACCTTGCTGATAAAATGCCTATTCAAAGTACTTAGGATACAGTAAAGAAGAGGAAGGGGAAAAAAAAGCAGCAGAAGTCTTTGTATCTGCTTCTTGGGGAGATTTAGTGAGGGATTGAAGCCACACATGTGTGGACAAAAACTAACCGTAGGTATTTATGAGAGCTATTTGTTGTCTGGGGACAAAGCCTAGGGCCTCGCTCACACTGAGCACATGCTCTCCCAGTGAGCTGCAGCCCAGCCATATTTGTGGAATTAATGTTTCTTAGTCTGAGCTGACCTAAGCCCATCTCACTGAGAGCCTGAGCCCCAGACACCTGAGGAGTTGATTCTTTCCCAAAGCAATGGAATGAGAAAAGATACTTTTCCAAACTCACCCAGTTACTTGTTGCAACTATTTTCTGATGGAACCTGAAAACATTCTTGTTCTGTTAAAGGCATCTCTCTGAATACAGTGGGTTATCACGCTGCACTGTCAGGTGGCTCTTCTATCAGAAAGCTAAGATGGAGCCAGGGATCATTTTGAGTCTTTAATGAAATTTTCACTTACAAAATTATCTTTTGCCTTCCTGAGCCTGGCCTGACATTTCAGTAGCTGCTCACTAGTGGGTCTCTGGATGGCAGTGTGTCTTAAAAGCTCCAGTGGGCTTATTACACTTGAGTCCAACATCACACGCTGGCTCTTTGGTCTACAGTGTCCTTCCCCAGACCCCCACCTCTTTCCATGGCCTCTGACCCCTTGGCCTTCACTGTTTCTCATTCCTAAATGTTAGCCTTTCCTCTCCCTCTCCCTGAACCCTCCCCGCCTCCCTCTCCCCATCTCAAGGATGGAGCCCAGGGCTATGTATGCTGAGTCCAGGCCTCATCACTAAGCTGCACCCCAGCCTCAGGGCTTGCCTTTCCGAGCTCTCTACAGCCCTGCTCCATAAGAGATGAATGAGAATGTCAGGCGTGAGCCACATGGGTCACTGTAGACTTTCTGGTGGCACTTGGGAACAGAGGCAAGAAGACTGCAGTTCAAGGCCAGCCTGGGCTACAGGAAGGAGACTGTCCCAAAAACCAACACCCCTCACCCATAAGAACTTTTTTTTTTTCCTGAGACGGGGTTTCCCTTTGTAGCCTTGGCTGTCTTGGAACTCACTTTGTACATCCCCACTGGCCTCAGACTCACAGAGATTGTCCTGCCTCAGTCTCCTGAGTGCTGGGATTAAAAGTATGTGCAACCACCTCAGCTGGCTGTGGCCACCACCACCACCACTACCACCTGACTTGGAGTAATTTTAATAATATGCACATAGTTTATCTAACTGCATGAATGCAGGAGAGCTGGACTGTAGCTCGGTGGTAGGGCACTTGCCTAAGCACACCCAAGGCCCTGTTTTGCATACCAGCATTGCAAGGAGTTGCTGTCACATAGACAGCAGGGGTCAGGTCTCCTAGACGAAGCCCTCTCGTTTGTTTCCATTGCTGCTGCAGTACCATGCTCGTCTAGATGTCTACTCCCTTACTGAGCAGGAGTGAATATATGCAAACTAATGTCTTTTTTTGGTTTGGTTTGGTTTTTTGGTTTTTTGAGACAGGGTTTCTCTGTGTAACAGCCCTGGCTGTCTTGGACTCACTTTATAGACCAGGCTGGCCTCGAACCCACAGAGATCCTCCTGCCTCTGCCTTACGAGTACTGGAATTAAAGGTGTGCGCCACTACACCCAGCTACAAAATAATGTCTTTTTTTAAAAACAACTTTAGGAGCCTTTAACAATTGTGAAGCTTTGGCAAGCCTTCACTGCAGTTCAGCCCACCTTCAGGACGACCTACATGGCCTACCACTACTTCCGAAGCAAAGGCTGGGTGCCCAAAGTGGGGCTCAAGTATGGAACAGATCTATGTGAGTAGCTCTTGCTTCAGGGCCGGGGACCGTGTGTGTGTGCGTGTGCGTGTGCGTGTGCGTGTGCGTGCGTGCGTGCGTGTGCGTGCGTGCGTGCACCAGGTATGTGTGCGTGCATGCGTAGATCTTGCTTCAGGGCCAGGACCAGGTGTGTGTGTACCAGGTGTGTGTGTGTGTGCGTGCGTGCATAGATCTTGCTTCAGGGCCGGGGACCAGGTGCGTGCGCACGCGGTGTAAGGACAGGGTCAGCCCAGTTCTCCTGGGAGGTCAGGTGTAGGGTTAGCTGTCTGTGCTGTAGATGGTTTGGATATCATGGCTGGGTGTTTGGATGGGAGTGCAAACACAGTATGTTGGGGAAGCCTACGGGCAGACACAGGCTTTCCTAGTCACAGACAAGCGTTCTGTGGCACCCTGCTGTGCCTCAGCCATGAGCTTGTGTTATTTGTCCAGCATATTTTCTTGCAATTTCACTTGGCTCATCCTCCAAGTAATAAGAGTCCTGGAGTCCCCAGCTGTTGTTTATCTAGCGTGTGCTGTTAGGCGTGGTTCTGTATGTTTCTGTGACACTCCTCATGACATCCCTTTGCTATTCTGTATGCCACTTATGCTCCTACCTCCAGTGTGGAGAGGAAAGACCATGTATGCACCCTCAGTGGATTCCAGGGCCAGTCACTTTCAGGCTTTGGCTCTAGTCCACGGGTAGGCGTATGTTGGGGAAGCGTATTATTTTTTACATGTCCTGCCTCCCCAGTGGTCCCCCCTGGGGGACGTGTGTCTGGGAAGGGCTTGCTGGGCACAGCAAATAGCAAGTGCAGAGGCTGAGACAGGACATGTTCAGCAGGTCTCAGGAACTGCACAGAGACAAGAGTGTGGAGAACATGGGCCCCACAGGAGTCGGGCTGGGACCAGATCCAGGATGTTTGGGATGAAAAGTCTTCAGAGTGACCTAATTTAGTGGGAGCCTCTGAGTGCTATCTTACCAATGGCAGCAGAGAACCAAAATGAAGGAGAAGCTCCTTGATGAAACTGGACCTGACAAACCACAGACGGAATGGATGTGACACTTGTGCACAAAGGAGCCAGGTGGCTTCTAGACACTGACTCGTATTTTTGATGTATTCAGTGTGTGCGGTGGAGGCACAGATTGAGAGCCCGTAATCTGAAATGCTTGGCCACAGAAGCAGTTTGGGTTTGAGGTACTTATAGGATGAGGTCTCTTGGGAAGGGACCTAGGCCAAACATAGACATCCCCTGTGGTTTATGTCCACCTTTAACACTAGGCTGAACTAATACCTTTAATCATTTTAATGACTTTATGCACAAGCATATCTTCATGCTGTGGAGATTTCTGCTTGGGCCCTATTAGTGCTCAGCAAGCTTCAGACTGGGGGCGGGATGGAGCTTGATGGTAGGGCTTTGGCCTTGCATGACTGAGGCCCTGAGTGTGATGCCAACAAGGAAAAGTTCAGAGATTAGTGATGCCTCCCTTATTGGAGAGGAGACAGCAGCCCTGTGGAGCAGGAGCACCATGACAGCCCCTGAGATCAGGGACCTAGTTAGTAACCATCTATCCTTGGGTTCCCCTCCAGCCCTGGGATCATTCCTCAATAAATCACCAAACCCCATTGCCATACGGGCCCTATGAGTGAGTGCTTCCTGGGCATTTTCAGAAGTGTTTGTGGGGCTCAGATTAAAATGTTAAGGTATTTGAGACCCTCCCCCAAAAGTTATGGCTTTTAAGGTCTTAAGACTGTCACAGCTTGTTCTATGTTTCTGAGCCTTTTCAAATAACCCAAAGAAAGTCAACGCAGTCTTTAAAAATCTTATGCTGGGGCTGAATGGCTCAACGATTCAGGGCACTGACTGCTCTTCCAGAGGACCTGGGTTTGATTCCCAGCATCCACATAGTGGATAACAACCATCTGTAACTTCAGTTCCAGAGATTCTTACTTCTTCCAGCCTCTGTTGGACACCAAGCATACATGTAGTACACAGAAATACATACAGGCAAAACACACACACACCCACATATACACACATATATAGTTAGAAATAAATAAATAAATACAAATGTTAATGCTCTAAAATCGGCTGTGCTTAAGCTGGTATTACTAAGCCTCTTTCGCAGGATGGAGGAAACATAAGCAGAATCTTCCATTCTCCTAATGTCCCAGTGAGGAGCTGAAGCACACTTCTGCTGGTTTACTCTGGGGAACCACTCAGTTTATTGGGCTTCTTTGTAGATAAGGGGCTACCTACAGTGGTATGGGTGTTCCTTTCTCCCTAACAGGCCACACCTAAAAAGCCCTTTATGCTGAAGGGATGGGGGCTCACCCTGTAGACCCATAGATGGACCCCTACCCCATACCCCACACTCCCGTCTTCCCAGGCCTGTGTACTCTAGCCCCTCCCCTAGACCACATGTAGTTAGGGCAGAGTTGCATACAACAGGTAGTAAGGAGTGCTAGTAAGGGTCATAACTCTCCCCACCCTTCCTCCATGCTGGGTATCAACAGTCAACAGCCGGGCATGGTGGTGCACGCCTTTAATCCCAGCACTTGGGAGGCAGAGGCAGGCATATCTCTGTGAGTTCAAGGCCAGCCTGGTCTACAGAGAGTTCCAGGCTAGCCAGGGCTCACAAAGAAATCCTGTCTGGGGAGGCGGGGGAGGGAGGGGGACAGTCAACAAGCTTGGCTGGATGATCCTTTTCCAAAGAGGCACAGCTGAACTTGCCAGGGAGTTGCTTGGCTTGGGAGACAGTCACTCACAACACCTGGAATCATGGGAGAGTCCTCAGGGGCACCAGCAGCCCTGAAGCGCTTTTCTGGAACCACAGTTGGTAGGTTGCTCTGTGCCGGTCCCTCTAGGGGAAAGGCCTCTTGTTTCTTCCATCCTGGAGGTTACACACAGATGGCCTGATGGAGTGAACTGGGCTCAAGTTGCTGGAGATAAATTTCAAGATAGCTATATTGGTCCCAGATCATGTTTGTGCAGGGGATGGCATTGTGTTGTTTCTTCTTGGCCTCTTCTCATTCTCCTGTGATCACAGCCACTCCACCTGCCTGGCAGGTGCCCACCATTCCCATCGTAAAAGTGAAATGTGAGTTGAAGCAGTCAGAAGGCTGTCCAGTGTGTTAAGAGGCCGCATGGGTAACAGAGAGGCTTGAGTTCACAGCCAGCTCTACCTCTTGTGCCTGCCTGACCTCAGCTAGTTTCCTAATTTGTCTGAGTTCTGGTGTTGATAAAAACATCTTTGTAGAGGACATCTTTGTGAGAAGGGCTGGCTGAGGTGTGCTCACATTGACTCACAACTCAGCCAAAGCAATGTGGCTCCCCAGAATGTGGGGTAAAGATGCGCATTTGGTTCCAGATGTGGATCAGTGGGTGGAGAGGACCTTCATTTCCCTTGGATGCTTCTTTTTTTTTTTTTTTGTCTCATGTCTTGAAATGGAGTTTCATTACACTGCCTAGGCCACTCTCACAATTGAACAGCCCTCCTGGCTCAGCCTCCTGACTAGCTGGACTACATGTGCGTGCCACTGTACCCAGCAATGCCTTCATTTTAGAATCTTAGAAACTGGCTCAGAGAAGCTAATAACTGACCTGAAGCCTCACAACCTGGGGTGGCAGAGACTGGGCAGGAAGTAATAATGATCCTGGTCCATCTTCATCCTATTGCTGAACCCAAAAAAAGTGGAGAGTTGTTTGAATGCGTTTGGATGTTCACTTGACGGAACTGAATTGGGAAATATTGAAACACAGTATATAGGAAATGAGTTCTCAAATGGCAGCATGGCCACAGAAAACAGACTAGAAGCAGCAGGTTGGGTGAGGGGGGTCCTTCAGTGTCCCGGGTAGTCCCAAGCTGGCTCTAGGATCACTGTCTCCAAAAAGGAAATTGGGTCCATTTCAAGCTTTCCTTGAAAGCTCTCCTTCAAGCTCTGTTATAACAAGGGGAAGCAGTACTATCATAGCTGTAGGTTACTTATAGATTTCAGCCTTCAGGACTTGGCCGTAGCATTCATTGTTCATTTATGAATGTCAGGCCAGGGGCTTACCATACTCTTCACTTTTATTTTACATGAATCCGACGAGCATCTCCGGGTGGCTCCAGATGGACTCTTGATGGGTACTCAGGGTCCCAGGCTTCTCCATTTTAAAGTTACTTCATCTTCAGCACAGGCCCTCAGCGTCACCCACTAAGTGTGAGCTCTGAACTCAGGAGGGTTGTGAGTTGACTCACCCAGGACAGCTCAGAGCCAGGCTAGCTGCTCAGGGACTGAAAGCTTGGAGAAAGCTAGATGAACGTGGTGGGCAGCTAGCCAGTCCCTGCCTCCAAGGGGTCTCTGCAGAGGCCTACAGTCTGTAGGCCCAGGCTTCTTCAATGATGGCTCTTTTTGATCTCTACAGACTGCCTTCACCCCTTCATGTGTCAGATCCCCACGAGAAAGGCAGACGGTAACGGAGTGGAGGGTGTGGTTATGGATCTTTTATAGCCTCTTGGCTGAATTTCTTATTTATTTACTTATTTCAGTTTTTACTTAGTATGTGCATGAACTCAGGTTCACGTGGGCACATGCCATGGTGTGGGCACAGTAAAGTCAGGCATGCGTGGACACATGTGTGATGTATGGGCATTCATACCAAGCATTTTTACCTACTGAGACATCTTGCCAGCCAGTGTGTGTGCAGTGCATGTGTGTGTATGTGTGTGACACATGCAAATGACTGCAGGTGAGCGTGCATCAGGAAGTCAGGGGAAGACGTCAGGTGACTTTCTCTGTCACCCTTTACCTTATTGCCTTGAGACAGGGTGTCTCAATGAGCCAGAACAGAATCTCACTGTTCAGCTGGGCTGGCCAGCAAGCTCTCAGAATCCACCTACCACCACCCCATGGTGCTAGGATCACGGGCATGCACAACCATGCCCCACTTTTATGTGGTGCTGGCAGCTGAAAGTGTCCTCATACTCAGACAGCGTGTGCTCTTACCACTGAGCCATCTCCCCAGGTCCTGAATTCCTACACTCCACTAGCCGAAATGCTGAGAAGTGACCCTTGACTTCCCTGAAAATTGCTCATCTCCAGTGTGACACATGCCACAGCACTCAGCAGATGGGGCCACCCTCACTCTGAGTTTGTTTCATTTGGAATGAATCACAAATGCTGTACATTTTATAGACTTCATGTTCTTTCTACCACGTCACATACATGGAGAAAGGCAAGACCCACTTGTAACTAGAAGTATGGCCAGGGCAAAGTGAATCACTGGACTCAGTCCCCAACACCAGAAGAAAACCAAAAAGAGTGGCTTGTACTTAACTCTGGGAGTTGATTGTGGGGTGGACGAAGGTGTCGGAGTTTGGGGAGCAGATTTACTAGCTTCTTTATTTCTGGGGAGAAAGACTTTGGATCTGAAGCGAGGGTGGGGTTAAGAAGAGCAGAGTGTCATCAGCCAGAGAGCTGGTGTTTGCTCTCACTGGCATGGCTGTGATGGGTTAACATCTCCTTTCTCGTCTTTGCAGTGCTGTATCGGAAAGGCCCTCCATTTTACCATGCAAGGTTTGGAAATTTTTTAAATAAATTAATAGAAAGAACACAAGGAAATATCTGGCTTTGGGTTTAATTTTCAATGTCTCAGAGGCAATTAAAAGTCATATTCTTAGCTGGGCAGTGGTGGCACATGCCCTTAGTCCTAGCACTCAGGGGGCAGAGGCGGATGGATCTCTGAGTTTGAAGCCAGCCTGGTCTACAGAGTGAGTCCAGGACAGCCAGGGCTACACAGAGATGACTCAGTGGTGAAGAGCACTGGCTGATCTTCCAGAGGATCCAGTTCAATTCCCAGCACCCACATGGTGGCTCACAACAAGAGGATCCAGTGTCTTATTCTGGCATCCACAGGCACCAAGCATGAACATGGTACACAAACACATATGCAGGTAAACACTTATACTTTTTCTTTTATTTCATGTGCATTGATGTTTTGCCTGCATGTATGTTGGTATGAGGGTGTTGGATCCCCTGTAACAGGACTTTCAGACAGCTGTGAACTGCCATGTGGGTGCTGGGAACCGAATCTGAGTCCTCTGGAGGAGCAGCCAGTACTCTTAACCGCTGAACCATCTCTCCAGCCCAAACACCTATACTTACAAAAACAAAATATATCTCTTAAAAAGTCATGTTCCTGGTGGCCCAGTGTGGTTGGTAGCGTTGTCTTTAAGCCCAGCACTCTGAGGACCAGGCAGGTGGAGCTCTTTAAGTTTCAGGTCAGCTTGGTCTATGTAGTTCCAGGAAATTGAGGCCACATAGTGAAACTGTCTCAAAAAAAAAAGGCATGTTCCTACAGGCTCCAGGCTGGGCCTGCGGTGCAGCTTTGTGGTAGAATGTTTGTATGAGATCCTGGGTTCCATGATCTCTCTAGTTTCTGTAGGAAACTGTAGCACACACTGGCCTTGTTACACTGTTCATAGAATGAGGGCAGTATCGTGGACTTGTGTTAGTCTGCCCTCAGCACATCCAGGAAGTCTGAGTCTCCCAACATTTGCATGAAGTCACAGCTTTCACACTGGGAAAAAATATTTCTATTCCTTCCTGTCAGTAAGTGTGGGATCAGCCTGCAGGGTGGTAACTTCCTGTCCAGTTATTCTCTCCTTTTTTAAAGATTTATTTATTTATTTATTTATTTATTTTATGTATGAGTGCTCTATCTGCATATACACCTGCAGCCAGAAGAGGGCACCAGATCACATTATAGATGGTTGTGAGCCACCATGTGGTTGCTGGGAATTGAACTCAGGACCTTTGGAAGAGCAGCCAGTGCTCTTAACCACTGAGCCATCTCTCCAGCCCCCAGTTATTCTCTTTAGTGGTGTAGGTTTTTAGCAGCAGCCGATGTGAAGTTCTTCTGTCTTAGTTCTTGGTAGGACACACTCTTTTCCGAACAAGCTGATATTGTGGCTTTTCCAAGATGCCTCTGTTGTCTTCTAGCTATTCTGTCATTGTCGAGCTCGTGGACGACAACTTTGAGGGCTCCCTCCGCAGACCTTTCAGCTGGAAGTCACTGGCCACCCTGAGCAGAGTGTCAGGGAACGTCTCTAAGGTAACACAGCTTTGACCTTGCCTGTCTTTTACATAGTTCCTCTGTTTTTCTCTTAAACTTAGTAAAAAATTTTTAAATTAGGGATGTGGGGGAAGGCGCAATGGCTCTGTGTTAAGAGCACTTACTGCTCTTACAGAGGACCTGGATTCAGCCCAGCACCCACATCAGACAACTCACAGCCACCTGGGACTCCAGTTCCGGAAGATCTGACACCCTCTCTGGCCTCTGTAGGCATTGCAGTCACATGGTGCACACATACACCCATAAACAAAAATAAAGGGTTTTTCCCAAGTCATTTGGGGCTCAGTTGTAAGAGCTCACACTGCTCTTCCTTCCAGAGGATCAGAGCACCCACATCAGCTCTCTCGCAGCTGCCTATAACTCCAACTCCAGAAAATCCAGCACCGGCACTCACGTGCACATACCTACACACAGATACACACATAATTAAAAATAAAATAATAATTTTTTAAAATTAAGTTATTTGTACAGCTGAGCACACACCTATAATCCCAACACTTGGAAAGTGGAGCCAGCAAGATCATGAGTCTGGGTGAGCCTGGTCATCCCCCATCTGGTGGCACATGCAGTGTAGTGTGTGTTTTCCATCTTACATGTGTAAGCAGCTTTTCTACCTTGTCACATTCCCACCTTCTCTCCACCACCATAAAAGCCAGGTCCTCAGAGGAGACTAGGTCCGGGAAACAGGAGGTGTGCCCTATGTGTCTGCACACCACGGTGTGTCCAGTGTGCACAGGACAGGTGAGAGTGCCTGCTTCGCTCTGCACAGGCCGACACACGTGATGGCTCTTTGTGGGATATGGAAACTGTACCTTCTTGCCTCAGCAGGAGTTGATGCTGTGTTACTTGATTAAGCCCTCTACCATGATTGACAAAGACATGGAGACCCCAGAGTGCATGAAGAGGATTCACGTTCAGGTGTGTGAGCGCACACACAGATCCACAGCAGTCTGTGTGGCGCTGCGTCATCTGCAAGCCTACCAGAAGTGATCTTTCCTCTGACAAAAGCACCTTCTGGCCTGTAAACCTCTCACCATCTCCCCCTGACCCTGTTAGACTCCACCACTCCACAGCTCCAGCCAGTCTCTGCTGCGTCCCCATCTTCAGCTGTAGTTAGGCCAGCTCAGCAGCCAGGCCAGGATCCCCCACATGCCTCACTCCCAGAGACTAGCCGTCTCCCCCTGCTCAAACTTCTCACATGACTTCCTTCAGTGCTGAGGGTGGAAAACACACAGGGCCTTCCTCGTGGAAAGCACCTGCTCCACCACTGAGCCCCACATGCCCACACCTCTCACTCCCATGCTTCTCTATTGAGCCAGACACCCGACAGCAATCCTGCTGTTTTCCTCTGCTGGGACTGCCAAGTTCATCATTGGGGGGTCACCAGTGTTGATGACTCTGTGTCCTTCCCCACTGCCCTCTGCCCACAGCACTTCCTTGCTTCCTGCACAGCCAGTGTGTCCTCTCTGTGTTGCAACCTTCCTGGTCCCAGTCAGATCCCCTTGTCAGTCTCCAGGACCCCAGTGCCACCTCCCTCCATTTGTTCTGATCTTCTCTAGGTTGGTGGTTCATAAAATATCAAAGTCCACTTGTCACTTCCCATGGCTGACTGACAGGGACCAGGGCATCTCAGACCAGGTCCTAGGGTCCGGCACTAGCCTAGGCTACTGCTCTGTGCTGGGAGGCTAGTCCACTGTGAGGGTTATGGTTACGCCTCACGCTTTCTCCACATCATCCTTTTTCAAGACTGGGAAGGGCATCCCTGCAGACCAGCTTTTTGTGACAGGCAGCTGTGTCATCATATGCCTGGGACTCCCCTTTCCATTTCTGAAGTCCAACCCTCCTTTGCTTGGTTTCAGGAGGTGATTCTCAGCCGATGGGTTTCTTCACGAGAGAGAAGTGACCAGGATGAGCTTTGACCTTTCAACCTCAGAGTCCTCAGATCACCAGCAAATCAGACTGTAGCATCAGTCTGCCCCAAAGAAGCATCAGCCATTTGGGGATCACAGGATCCCATTTTCTATGGCTTTAAATGGAAAATCTACTCCTGTGGTTCAGCCTACCCAAGGTCTTCAACCAATAGCCTAAATGATTGAAAACTCATCGATGGACTGGAAGTCTTGAAATACTGAGTGACTGAAGCACTCTCACTGAACTCATTATCTGACAGGCTTGTGCATTGAACACAAAATCATACAGTATTAGATATTAAAAATGCATCTTACTTTGGGAGACTTTTTATAAAATAAAATTACACAGTGAAGTTTTGGAGAGTGAACAAATGCAGCTAACATTTAGCAGAACGCAGCATCTTTACCCTCTTCCCATGGGCTAGAGAGCAGAAAAAAATGTTGCCTGAAGGGCATTTAGGCAACTCACTCAATTTTTTGTGTTGCTATAGCAGAATGCCTGATGCTAGATAGCACATAAAGAAAAAAGGCCTATTTGAAAGTACCAACAGCGTGGCACAGATCTGGCACTTGACAGCATCATGATACGCTGGAGAAATGGAAAGAGTTGTGAACCGTAACAAGAGATGGACATGGACTCCAACTCTGACCAGACTCCTGGGAACTAACCATCCTTCAAGAACTTGAATCCCTATGGCAAGATTAGTGATGGTGAAGATAGGAGTTTGGGTGTCTCCCTTGAAGAACTTGCCCCTTCAGTACTGTTAATGGGTAAATTAGGCTTCAGTTTGTTTTGGCAGGGACAGCACACATTCACAAGATAGCCAGGGATGTGGGCATGAGTGGTGGTTCTGTGAGGGTGGGTTGAGAGCCCCGGTATGAGTTAGTGAAAGGTGAGAGGAGTGTCAGATTCATCCAGGTCCAGGTTCATGAAACTGGTGGACTATGTGGGCACTTGATCTCTAAGTGGTCAGCTGACACCAACTTTGGAGGCAGTGATATTTAAAAAGAAAGCAAGAGTGTATGCTAATTGCTGTGATCCAAGTCCTACAGCTTCCTGGCTCCATGTGGTCTGCTCATGGTCCCAAATCCTTGTTGTGTGCTTCCATCTAGGCCTCACTCCCTCCCTCACACACGTTAGACCTAGTGATCTGAAAATCCTACAGCTCCTCCCTGCCCCAGACTCCTACCGAGCCTCGGTGGACTGCACAGAGGCTCTTGTTCCTGCCATCTTGACCTTCCTCAGGGTACTGAGATGACATTTCTTATGGTTTTTTGTTGTTTTGAGTCATCACTTTTCAGAACTTTTTTTAATGTTTATTTATTACTTCAAGTTACATCTCCATCATAGTGCCATCTTTCTACCCCTCCGGGTCCCACCCTCTCCCTCCTATTCTCCTCCAGAGTGGGGTGCCCCTACATATCAGGCCCTGCCAGTTCAGTAGCCATATGAGGGCTAAGAGCTTCCTCATGCACTGGGGCCTACATGGTAGCACCACTAGGGCAACACTTTTCAGAACTTTTAAAGTCAGACAAAAGTCTGAGGAGCCGCTTCACATATTGCATTCAGTCCTGCTTGGCATCTGGATGCACCACAGTCTGAACTCTTCCAGGAATACTTCATCCAACTGTTGTCACCCTATCACATGCCATCTCAGGTGCCTTGAAGGTTGAGTGGCTCCAAGAATACAGACCAGACTTCAATAACAGTTTAGTATAAAGTCCAGGGGACCACAAGTGTCACTGGTCGCTGTAGAGGAGCATCCTGGACTGGGGCACAGTGGGGAGCGAGCCTCAAGGTGGGACCACCTGTGGCTTTTTGGCAGCAGCACTGCTAGCTTATCTTTGGAGGACTTGTTCCCTTTTGAAACATATGTGCAAGATGACATTTGTTTTAAAAGCCCAAGTTCACCAGATGTGGTGTCGCACTCCTTTAATCCCAGCACTTGAGAGGCAGAGGGAGGCAGATCTCTGAGTTCCAGCCTGATCTACTAGAGGAGTTATACTAGGATATACTAAAACGCGAGTTAGTTCTAAGATAGCCAAGGAAAAAAAACCCTATCTCAAATAAGTAAATAATAAAGAAAGAAAGAAATAACCAAGTTAAGATTAGAAATTTGCCCAAGTAAATAACCAAGCTAAGGTTAGAAAATTGCCCAAATGGCCAGGCGGTGGTGGCGCACGCCTTTAATCCCAGCACTTGGGAGGCAGAGGCAGGCGGATCTTTGTGAGTTCGAGGCCAGCCTGGTCTACAAAGCGAGTCCAGGACAGCCAGAGATATTCAGAGAAACCCTGTCTCGAAAAACCAAAAAAAAAAAAGAAAATTGCCCAAATAAATAAATAAATAACCAAGTTAGCATTAGAAATTTGCCCTATGCAGGGGAATCTCTATGAGTTTGAGGCCAGCCTGGTCTACAAAGTGAGTCAAGGTCAGCCAGGACTACACAGAGAAACCCTGTCTAGAAAAAAAAAAAAAAGTTTAAAAAATGAAAGAAAGAAGGAAAAAGAAATTTGCCCTATGGCAAAGCCACCTTCAGGAACCTTCCACAGGTGAGATGCCATAGCTCATACCTCAGCGGAATTGGATCCCCAGACCCTTCAGAGACTCAGGCTCACAGGAGTCTCTTCCAGATGGACTTTTACTAGAAATGCCTCCTAGCTGGAGGTCAGAGGACAACTTGAGGCGTCAGTTCTGCCCTTGCAGGTCCCAGGGATCAAGCTCCAGAGGACAACTTGAGGCGTCAGTTCTGCCCATGCGGGTCCCAGGGATCAAGCTCCAGTTATCAAGGTTAATTTAACCACAGCGGCTTTTCCTACTGAACCATCTTGCCAGTCCAAACTGGAGATGTGTAACACACCAGTTTTTCTTGAGCACTTGTTTTTTAAGGTACTAGAAGGTTTAAAAGTGGGTTGACCATTGTGAAAAATATAGGAATCTCTCTCCTGAGATACATAATAGGAAAAAAAAATTTGTAAACTTGTTAAAGTAAAAGATGTTGTGTGTATTTCCTTTATATGAAAGGCATCTAGTAGGTCGAATAATTGGCATCTTCATGTGCATTTTTGAGGGCAGAGGATACAGGGTTCTGCTCCGTTGCTCAAACTGGCCTCAAACTCCTTCCAATCAGCCTCCCCTGACAGCACTCTGGGTAAGTTTCCACACCACGTTTCATCAGCAGTAGTTCTTCTAAAGTCTGTCTTCCTAAAGAGTGTCACATATACTGAGTAAGTGCTCTCTCTGCCACTGGCACCCTAAGCACCTTCTACCCTATTTCCATGGCATATTCTGATAAAATCTAATCGGAAAGTCTGAGTTCACATTCCATGTCAACGCCAGGGATGTGGGTAGCTTGGGAATACGCTCTGCCTGGGCCTTGATTTCCTCATCTGTGAAATGGGGATAGAGGCTGTGGAGGTGGCTCAGGGGTAAGAGCACTTGCTACAAGCATGAGAACCTGAATGTGAATCCCAGCTCCCAGATACACAGCCAGGCATGGCTGCTCATGCCTTGTAACCCAGCACTGGGGGGTAGAGATAGACAGATCTGGAGAGCTGTCTCGCTGACCAGCAGACCCAAAATGGCAATCTTTCAGTTCAGTGAGGCGCCCTGTCTCTATCCCAGACAACTGTTTCCAGTGAAGTCTTAGCTGTTGCGTGGAATCCATACATGCAGTTTGACTTTTCTTTAAAGCTCCTGAATTTATAAGTGCAAGTATTTGATATGGAGGGAAGTCTAATCCCTCCACTCCATCCCACCCAAATTACCCACACTTGGAACAATGTTATCATGACTCTCGTGATTTTGTATGCTGACCAAAAAATTTTAAATTAAGGCAGGGTCCAATCCCATTTGTGCCGAAAGACTCTCAAGAGCTCCTGGGAAAGCAGAGACCATCTCCAGACTTAGAGCCCGTGGTGCCTAACACATGTTAGTTGTCAACAGGATCTAGAACCACATAGAACCTTTGATGGTGGGAAAACCCTTCCGACATAGTGAGCCGCACAAGTCCATGGCTGAGGTCCTGGACAGAGGAGAAAGTGAGCAGACACCAGCGTCCATCTCTCTGCTTCCTGGCTGCAGGTGCAGTGCATCCAGCTGCCTCACACCCCTGCCACCATGACTTCCCCACCATGATGACTGTCCCCTCCAACAGGGAGCCAGCATAAGCCTTCCTTCCCTATGTGGCTTTTGTCAGGTACCTTGTCACAGCTGTAAGGAAAGCACCTAATACAATTGGAGTCTGTGAGATTCTCCTGTGTTAACACAGCTCAAGGGCAGGGGGTATCACCACACCGGGACCAGTCCCCAAGAAATCCAAACAGTTAAGAAGTGAGTGTGACGAGACAGGAAAAGAGTTTATTTCAGTGTGGCTAACACTGAGGACAGATGTCTAGGACCTAAGCTCTGCCTGTGAGACTCTAAGAACCACTTTAGGACTAAGAAGAACACAGGCAGGCCAAATGCACACATACGGAGTCATGGCAAAGGGCCAGGTTGGCCATTATTACCTCAGGCCACTTTTACCTGAGGGGTGCGGTTTGGGTGTCCTGTCGGCCATGAGGTGTTGGGTATCTTTTCAGTCATGTGATGTTGGGTGTGCTTTCATGGGGTGTTGGGTGTCAGTTTGTTCTCCCTAGAATTTGAGATCAGCTGGGGAAGAAAAAAATCCAAAGAGAGAACAGGCCAGAGAGAAAATGAAGTATGTTAGAGTGCTGGCCATTCTGTCAGAAGGCAGAAGAAGGATGAAGGACAGTTTCAAAGGCACTTCTGTTATACTTGGGGGTTTTGTTGTTTTAATTTTGAATTATTATTTTATTTAATGTGTATGAGTATTTTGCCCGCATGTGCGTCTGTCCAACATGTGCCTGGTGCCCACAGAGGCCAGAGAGTGTTATATCCCCTGGAATGGAGTTACAGGTGGTTGTGAGTTGCCATGTGGGAGCTAGGAACTGAACCAAGTCCTCTGCAAGAAGAATAGATGCTCTTAACAGCTGAGCCATCTCCCCAGGCCCTGATATTATATTTGTTTCTGTTTTGTATTCTGCACAGAGTTTTACCACTTGGCTACATCCCCAGCCCTCCCATGTGCCTTCAAGTGAAAATATAAGACATGCTTATTCCTTCAGAATCTGTATCTCCCTCTCCACCCTCCACTCCTCCCCCACCCCCCACCCCCATCCTTCACTCTTTTTATTCACATTAAAAAGTAAATATGACCCGGGCTCGCACTCAGGAGGCAGAGGCAGACGGATCACTGTGAGTTCAAGGCCAGCCTGGTCTACAATACGAGTCCAGGACAGCCAGGACTACACAGAGAAACCCTGTCTGGAAAAACAAAAAAATAAATAAGTAAATGTGTTCAGTTCAAATGCACTGATACAATGTGTTTACTTTGATGAGTGAATAATGTTTTCCACTCTGGTTGTAGCAGATTTCAGCTTAAAAACATAACTGTTGGAGAAATCTAGTTGTAATGAATGTTGGGTTTGTTTGGGGGTTTTGGGTTTTGTTTTTTTTTTTTTTTTAGTTTTAGTTTTTTCTTAATTTGGGGTTGTGGTACAGGGGACATGGACGTAGGGTCTGTTACACAATAGGTAAGTAGTTCTCCCACTGAGATATATACTCTGTGATTTTATTAATTTTATAAATATTTACTTATTAATTTTATAATTTTATAATAAGCTTAAAGGAAAACCATACACTTTTTAAAAATTAGTCACAATTAAGTACAGTTAGAAGTCTGCAGTACCATTTAAAGGTAGTAAATTGAAATGTCTTATCCCAACCACCCTCATACAGCATTCGACACAAATTGCCTAAGAGGGGCTTGTCACTGGGTGGGGATGGTCAGGCGCATGGAAGCCCCTCTCCTGGATGGCCCTGTAGAGGGTGATGTACTTGGAGGCCAGGCGCGTCCTCGGGATCACATACCTTTCTATGAACTTGCTCTTATCCAGCTGCTCTTTGCCTTCCATGGCAAGGATGCAGTTAATGAAGGTGAGGGCAAAGCTGGAGCAGTTGTGGTAGTTCTCCTCATACCTAGAAGAAAAGAGTGAGATCCGGTGAGGCTAGACAGTCATCACTGTTTTTCAGGCTGACCTTGAACTCCTGGCCTCAAACAGTCCTCCCATCTCAGTAGTGCCAAGGATAGCTGAGGCCAGCATGCTGGCCCCTGAGAATGCTGACATTAAAGCTTCTCAGTGGTAAAGGCAACTGCCACCAACCCTGACAGTTTCTGGGACTCACACAATAGAAGGAGAGAGCCAACTCTTTCAAGTTGGTTCTGACTTCTGACCTCCATAGATGTGCTATGGTGCACACACACACACACTCAGAGGCAAACAAAATAAGTGAATCAAATGTAATTTTTTTAAGTTTTTGAAAATAGAGACCAAGTATGGAGTTCATACCTTTAATCTCAGAACTGAGGAGACAGAAGCAGACAGAGCTCTGTGAGTTCAAGGCCAACAAGAGCTACATAGACCCTATCTCCAGAAAAAAAGAGTGAAGAGGGACAAAAAATTGGGAAGTTAATTTCAAATTGCTAAAACAAAAAAAATGGAGCTTAAATATTTTTATACTGTAAACTTTGTTTTAAAAAAAAAATTTAGGAGTGCCAGACATAGTGGAACAGGCCTTTAAGCCCAGCATTCCAGAGGCAGAGGCAGGTGGACCTATAAGAGCTTAAAGTGAACCTGGTCTACACAGTGAGAACCTGTGTCGAGGTGTCGAGATAAAATTATGCCGGGCAGTGGCAGCACACACTTTTGATCCTAACACTCGGGAGACAGAGGCAGGCAGATCTTTGTGAGTTGGAGGCCAGTCTAATCTACATAGTTCTAAGACATCCAAGATTATGTAGAGGGGCCCGTCTCAAAAAAATATATATATAAACCAGGTGTGGTGGTGCACACTTTTCATCCCAGCACTTGGGAGGCACAGGCAGGTGGATCTCCATAAGTTCCAGGCCAGCCTGGTCTACAAGGTGAGTTCTAGGACAGCCAGGGCAACACACAAAGAAACCCTGCCTCGAAAAAATATAAATAAATAAATAAATAAGGATTTTTCTGTGTATGTTTTAAAATATTTGTATAGGTGTGCATAGTGACATTCTCCTGTAACTCTAGCACTCCGGAGATTGAGACAGGAGGTTGGTGATCTTGTAGCCAGCCCTGTCTTGGGGGGGACAGTAGCTAGTAAAGATGGCTCTGCAGTTAAGAACCCTGTCTGACCTTCCAAAGGATCTAGGTTCAGTCAACCTTCCAAAGGATCTAGGTTCAGTCAACAGCCATCACTTTACCCATTAATGTTTGCTGCCTCCCCCTCCCCCAAAGCTTCCTTGGCACAACCTGAGACCCAAAACTGCTGCAGCCAAGTGATTGACAAGTAGGAGCTTTCCAGAGCAGCGCTTTATTTGGACTCTGCGGACCCGTCCAGCCTAGCATCCTGTGGGAAGGCTGGTGGGAGCAGGAATGTGAGGCTGCCGCTCACGCCTCCAGGGATCACAGGACGCACAGGTAGGGCCAGAAGGAAGGCAAAGAGACCGACCGGCCTCCTCCAGCCAGGCCCAAACTGCCCAAGTTCTACAACCTCCCTCCCAAAATAGCACCACCATCTGAAGAACCACGCATTCAAACACACGAATCTGCAGGAAAAATGTCTAACCGCCGGATGTAACTGTTCTCACAGATTGACAGTCTCGGTCATGGACTGTACTTAAAGCAGCAGCAACCACGACAGTGGAAATTCATTTGCATGCTAATAGGGGGCAGTGGCTTGTGGTCTTTCTACATACCTACCTCTGAGGCAGCCAGGCTGGCAAAGCTGAGAAATCTTCCAAGTACTTGTCCCACTGGTCTATCAGTCCAAACATGCTGGGCTGCACTAGCGGAACACTGAGACTCCGCTCCCATCCTGCCGTGTCTCGCTGTACACCATGTGCATTGTAATTATACACGACCCCTGAAAACCCAAAGCAGAGTCAGACACTGTGACAGGTGCTCAGAAAATGACAGTAGCCACAGATCCTGTAAATCTGGGTCACAATTGTCTGTTGGAAGACCCTACTGCTGTTTGAGGTTGCAGTCCACCAGGATGGGATAGCCTTTCTGAGCTCTGTCCCCTAACAGCAGGGCCTCCTACTCTCTGCCTGACCTCATCCGCAGAGTGTTTCTAGGCACAGATGCCTCTAACCATAATCTGGAGTGTGACCTTTGACACAGTTCCCTGCTGCCCATAGGATAATTAGGTATTGTGTTCCCCTTCATATAATAGGACCATTCTGCCAAATGTAAATAAAGTATTCCTGGCACACTTAGTCCCAGCCAATGATGTGCACCTACCCTGAGTACCCTCCATCCACTCCCCAAGGATTATATAGCCTTTGTTCACCTGGAATAACATTGAGTATCTTGATGAAGTGGTTCCCGCAGGTGATTCCTACTCAAGGTCATCTGAATCCCTGCTTTCCCTCCCACCTCTACTCCCTTTGTCCTTGGGGACCAATGGCCACCATCCTCAGGAGGGCCAGGAAGATCCACACTTGTCTGCTTCTGTCAGAGCAGCTGTCCATGTAGTCTAGTGGTTTCTAACCTTGCTAATACTACAACTCTTTAATACAGTTCCTCGTGTTGTAGAGACCCCAATCAGCAAATTATTCCATTGCTACTTCATAACTGTAATTTTGCTACTGTTATGAATCATGATGTAAATATCTGATATGCAGGGCATCTGATATGTGATCCCCAAAGGGGTCATGACCCATAGGTTGAGAACCACTGCTCTAGTGAGATTTAGAGGGCTTTTTTTTTCAATATCTCCAATAAAATATATTTTTATTATTTTGAAACAGATGTCTTCTTTTTTTAACATTTATTTATTTCTTCAAGTTACATCTCAACTATAGTCCCCTCCCTCCTCCTCCTCCTCCTCCCAGTCCCACCCTCCTATCCTCTTCATCCTCACCCTCCTATCTGCTTTTTTTGTTTGTTTTTAATATAAGGTGTATCTTCCCCCCAACAGCTCTCCCTTTTAGTCCAATAAAAGACTCTTTTTATTATAACAATAAATGTAATACAAAACAATAAGAATAATTATGAAATTTACAATTATGAAAATTACAAGGTATAACATATATTCCCAATGTCCAGTCCATACATATTTGGCAACTGATAATATTCTATTATCTATCTGTCACAATGAGTTTAAAATTCTATACCTAACTTAGTTTTCATCCTAACTTGCATTACTAACTTAAAAACATCTTCTTAGACCTAGAACATTTTTTTAATTCCTAAACAACTTAAAATTTAACTGTGAGACTGTATCTAGTATTCAACAACATCAGAGACCTCAAAAGGATAAATATGTCTGAATATACAGGAAGCGCAGAGCCAGCAGCTTCCAAAACTAAGAAATGACAGACAACTGGCTGCCTGGACAGTCCCCAATTTCTCTCAATACATTAGAGCATCTATCTAGCCTTTTGGTCCAGTATCTCTGACAGACATTAATTGCAAAGCAGGAATTATGAAGGGCTTGCCTACCCTGTCTTGGCAGAGCTAGGCTGTCGACTTACCTGCTTCCAAGTTTTGTCCCTTTTGGACAGCAGTCTGTCTACAGTTGAAGCAAGGGATTTTTCTTGCGCAATGACAAGCTTGCCACTAATGCAACCATCTCCAAATGGAGATTCTTCGATGTTCATCATCTACTTGGAGTAGAATGGGTGGTGCTGTCAGCTGACATGCCTCAATATCAAAAAATCTTTAAAAAAAAAAACTGCCATATTCTACAGATTAGAGCAAATTTTTTTTTTTTAAAGAGGGTTTTTAATTTTTGTTATTGGGGTCAAATTCAGGGCTTCATGCATGCTGGGCAAGTGTCCTGCCACTAACTTCTCCAGGGAGTAGCTCAATGGCCTCTGAACTAAATCCTGCCAGCAGTACATGGTGGGTAGTCTCTCCTACTTTTGACTTATGTGCTTGAGGTGGGACCAAGGGTCAAGCACAGGCTGGACAAAGGCTCTGACACAACCACCCCCGGTCCACCTTTCGAAAGCAAAAGACTCTATACGTCACCACATCCTATTTTATCCCTGAAGCCTACAGTGTGGAGACCAGTGTAGTGGGGAGACACAGCACAGTGGTCTGAGTGTGAGAGTGGGTACACATTCTGATTCCAGCACAAGAACGGAGATCTTCATCAACTCAACCTCTGACCATCTGTTTCTTTCTCTTCAAATCCAACACAGACGTGTGCAGTTTTGTGAAGCTCTTTCTGAAAAGACATTAAAGCCTTTCCAGGGGTCAGGGGTGTGGTTCAGCGTTCGTCATGCAGGAGTCCCTGCCTAGGTTCCACCCCTGCACCCCTAAGAAGTTTTTCAGTCTTCCAAACACATAGACTGTAAATAGTGCTGACTTGCCAAGTCACATGACCCACTTTGGTTGCAGTAGGAGAAGCAGGGAAGGCCGAATGGGTATGGTGTTGTGGTGTTGCTGTCGGATCAGGCTGTCTGCAAACCTTCCTTTCCCCTAATGGTATTGTGGGCTTTTCTTTTTTGTTGTTGTTGTTTTTGTTTTTGTTTTTCCAGACAGGGTTCGTCTATGTAATAGCTCTGGCTGTCCTGGACTCACTTTTGTAGACCAGGCTGGCCTTGAACTCACAGAGATCCGCGTCTCTACCTCCCAAGTGCTGGGATTAAAGGTGTGTGCCACCACACCCGGCATTGTGGGGTTTTCTTACGCTGGAAAAAAGTAGGAAATGCTCACCATGTGTGTTAGTGACTCCGACATGTAGATCAGACTTCCCATCATAGTCCCTGAAACAGAGGGATACTGTTTGCATTGAGTGTTATTTTGATAGGAAGCCTTGCCGCATAGCCCAGACTGTACCAGAATTCAGTATCTTCCTGCCTCAGACCCTGGAGCAGCTGCAACTGCAGGTCTACCACCTTGCCTGTCAACAAGCACTTTATACCAAGCATGGATATGAAGCATGAGCATTTAAAAGAGGAGGTCATGGGCCTACCCCTGTAGCCTGTACCAGACCTTGCCATCAGCTGTAGGCTGGCTAAAGGGTACAGCAGAAGCAGGACCCCCACACTCACACTGCCATGTGGTGGAAGAGCTTTCTACTCCCCTCTGGGTGTCCATTCACTGTCCCACCAGCCACTGCCGGTGAGGTCCTTAGCCTTCTTTTTTGTTTGTGTGTTTGGTTTGGTTTTGAGGGGGTTATTTGTTTTGTTTTGAGAAAGGGTTTCCCTGTTTAGGCGTAGCTATCCTGGAAATTACTCTGTAGACCAGGCTGGCCTCGAACTCAGAGAGCCTCCTGCCTCTACCTCCTGAGTGCTGCGATTAAAGGCATACATCACCACCACCCAGCTTCTTGTTTGTTTGATTTTTGGTTTTTTGAGACAAGGTTTCTCTGTGTAACAGAGCTCTGGCTGTCCTGGACTCACTTTGTAGATCAGGCTGGCCTCAAATGGACAGAGATCCACTTGCCTCTAGCCTCCCAAGTGCTGGGATTATAGGCGTGTGCCACCACACCCATCCTGATCCTCAGTCTTCTTAATCACAGCTCAGTACAGCCTGCCATCTCCAGGATTGCCATTTCTTACCATTACTCTGTTGGCTTGAGATTTTTCTGGTTTGGGTTGGACATGGATGACCACTCTTCCTTCTCAGTCAGCCCCATGGACTGTTCTGAGCTAATGGAGACCTCGTGGGCTCAGAGACTGGACTCAAGAGTGAGCAAGAATGTGTCTTCACCACTCTGGGTGCTCTGTGCTCTTTACTCCTCAGCTCCATCCTATCCAGATTGCCCTCCCTCACATACATTTTTAGGCATGTGTCAGTTCCCTGGGTGTTGACTCTAGGCCTGCTGAGTCAGGCTGGTGACACAGAAAAGTATGAGGCTCTGCCCTTGTGGCTTGCTTCCAGAAGGATCACTTCAGTTTTAGTTTGGCAAGTCTGTTTTCCTTAGTTTGTGATACTGGAGACTGAAGTTCAACAACTCTTAATCAGTTGATGAGCATGAAGGGGAAAAATACAAAGTGTATGTTGGAACAGGCCTGGCCACCCTTCTCCTATAGCCCCTTTACACGGATCGTGGGAAGGCCTCCTCTGCATTTCTGGATGGGGCCATTGGCTGTGGAGTGCAGGCTGATGTCAGTGGCTCTCACTGACCAGGCTCATTTGTGCAGTCCACACGCTGCAGCAGGGCTGAGCAACCCAACCTCATTCGAGCAAAGCCTGGTGAGTCCCTGGGTCACTGCTCACTCTCCTTTTGTCACAAGTTTTGTGGGACTCAAGACAGACTTGGATATGTGGATGAAAGGGAAGGAATCTGTTTGGAGAGTCCTATGGGCCAGGGCTGCCTTGGTTGTCTGCAGCCATCATGGCACACGACCTATGTCCACATCTCTTTGTTCATTCTGCCCACGTCAGGAAGGACAGTGCCCATCAGAACCAGCATTTGCCAGAGAACAAAGAGATACTTGTTACAAAGGCAGGAAGGAGAGTGGAGGGCCAGGCTTCCCTCTTTTCAGGAGCCCACTCCATCAATGATGGCATAATATTTCCTGAGGACATTAGTCATTAGGAGGCTAAGGAAACAAGTGCTGGGAAGGTCAGGAGTCTAAGGCCAGCCTGGGCTAAGTGAACAACAACAAAATTAAAGGAAGTTTTTGAAACAAAAGAGAGATGATGGAAGATGAGGATTTGGGTCTACCCAAGGGAATGAGGAGCTCCAGAAAAGATGACTATTTGAGTAATATCAAATATATGTTTTATTGAAAGATAATTGTATGAATCTAAAATTAATTAACAACTCACTTATATGTGGATTTTTCTTGTTCTTAATATTTTAAATTTAAAAAATTTATGAGTACAGGTGTTTTGCCTGTATATATGTGTGTGTGCACCATGTGTGTGCAGTGCCCACAGAGGCCAGAGGAGGGCGTTAGATCCCTTGGAACTGGTGTTACAGATGGTCATGAGACACCAGGTAGGTGCTGGGAACTGAACCTGGGTCCTCTGGAAGAGCAGCCAGTGCTCTTTTCACAACTGAGCTGCCTCTCCAGCCCTAACATTTGGCTCTTTTTGTTGAGTTTTCAAAGTTAACATTAACTTTGTACTTTCAGGGGAAAAAATACTGACTTTTTAATTGGAATTTTATTAATCTTGCATGTTTTAATGCCTGGAAGAGCCTCATGAGTTGGCTCATGTCTATAATCTTGGCACTCAAGAGGTTAAGGCAGGAAGATTACATGTTCAAGACCATCCTGGTCAACATAGCAAGTTCCAACCCAGTCTCAAGGAAAAAGAAAAAAGGGAGGTAGGGTAGGAGCTCAGCTTAGCTCTGAGTACTTGCCCAGCATGTAGCCTGTGTGAGGCTTCCGGTTCCACCTCTAGCACTGTAAAAGGAAAAGGAAACAAAAAGAAGAAAAAGGGAGGGACCCTTAGACTACCTAGTTAATTTAATTCACCTCCATCAAGAACCATCTCTCAGCGATTGTACTTTGTTCTGCACATTGTACCTGCTTATCACATAAGCTATGAGCTGTCCATTACATATTTCTACAATAACATTCACTGCTTGGCTATTCCCAGTCAGACACTCAGCACATGCTTTTCTCCTAAAATCACCCGAACAGGTGTCTTCACATGCCATGCAGGGTCTTTCATGAACTACGTGAATGTGTGCACAAAACCCCAGGGCCTTACCCAAGACAGTCAAGCCACACATCCTGGCCCCACACCACCCACAGTGATGGACAAACAGACCCGCAGATGAAGACATAAGGACAACAGTCTACCCAAAGCAACCCCACACACACTGCACGGCACAGCACATGTCCTTCAAAGAAGGGTTAATGACTGGCACAAAGCAGGAAACGCATGCACGGTCCATCAGAACTCGAACCACTGTACCTAAGGAACGTCCCTCTCGTGGGTTTGAGAAGGAAGGAGCACTTCTCTTGATGCCCGTTGGAGATAGGGTCTGGGATGCTGATAGGTGCGTCCTCTATCCTGGTCGAGCCCACCTCCCCCTGGCACAGGGGGCAGCATTGAGGCACGCTGAAACTATAGATGGACCTCTGGCAGTGCCTGAACTTAATTAGAGGCTTCCCGGGTCCTTCGAAGTGCATACTGTTTGATTCCCCGGCCGCCAGAACAGGCTTCTGGAGACTTCCTTTTCCTCATCACACCACCTGAGTAACCCGATCCACCGTGACGTCATCACGGATGGATGCTTCAGACACCAAGCCGGATAGATTAACCAGTAACCAGGCTGCACCTGCTGGGCTATTAAAGAGCTAATTTTCATTTGAGCTGCCTTAACAACGTTTCTTTGTAGACGCTGCACGCTCGCACCTGGTGACAGCCAGATATTACTCATCCTGTGAAGCCCTACTTTTCCATGCCACCCGTCTCGCCTTCCTCCCACCTTTTCTTGTGGTACTAACAGTAACTCATTGTGGCTCTGCCTTCCTGCTGTAACAGATAAACTGATATAGTACATTTTCAGTCTGGGGTGGCCTCAGTGTTCATCAGAGGGCCATCAGATAAACAGGAGGTGCTTGGCCCCTCTCTCCCCTAACTGGCAGCGGGTACCCGGTATCTCACAACTCTGAAAGTTGGAAAGTTACAGATAGTCTGCTGCATGACTCAGCCCTCCATCAGAAAGGGGGCAGTCTCAAGTCCCCAGTTATTCATTAGATAGGGATTGTGTCCTGAGTCAATTGGATGGGGAACTTGGAGAGGAGTCCATATAAGTCCTAGCTTATAAGAAAAGGGGGTGGGTATTTCTGGTGATTAGGGAACTTTAAAAACCACTGTCTTGTCAGGCCATGGTGGTATACACCTTTAATCCTCAGACTTGGGAGGCAGAAGCAGACAGATTTCTGAGAGTTAAAGGCCAACCTGGTCTACATAGAGAGTTCCAAGGCATCCAGGGCTACACAGAGAAACCTTGTCTCAAAAAACCAGGGGAGGAAAAACGGTCTTGTGTCAAATCAGCAGGAGGTCATTTTTCCCTTTTTTCTATGCTGGTATCCTGTCTGCAGAATAGTACATTAAAAATTTCTTTGTTGCCGGGCGGTGGTGGCGCACGCCTTTAATCCCAGCACTTGGGAGGCAGAGGCAGGCGGATCTTTGTGAGTTCGAGGCCAGCCTGGTCTATAAAGTGAGTCCAGGACAGTCAGGGCTACACAGAGAAACCCTGTCTCGAAACACCAAAAAAAAAAAAAATTTTTTTTCTTTGTTTTCACTCCTCTTTTGGATCTATTATTTTATTTCTCATGCTGCCTTCTTTCCTCTTTCTTTCTCAGATAAACAAACTGTGTTTCCCTAAAGTCCCCAGACATATCCATCTTACAATGTAACTAAAAACAAAAGCCAAACCAGTGTACATTAAAAAAAGAGTAAATAAATTAAAAGTCCACCCCTTAGGGAAGGAGGCTCTTGCTGAAGCATCTGAGAGTCCAGCAGTATAAGGCAGTGTCTAAAGAAGTTGGTTCTCAACCTTCCTAACACTGTGACCCTTAGTACAGTTCCTCATGGTGTAGTGACCCCCAACCATAAAATTATTTTCATTGCTACTTCACAACTGTAATTTTGCTACTGTTATGAA
This sequence comes from Lophiomys imhausi, assembly GCA_907164525.1. Classification (NCBI taxonomy): domain Eukaryota; kingdom Metazoa; phylum Chordata; class Mammalia; order Rodentia; family Muridae; genus Lophiomys; species Lophiomys imhausi. The sequence continues at coordinate 9,061,385 of CAJQZJ010032121.1, forward strand.
TCCTAATGTAAATATCTGATATGCAGATGGCCTTAGGCTACCCCTGTGAAAGGGTCGTTCAACCCCCAAAAGAGTACAAAACAACAAGTTGAGAACACTGTCATCATCACTCTCAAATATGTGAAATAGTTCAAGGGGTTTTTGTTGTTGCTTTTCTTTTTTCCACTGACGTTTAGAATAGCTAGGATTGTTCTGTGGTGGACAGAGCTGTGAGACTGAGGAGGGGTGATGTAGGAAACCACAGAGAGGTATGGCTCCACTTACAACATTCATGGGTAGCAGGTAGAGCAGCACCCGGAAGGGCAGGAAGGGAGTTTATTTCGGAAGTTAGCTAGCAGCGTTGGGGTTGCACATGAGCAGTTGTGTTACTGGCTGTGTACCAAGGTCTTACAGAGTATTGAGTTCTCATCAAACTGTACTGAGCTGTACTGGCTACAAACTACCTGTGTCTTATTGTCATTGGCAGGGCGAGTCTGTCTGACCACTGGCTGTGGAGCAGCCCCCTCACATACCCTCAGGAGAGGGCTGGAGATACACAAGGCGGGGTTGGTTTTAAAGAAGTTAGGCCAGATGAAATCTGCTGTTCTTACTTGAGGGCAAAGCCCTTTCCTCTCAGCTTTGAAGCTTGACACCCATACAGGAAGGAAGTCTGGAGAGTCTCTGCAGATGGCAGATGCCTCCTTGAGAAAATGCCTCTAAGTCTTCTCCTCCTGCTCTTTCAGTTTTCTCTAGGATAGCTAGTTTTCGATTGTTGTTTTGTTTTATTTTTTTTCCCCAATGCCTTCATCTTCAGATTCCTTGTAGCTTTTCCTCTTCCATTGTGTAGTGATCTAGACTCTCCTCATTTTCATCTTCTGGACAGCAGCTCTGCCGGCAAGGGGCTGGAGTCTCCATCTCAGATGCTAAGAGAAAGTGTAGAGTTTGCACAGGGCAGGACCAAATGTCTTTGGATGCTGCCAGCCCGGTGATACTTCTTAGATTCCACTAGGCTGGATGAGGTTGGCCCAGCTTGCTTCCGTGGTGGAAGGAGGGGACCACTATCCAAACCACTGACTGAGGTTTGGGGTGAAAGAGATGGGTTGGACTGAGCCATTCTCCCTCTCACACTGAATAACTCATTTGGTCTCTAGTCAATTACTCATATTTATTTTTGTTGTTTTCCCACTAGTCAGGGACGCTCTTCAGCTTGGGGACTGACCTTTTTAATTGTTATTTCTTCAGGAAAAGAACATACAAAATATATTACTTTCAGGCAGGGTCAGGGACAGTAGCTCAGTGGTAGGTCCCTCATGTTGCTTGAGGCCCTTGTACATCCCTAGCACCAAAACAGAAAAAGAGAAAGAAATATTGTTAACCCCATAAAAGACAGACTGAGGTGATGTGTCTTAATAAACCTCATTTAATGCAGCAGTTTTTAAAAAGATCATCTTATGTATTTACTCACTGTATGCATGCCGGCATGTGTCTGTGTACACCACTCTTATGTTGGACACCATAACAAGCAAGACAAGAGGCAAACAGTTGTCCGAAGCAAGCAGCTGATGACAATAGTGTGGGCTCTTCCCTAGGCCAGGAGCGGGTGGCACCAGAGTGGAAAGGATCCACCAAGACCACCCGCACAGCTGGACGCGGATTCCCAGTACCAAGTCAAATCCTCTGGGTGACGGTGCATACCTGTGGCCTGTCAGCTTAGCTAAAACACAGAGCTGCAAAAACCTAAATATCAATAATGATGGGCAGAGTTTTGCCGCTGCAGCTCGAGATCGTGTACCGTAAAACAATGCAGCTGGCCCAAAACTTAGAATTTTCTTGTTTCTTTGTTTGAATGTTTTTGTTTTCCCCTAACAGCAGAAATAACTCATTGTCAATGTTCCCATCATGACTGACTGGGTACTGCCCACTACCAGAGTAACCACTCAAAATCTAAGTAATTTATCTCAAGCCTTACAAGGTGATTCAGATTTAAATAATCCAAGAAAATTATCAGCTGAGGCTAAAAGAGAATTGGCTCTGATGGAAAAGAAATCACAGGAGACACAGACAGGAGATCTGGCCCCAATGGGGTCACAAGGGCAGGAGAGCTGTCTCTGCCCCTCACTTTCTGCAGCACTCAGGAGAACAGGTCCTGCATCTCACCTGGGCAGCACAGTACAGCTGGCCCTGGATGTGGGGATTATGGGTGAGCCAGCCATGCCTTCTGACTGCTTTGTGGTGGCGTTAGTAAGGGAGAAATCCCCTCCACTCTTTTTCCCTCACCACACGTAGCAGGCAGAAGAGTTGGCCCTAATGGGGTCATGAGAGTAGTAGAGCTGGTCCAGCCCCTTACCAGGGTAGAACAGTAGAACTGTCCCTGGATGTGAGGGTTGCAGTCCCAGAACCAGGGCTTTGAGTTGGCCCACCCCAACATATAACCCACATGAACTGTTGGAATGCATGAAGAGACCAGTTCCAAAGACCACAAAACTACAGGATCTCCATGACACAGGGCAACAACAAGATATCTGAGAGGAGTCCCAGTGAGGTTCCAGCACTGACAAAGTAGCAGAAGCCAGAGGCCTCACATAAGACCAAGGAGTCATTATAACGAATATTTGCAAGCAAAAGAGTGTGGACAAAGGGGAATATTGTGGGACACACTGAGATACACTACAACATCCACAATGAGTTTTTTTTTCCTGTTAGGAGAGGTTGCAAGGGTGGAGGGCAGGTCTGAGGGGAGGTGGGGGATGAGTGGGAACAGGGTGCATGATGTGATATAAAAAAAGAAAAATAGAATTTAAAAAATCATGCTTCTCATTGTGTTAAACTTATGTTCATCAGGTCTTCTAGAGAGAGGAAAGAAGCCCCTCTTTCACGGTCTGAAGTAAAACTAAAGAGTGTCCATGCTTTTTTTTTTGTTTTTGGTTTTTTGAGACAGGGTCTCTCTATGTATCCCTGGCTGTCCTGGATTCACTTTGTAGATCAGGCTGGTTAAACTCACAGAGATCCACCTGTCTCTGCCTCTGCTGGGATTAAAGGGGCGGCACCACCACGCCCAGCAATTACAGACAGCTGTGAATTACCATGTGGGTGCTGGATTTGAACCCCAGTTCTTTGGAAGAGCAGCCAGTGCTCTTAACCTCTGAGCCATCTCTCTAGCCCTAGTGTTCATGCTTTAAACCCAAAAGATTAAATAGTGCTCATGTTAACTTGATCAATATACTTCGGTTAATATGAAACTAACATTTTGCCATTTGGAACTAAAATTACTAAGGTTCATGTAAAATGAACCAACTAGCTAATATATTTGCCTGTTTTTCAAATGTAATCTATAATTACTAAATTAATAAGAATACAGAATTATGATTGATAAAGGCCGTCAAGATTCTAATCTACTTTATATTGCTCTTGAGAAGTTCCCTGTAAGCATGCTGTCATAAATAGGTTTGCTTCTGGTAGCAATCAATATAATTAAAGGTTTGTGGGGTTTTTTTTTTTTTTGGTTTTTCGAGACAGGGTTTCTCTGTATAACAGCTCTGGCTGTCCTGGACTCACTTTGTAGACCAGGCTGGCCTCGAACTAACAGAGATCCGCCTGCCTCTGCCTCCCGAGTGCTGGGATTAAAGGTGTGTGCCACCACCGCCCGGCCAGATGGAGATTTATAGTACAGTTTGGTTATGCAGTTCCGACAGGCAGAGTTTTTTCACCTGCTCAAACACAGAGCAGAGAATCATCATTAGCTGATTTACACGCACTGCACATTTCACATATGTATTAGTGCAGAAATGTGCCCACAGTGTTACTTTTAAAAGTCTGTGTGTTTTCAGAGCAAAAGGACCAGACACAGCACCTGACAGCTTCCAGCACAAGCTTGACCAGGTCTCGGCTTCCACAATTGCCGCTCCAGTGGTAGATGATCTCCCTACTGGGGGTTGTTCTACAAAACTGGGAGCTCTGGACTTACTAATTGCTGAACAGGGAAGGACTTGCTTTGTGTTGGGATAGGAATGCTGTTTCTGTGTTAATGAATCTGGGCTGGTAGAACAAAACATACAAATGCTCAAAGATCTCTGTTAAGATCTCCAGGCTTAGCCGGGCGGTGGTGGCGCACGCCTTTAATCCCAGCACTTGGGAGGCAGAGGCAGGCGGATCTTTGCGAGTTCGAGGCCAGCCTGGTCTACAAAGCGAGTCCAGGACAGCCAGAGCTGTTAAAAACAGAGAAACCCTGTCTCGAAAAACCAAAAAAAAAAAAAAAAAAAAAAAGATCTCCAGGCATGATATGCAGCCAACACCCCTACCCCATGGTACTCAAACCCTCTGGTAGCTTGGTTTCTTCCCCTCCTTGGACCTCTACTGGCCATTGGGGCCCTACTCCTCCTAGCACCCTGCCTCATCCAATTTCTGAAAAGGGATTAAGTAGCATTGCAAAATCACTGTCAATCAGGCTCTGATTCAGTACCAAACCATTCCCAACACAGAGGCTGATGACCCAATGCCTTTCCCTTTGCAAAACAAAAAGGGGGAGATGTGGGGCCACAAAAGCTGTGCAACTGGGCTGGAGAGATGGCTCAGCAGTTAAGAGCACTGTCTGTTCTTCCAAAGGGCCCAGATTCAAATACCAGCACCATATGACAGTTCGCTGTCTGTAATGGCCGGGTGTGGTGGCACACGCCTTTAATCCCAGCACTCGGGAGTCAGAGGCAGGTGGAGCTCTGTGAGTTCAAGGCCAACATGGTCTACAAAGTGAATCCAGGACAGCCAAGGATACACAGAGAAACCCTCTCTCAAAAAAAAAAGCCAAAAAAAAAAAAAACTGTGCAACTGGGGACAGGGTGGAGAGGTGGTCCAGAGCAAGGGTGAGGTAGAGATGTATCCAAATCTCAAAAATCTTGTCCTGAAACTGGCAGGACTGTTTTCTCCTTGCTCTGGAACTGCATGTCCCAGCACACATATCCTTGAGACACCTTCCCCCACTCTGCCACCCATGTGGTAGTCACATAGCCTGGTGGCCAGGTTTCAGGTTAAACTTCCTCTTTCCTCATAAGGACATGTCCACCTAGCACTGGAAATTCCTCTTCATGCCAATGAAGCATTCCCAGCACCTCAGCCCCAGCCAATGATGTTCATTCAACCCAAAAGCCTCTACCCACTCCTCAAGATTTCTACAGCTCTTATTCACCCCCAATTAAGAGAGTCGTTTCACTGAAAATTGCCTCAGAGAAGGCTGTTTCTCCTAAATTCAATGCCAACCAAGATCCTGTGTAACCCATCTGGCCTGGATAAACTTCATTCCTTCCAGTCCAGCTCAGTGCTCAATGGAGCCTGGACACCCTGGGTACCAGGGTGGCAGGTGCCTGAAGAGGTCAGAAGGCATTGAAACTCCTAGAGTTACAGGTTGTTGTGAGCTGCCTGAAGTGGATACTGGGAACTGAGCCTGGATCCTCTGCAAAGCTTGCTGCCTCCCAGCTCTTTCTCTCTCTCTCTTTCTCTCTCTCTCTCTCTCTGCTTTTTAGAGACAGAGTTTCTCTGTGTATTCCTGTCTGTCCTGGAATTCTGTAGACCAGGCTGGCCTCAAATACTACACGTCTTAAACCACCTAGCCTTCTCTTTAGTCTCCCTACTCCTCCCTGACTTTTTGTTTTAGACAAGGTATCAAGTAGCCCAGGTTAGCCCAGAATGAGCTTAAAATCTGCTTCCAACTCTAGAATCCTGAGATTACAGGTGTGTACCACTATACTGGCTAGTTTTTATGTCAACTTGACACAAACCAGAGTTATTTGGAAAGAGAGAACCTCAATAGATAAAAAAGTGATTCCACCGGACTGCCCTGTGGATAAAACTCTGGTGCATTTTCTTGATTAATAATTGATATGGGAGTGCCCTGCTCACTGTGGGTGTAGCCACCCCTGAGCTGGTGGTCCTGAGTGCTATAAGAAAGCAGGGTGAGCAAGCCATGGGGAGCAAGACCGTCAGCAGCATTCCTCCATGGTCCTTGCTTCATTTCTCTCATTTCCCGCCTCTAGGTTTCTGCCTTAAGTTCCTGCCATGACCTCCCTCAGTGGTGGACTGTTAAAAGGAACTGTAAGCTAAAATAAACCCTTCATTCCCCAAGTTACTTATGATTATACACGGTCTTTATCACATCAATAGAAAAGTAACTAAGACAACTACCATGCCCAATTTATGCAATGCTGGCATGTTACCCATGACTGTGCATGCTAGGAAAGCACTTTACCAACTGAGCTACACCCCAGCCCCATGAGCAAGTTTCTATTTATTCTCCCCAATTATCTTCTCATCCCATCACCCTTTCACTGAACCCCTTCTTTTTCTTCCAGACAAGACCCCCAGTCACTTTGTGGTTTTTTGTTTGTTTGCCTACTGAATTTCATTAAGGTTGTTCGAATGAACATGGATAGGGAGTCATCTACTTGAGCAAATTGCTAGTGGCTACACCACCAAGCAAACACTCCCAGCAACTACTAACTTCTTATAGCTCCCTGTGGAGGAGGTGGATCTTTATGAGCCCCTCCCCCTTCCGTGACAGAATGCTGATGGACTTAGTTTCTCTCTCTCTCTCTCTCTCTCTCTCTCTCTCTCTCTCTCTCTCTCT
>CAJQZJ010032121.1:9067986-9100952 GCA_907164525.1 Lophiomys imhausi
TCTCTCTCTCTCTCTCTCTCTCTCTCTCTCTCTCTCTCTCTCTCTCTCCTTCAGACAAAGTCTCACTATGTATTCTTGGCTGGTCTGTATTCATTGTGTAGACCAGGCTGGCCTCAAACTCATAGAGGCCTAATTGCTTCTGCCTCCTGATTAAAGGATTAAAATTAGAGGCATGCGGACCATCACACTTAGCCATGGAGCCAGTCTTGGGCAGATCTTGTGCAGGTAGACACAGCTGCAGTGGGTTCACGAGTCTGAAGCTATCTCATGTCCAGGAGACAGCATTTTATAGCATTCCTTCCATTCTCCAGCTTTTAGTCTTTCTACCCTCTCTTCCATGATGTTCTCTGAGCCTTGCTTGCAGGATGAGGGTGTTGACATAGATTTTCTATTTAGAGCTGAGCGTTCAGCAGACCTTACATGTTTAATACAATGCACTACCTCTATAAAAATGAAAAAAATAAACATAATGTTCCCATATCAATATACTGTTAATTTCTATACAATACCAACTCAACACAATAAGCCAGGAGATACTTTTTCAACTGACAACACAACCATAGTTTGCAAAAATCTGAATTATATATATGTACATACTGCTTCATTTTTTTGCCTTCAGGTTCCTGCCTTGAGTTGTGTGTGTGTGTGTGTGTGTGTGTGTGTGTGTGCTTTTACATAAAAACACAAGGAGAGGGGTATTTGGGTTGGATATGATCAAAATATATTGTACACATGTATGAAATTATCAAAAAAGAAATTAAAATATCTTTTTTTGAGACAGGGTTTCTCTGTGTATCCCTGGCTCACTCTGTAGACCAGGCTGGCCTCAAACTCAAGAGATCTGCCTGCCTCTCCCTCTCGAGTGCTGGGATTAAAGGCGTGTGCCACCATGCCCGGCCATTACAGACAGCTGTGAATTGCCATATGGTGCTAGGATTTGAACCCAAGTCCTTTGGAAGAACAGCCAGTGCTCTTAACGGCTGAGCCATCTCTCCAGCCCCATAAAAAATTCTTACTAGAGGGTGGCTTAGTGGTTAGAAACACTGGCTGGTTTTGCAGGCGACCAGAGTTTAGTTCCTAGCACTCACATGGCAGCTCCCAAGCGTATGTAACTCCAGTTCCAGGTGACCCACTCCCTTTTCTGGACTGCACCACCACTGCATGCACATTATGTACAGCTGTACATGCAGGCAAAAAACCCATAACATAAAATAAAAATAAATAATAAAATTACTTTTTGTAAAAGATTGCCTTGGGAGGTAGGGGCCGAACCCTAAGAAGTAACGGCCCCGTAGTCGACTGACAAGTCTAGGATGCCAGACTCGCTCCTCCCTGTAGTCTCAGAAACTTGAGACCCGGACCACTAGGGAGTAAAGACTTTCCGGACCCAAGCCGGGGCGGAACCAATTATGACGGTGTTTAAGTTTCCGGCCGGCACCTTAGAAGCCACGCTCGCGTGGGGTTGGTGCACGCAGAAGTGACGCGACGGCGCGCGTGGGGCGGGGCCGGGCTGGGCCGCGGCACTGGTGGCTCCCAGATTTCAGCAGGACTCCAGCCCGTAGCCCCGCCGACATGAGTACCAAGCAGGTCACCTGCAGGTGAGTGCGCGGCGCCGCGGGGCCTTGGGCACTGCCCGGCGGCGGGAGGGGGATGAGGGGCCGAGCGGGGCCGCGGCGGGCCCTGTACAGCGTGGGTAACACGCAGGAACCCGAAGGCCGCGGAGAGGCTGGAGCGGTAGAAGCAGCTGCAGCCGCGGCTCGCAGAGAGTGAACGAGGGGGATTGCGGGAAGCGCGGGCAGGTCGCAGTCCTTATCCAGCAACACCATTGGGCAGGTAGACCCATTTGTCGATGCTGGAGACCGGGACCACAGAGAGATATTAGCCACCTATTTAGGAGCAGAAAGACGGCATTAATGGATGGCTTGTTTAGACGAAATGGAAAACCAGAAAGCTACTCTATGACTACTATTTTGAAATAAAAATAGTCGGATTGAGTAACAGCGTTTAACTCGGTGCCGAGCTTGTGACTGTCATTGGGGTCTAGTCCTGTGGATTTGCATGCTTGCGACGTGCAGCGTGTGAGCGTCCTGAATGTGGAAATCCAAATATCGAAATACTCCAAAATTCAAAACTTTTTGAGCCGGTCGATGGTGGCGCACGCCTTTAAAATCAGCACTGGGCAGGCAGAGACAGAGGCAGGCGGATCTCTGTGAGTTGGAAGACAGCCTCATCTGCAGAGGGCTTTCCAGTACAGCCACGCCTACACAGAGAAACTTTGTCTCGAAAAACCAAAACAAACTTTTAAGTGCTGGCATGTTGATACAAGTGGAAAATTCCACACCATAAAATTTTGTTTTATTGAAACACAAAATTATCGGAAATAGTGTATAAAATTTTCAGGGTATGTGTATAAGCATATATGAAACGATAAATTTTATGTTTAAACTTTTGTGCCTTCGTCAAGACATTATGTACATGGAAATACTGTAAAATACAAAAAATTAAAGCTACTCCCGAGCCCTAGCATTTTGGATAGAGGAACTTCAGCTTATACAAATTTTAGTTGGTTTCCGTAAATTAAGAAATTGAGCCGGGTGTGGTGGTGCACGCCTTTAATCCCAGCATTCGGGAGGCAGAGGTAGTTGGATCTCTGAGTTCAAGGCCAGCCTTTTCTACAAAGTGAGTCTAGGACAGTCTGGGATACACAGAGAAACCCTGTCTCAGGAAAAAAAAAGAAAAGAAAAGAAATTGAGATGTTGTTTGACTATATGATAAACATTTTATTACCTTGTTACTTCTCATTAGTGCAGATGCTTAGACCTTTATGAAGAGTTCTGTTCAAATTAGATATTAAGGGTTGAGTCAAGTACTCAGGGTCACGTGGTTTATGTTAAGTAGTTATCAGAACATTGCAGTTAATGCATGTGTGTTAGCTAATTTTATGTTAACTTGACACAAGCCGGAGTCCTTTGGGAAGAGGAAGCCTCAGATGAGAAAATGCTTCTACCATATAAGCTGTTTTCTTGATTGATAATTGATATGGAAGAGCCTAGCTCACTGTGGGTGGTGCCACCACTGGGCTAGTGGTCCTGAGTGTCGCAAGAAAGGCGTAACAAGCCAGGCAGCCGTATTCCTCCATGGCCTCTGCATTAGTTCCTGCCTGGAGTCCTGCACTGATTTCCCTTAGTGATGAGCTATTACCTAGAAGTATAAGCTCTCCTCCCAAAGTTGCTTTTGGTCATGGTGATTTATCACAGCAGTAGAAACTTTAAGACAGTCTGTAACAGTACTTGCAGATCACTGGTACTAGAACATCTTTCTTGAGGGTAAGTTTGTGAGTATTTACTCCCTTCCCTTTGCAGGAGAAAATGTTCCTATCATAGTGTCCTACAAAGCAGATTCAGGCTACTTAGGAAAAAAAAAAAAAAAAACTCTGCTTGTGGTTTTGTTTTTGAGACAGGGTCTCTCTGTGTAAACCCGTCTGTCCTGGAACTCGCTATGTAGATCATACTAGCCTTGAACACAGATCTGCCTACTTCTGCCTCACATACTAGGATTAAAGGCGTGTGCCACCACACCGGGCTGTTTTATGGTTTAATTCTACCACTTATAGGCTTCCCTAAGATGTGTTTCTACAAAGCCTTTATGTAATGCTTAAGTCTAGTCATTTTAATTCTTTTTTCCCCTTTTGTACCTAGAGATACCCTGACCTGAAAGTTTTAGTTCTGTCTCACAAATAAGAGAATCCTAAGAGATGTTGTTTATAAGAATTAGGGTGCTGGGAAAGGTTAGTCTCTGTTGAAGGGCTAACTGGTATTTGTGGTCTTCTTTCTGTGGCCCTGTCAAATCATACAGTGTGTGGTGCTGTGTGGTGCTATAGCTAACTAAAGCAGCTTAATGAAGAAAGGGTTTATTTTGACTCAGAGTTTGAAGTCCATGATGGAGAGGAAGTCATGGTGGCAGGAGCTTGTCGTAGCTGATTACATCACACCCAGAGAGCCATGAATGCTGGTGCTCAACTCACTCTTTCCCTTTTATTCAGTCTTGGGTTCAGCCTTAAGGAATGATACCACCACACTGAAGATGGGTCTTCTCACTTCAGTTGACCCAGTCTAGATAATCCCTCACAGAGGTGGCCAGAGTCTTGTGGTTTACAGTCAGTGGCAACCATCACAATCTGTGATCTATCAACCCTAAGGAGATCTTCCTCAGAGAAACAACCTTGGTATTGTCAGGTTTTCCATAAGATTAGCTTTCAGAGTGTCGTAGGTGTGACACTAGCATTTAGTCTCAGACCTTGTGGTCAATTGAAGGATATTTCAGAACTATTTTTGTTTTGTGTTTTTTTGAGACACAGTTTCTCTGTGTAACAGCCTGGCTGTCCTGGAACTCACTCTGTAAACCAGGCTGGCCTCAAACTCACAGAGATCCACCTGCCTCTGCTTCCTGAGTGCTGGGAGTAAAGGCGTGCACCACCACACCCAGCTTGTTTCAGAGCTTTTAATGAGTTCTTATTCTCAAAAAATTGTATGAAAAGGAAATTTCCGTGTAGAAGGGTATGAAGGATGGGACTGAAGAGTTAAGAGCACTGACTACTCTTGCAGAGGAACCAGGTTCAATTCACAGTGTCAGCATAGTGGCCCACAGCCACCCGTAACTCCAGGTCCAGGGATCTGGCACTGTCTTTTGACTCTTCAAGCTTCACACATACACGCAGTGCACAGACACAAATGCAGGCAACACGCACATACATGTACTTTTTTGTTTTTTGTTTTTAAAAGATTGTTGTTTTAAGACTCTGGAGGATTCAGGGCCTGATAAATAAAAAACAGTATTTAAGTGGGAAAATTGGAGTATCCACAGGAGCGCCAGGTTAGCATTTGTGATGTGACAGCAGGATGTTTTCTTAATGTATTCTCAAAGGCCTTGTCCCTGACAGTGATGACTTACAGAAAATACTCAAGGAATGATTTGTATGTGGGACTAGGGCTCAGTTTCTTAAACTGTGAGTCTTAATTCCATGTATATGGAGATCAAAAAACATTTGGCAATAATAAAAGGTTTCTTTAAAAAAATTATATTTATGGCTGGGTGATGGTGGCACATGCTTTTAATCTCAGAACTCATGTGGCAAAGGCAGACAGGATCTCTGAGCTCAAGGCCAACCTGGTCTACAGAGTGATCAGGACAGCCAGGTGTACATGGAGAAACCCTGTTGGTGGCATGAAGACATGCCCAGTTTGTGTGCTGTGTTTAGAACCAAGATGCAGCAAGCTCTGTGATGCTGCAGAAACCTCAATCCACTGCTCTTTGAGTTAATGTCAGGTGTTCAGAAAGCTTTCACTGGGCCAGAGTGATGGCTCGGAGTAAAAATGCCTGCTGTACTTACATCTCCTGATGCCTTGCAGAACCCATTCCTGAAGGTTGTCCTTTACAAACCACTGCACAGCACCATACACACACCTGCATATCCCTCCTAACTCATAACAAATATTATTATTTGGTTTTTCAAGACAGGATTTCTCTATGTAGCCCGGCTGTCCTAGTCACTCTGTAGACCAGGTTGTCCTTGAACTCATAGAGATCCAACTCCACCTCCTGGGTGCTGGAATTAAAGGCGTGTGCCACCACACCCAAACAAGTTTTCTGCTCTTGCAAAGATACAGCGATTTAATTATGGAAAACAAAGACTTTTCATATTTCCCTACCCATACTTCAGAAAGCATACAAGTACCAAATTAGTTTTGGCTTGGCATTCACACAGGACATGCTAGATAGGAACTTGGGCCATAGAAAGGAGACCCAGTATCAACAAAACATCACCAGCCCCAGTAAGTGTCCATTTCACCTGCTGGCCTAGTCCATACTCTGACTTCAGTGGGTTATCTCAAAAATACCTTTGACATCTTAGTTTTGAATCTAGACCATAACCAAGTGTTAGTGCTCTACCTGTTACCAACCATACCACTGAGTCCTGCTTGCCTGTCTAGCCATTCCCCTCCCCTCTCTCTCAGGTTTATTGAGGTATAACTTACAAAATTTTGTTAGAAGTGTGTCAGGGGTTTTTGTTGCTTTTCATTTTTAGTTTTGTCACCAGTTAAATTTGAGTATCTAATATGTCCATTACCTAGAGCCGTCCCTTGTGCCCAGTGCATATCCTGGGCCCCCTGCTCTCTTTTTTGGTTTTTTATTGAGACAGGGTTTCTCTGTGTAACAAGCCCTGGCTGTCCTGGACGCACTTTGGAGACCAGGCCAGGGTGGCCTCAAACTCAAAGGGATCCCCCTGCCTCTGCCTCCCCAGTGCTGGGATTAAAGGCGTGCACCACCATGCCCAGCCACTTTCTCTTTTTAAATAACTATTTAATGTGTGGGTGTTTTGCCTGCATGATTATGCACCATCTGCATGCAGTGCCTGAGGAAGCCAGAAGAGAATGTTGGCTCACCCTGAAGCAAAGAATTATACAGATGGCTGTGAGCTGCCATGTGGTTTCTGGGTGGGTCCTAGGTCCTCTGGACGAGCAGCCAGAGCTGTTAACCACTGAGTCACCTCTCTAGACAGTGGTTCTCAACTTTTCTAATCCTGCGGCACTTCAATACAGTTCCTCATGTTGTGCTGACCCCCAGTCATAACATTATTTCATTGCTAGTTCATAACTGTAATTTTGCTACAGTTATGAATCATAATATAAATATATGATATGCAGGATATCTGATATATGACCCTCTGGGGTTACAACCCATAGATTGAAAACCGCTGCTTAGACCCTCTTTCATTTTTTTTATTATTATGTTTATTTATTACTTCAAGTTACATCTCCATCACAGTCCCTTCTCTCAACCCCTCCCACACCCACATTCCCACCCTTGCCCTCCTGTCCCACCTAGCCTACTCTTCCAGAGTGGGTTGTCCCTACATATCAGCCCCCTTAGTTCAGCAGTCATATGAGGGCTAAGAACTTCCTCTTGCTTTGGGGACCTATATGGCAACTCCATTAGAGCAAAGTGTCCCACTAACAGGTAACAAGGACTATGTTCCTGTTCCTTTTGGTGTGTTGGTTGTAGGATAGTTATCCTGTACTACATGGAGCTGTCATGTATGCAAGCTGGCTTCAAATTCATTAGGTGGCCAAGGATGGCCTTGAATTTCTGATCCTCCTGGTTCTGTCCCCTGAGTGCTGGGTTATAGACACACACCTCCTCGCCTGCTTCATTCTGTGCTGGGAATGGGACTCACGACTTAGTACATGCTATGCAAGCATCCTCCCAGGAGCAGTAAATCTCCAGCCTCCTAAGAGTGCAAGGATTTCAGGCTTGTGCCACCATGCCCAGCATCACTCATGTCTTCTGATGCCACTGTCTTCTTTGGGGCTCAGTGTAACAGCCTTGTGAAGCAGTATGTGGTGTTGCCATTTACAGGGGAAGCAGCAAGGATAGGGAAGAGGGCTTTGTGGCTTTCTCACTCCATTGAGTCATCTCTTTTAAAGCTCCAGGAGAATGGGGAGAGTAGGATTTTCTGACATGTTTTTCCAGTTATGAAACTTGTGTCATACATATTTAACATAAATCAAGAGCTTCTCCATATAAGAAGGGTTTTGAAAAATAGTTTGTGTGTGTGGATGTCTGCTTGTATTTATGTTCTCGCACCACATGCGTGCAGTAATCAGAGAAGCCAGAAGAGGGCGTCAGATCCCCCTGAGTCTGAGTTTGAGATGGTTGTTAGCTGGGATGCAGATGCTGGGAATAGAGGCTGTGTCCTCTGCAAAAGCTTTTAACCACTGAACTGTGTCTCCAGCCCCCAAGATAAAAACTTTTCAGAAAAACTGGTCTTAGTCATTGGGGTGTAAACTCACTTTGTTTAGAATCAAGGAAAATGAGTGCAGTGCACCATGAGCTAGTCTTGGCATGTGGTGTTTGAGGATGCTACTTTACCCCAGGTGTAACTCTGCTGTTCTGTACTTGTCTCCTCAGGTATTTTATGCATGGCGTATGTCGTGAAGGCAGCCAGTGCCTGTTCTCACATGACTTGGCGAACAGCAAGCCATCCACCATCTGCAAATACTACCAGAAGGGTTACTGCGCCTATGGTGCACGCTGCAGGCAAGACTGCCGGAGCTGTGGTTACTGGAGTAGAGCTGTGTGTGGAGAATGGAGTTGTGTTTGGTTTTGCTGACAGGGTTTTTTTGGCCACCCAGGCTGACTTCAAACTTGTTATGTAATCAGTTTGGCTTTGAACTTCTGGTCTTCTGCCTCCATCCCCAATGATGGGAATACAGGCATATGGCTCGTCTGAGCATTAGCATTCCCCTTGATGAGGGGAAATTTTAAAGTTAAAATTGTACTTAGAATATTAATAATTTGTGTCTTACTTTTAAACCCCATACAATATGCCCTAGACTTTCCCACTGCTACCAACCCATCCCCTCACTGTGGTTCTGTGTGTCACCGGGTGGTATGCCATTGATTTTTAAAGCCATTTCTGGTTCATACTTGAGTGACTTCTACTGTGGAAGCTTATGGCACTCAGGCACACAGGCGCCTGTCACTCTGTGTTTGACAAGCAGAGCCCATCTAGTCCTTACTGTCTGGCAGAGCTCTAGAATTTGAGTTGGCCACCTGCTCCTCCCCAACCATCCACCCACCCCAATCAGTGTATCTGGGAGAGTCCTACCCAAGTGACCTGGACACTTGGTGGCACAGGGGTCAAGGGCTCCTTTTGGGTGGTCTGGGCAATGGATGGGTTCCTGTGAGTCCTATGGGGACACTCAGGTGTGGGTATAGGTAGCAGGTCACATGGCCCCAATAGACTTTTCTAGTGGAGAGCACAGAGACAGACCCTTGCTCACCTCAGTGAGTCCAGCTGTTGGTGGCTGGGAGTGCAGGTAGTGTGTGGGGGGCGCAGGTGTTGGGACCTGCATGGCTTTGATACATTATTGTGTTTTGTTCAGATATGATCATACAAAGCCCCCAGCTGCAGCAGGTGGAGCTGTGGGCCCTGCACCCCACTCTTTGCCTTCCTCAGGCTTGCACAGTCCTCAGCCTTCTACCAACATTGCCGCATCTGTTATGAGGACACAGCCGCATGAACCTGGGAAGCGGGAGAAGAAGACGCTGGTTCTTAGAGACCGCAGTGAGTGAGCTGTAGCCTTCACTGCCTTTGGGGAAACAGCACATCTGAGAGCTTAGTGCTACTTTCAGGCCTCATCACAAAGCTCCTGACACCCCAGGAGCCCAGAGGTGATCTGAAAACAGGCTGCAGAAGTTTTCAGATGTATCTCCACAACTGGGCTAAGCTCCACTTTGAGCCCAGCAAAGCATTGGAGTGGTCTTTTGTCACCATGAAGTTGCCTCTTCATAGGGGTCACTCATTTTGAAGCTGGGTGTTTTAATAGAGGGCACATGTTGCTTCTTTCTTGTTTTGTGCCATGTCCTGGTAGTGACTGCTTTGGGGGTTTCAGGAGCATCTTCAGGCACAGGAAGGAAGGGGTCTGGGCCTAAGCCAGGTTTCAGGTGATAAAGGCGTTTGAGCTGCTGGGCTCATGAGGGAAGTTTCCTAGCTCTTGGGGTTGTTCCCCTCAGGACACATGGATTCTACTCTTAGCAAAAGGTCATCAGCCTTGTGTAATGGGTCACCTCTGACAGTCCAGCAGTGTGTGACAGGACAGCATTCCACTGGCCTCAGGCCTTAGGATTGGTGCTTTTACAAAGGACCCACTGTGTTCTGTTGGCCATGTCAGTTTCTTCCATGTTTTGGGGTGGCTTTAGTATTATTATTAGTATCACTATTGTTTTTAGTATTACTATTATTAGTATTATTTAGTCTGTATGTTGACATCTTGTGTTCTGTATAAAAAGACCCCATTCTCTTATATTGTTCTGCATGTTGTTCATGCATGTTCTGCATGTTCTAATGCCTGGGCCATCTCCCAGTCTCTGCACTGTTGTTGCTCTCTGGCTTGGTTTTTACTAGCTGTTCCTAGTTTAGGCTATTAGCAGATATGAAAGGTTGAGCCTATTCTCATGTGTGTATATGTGTATGTGTGTGTGTTTTGTGTTGAGATCTCACTGGCCTGACTGAAGACAACACTCCTCCAAGCACAGTGAATAATCCAGGTGTCTGCAATGACCCTCAGACCAGCCCAGAGGTGAAGCCCCATTCATACCTAGATGCCATCAGGACTGGCCTGGACGACTTGGAGGCCAGCAGCTCCTCCAGCAGTGATCAGCAGCTGTGCCCCTATGCTGCTGCTGGGGAGTGCCGGTTTGGAGATACCTGTGTCTACCTGCATGGGGACATGTGTGAAATCTGCAGGCTTCAGGTCCTCCACCCCTTTGACCCAGAGCAAAGGAAAGCTCACGAGAAGGTAACTTGAAACCTTGGCATGAACTCATTTGAAGAAACCTAAGTGTACCACGGGACTGAGTCTTACAGACATCTTTATGCCAGAAGTGCCTGTGCTGTGTACCTGGCTTATTTTTATTCTATTTTTAAGTTCTTTTTCTGTTGCCATTTTATCAATTTTTGATTATTGAGAACAAAGAAGAATAAGAAGTATTAGAAATCCAAAGTTCAGGACTGGAAAAATGGCTCAACAATTAAGAGCACTTGCTGAGCCTAGCGGTGGCTCACGCCTTTAATCCCAGCACTCAGGAGTCAGAGACAGGTGGATCTCTGAATTAGTGGCCAGCCTGGTCTACAAAATGAGTTCCAGGACAGCCCGGGCTACATAGAGAGACCCTGTCTCAAAACAAAAAAAATAAAATAAACTTGCTGCTCTTGCAGAGGACCAGCACTTAGTTCCCAGCACCCACATGGCAGCTCACAACTGCCTGTAACTCCTACTCCAGAGGGTCTGACACCCTCAGACAGACAGACATGCAGACAAAACACCAATGCACATAGAATAAAAATAAATCATTAAAAAAAAAACTTCAATGCGTTCATCTTACAGAACATTGAGTATATTCTTTGAGAAAAACTGAGTAAAAATAAAAATACAAGGTAAAGAAAACAGCTCCAACTCAGGAGCACATATCTGTATGCCTGCCTTGTACACCACTGGGCACTCATGTCTCCCACACACATCTTTCCTCCCTAGGTTTACACAGCTCTGTGGTTGGGGTACAGGTAGCCAATGTTTTGGAAAGTTTGAAAAACCTTTACTGGACTTTAATTTTATTACTTATTTGTTTGTGAGTGTCTGTCTGTGTCTGTGCGTGTGCATTTCTGTAGAGGTGAGAAGAGGGTGTAGAATCCTTGAGCTGGAGTTAAAACAGGCAGTTGTGAGCTGTTTTCTGTTTAATATATAGCTGTTTAATGAGGGTACCAAACTCAAGTCCTTTGAAAGAGCAACAAGAGCTCTTAACTGCTGGGCCATCCCTCTAGCCCCTTTTATCATGGATTCAAGGAGCCAAGTGTTGAAAGGTTATGAATGCCCCTGGTATCTGGATGCTGTGCCTCACATTAGGCTCTGTGCTCACCCCAGGGTCATGAAGATGGGTTAGAGAAGTGAAGGAGTTCAGGGGTACAGTGTTAGAGGCCACATCACCTGCCCTAAGGACCTGGTGATTACGTGGGATAAAGTAGTCATGGCCTCCCCTGACAGAGAAGGCCTGTGTCCCACTGCTAATACACAGTACGTCCAAACAGCTTTGCCTCGCTTGGAAATCACAATCCCAACTGTGACTTCAACAAGTCACACGCCAGCAGACAGCATTCTTGGCAGTCTAGCTTCCATGGAGCAGTAGGGTAGCAAGCTGTAAAACTCAGATTGGGTCCATTCTTTATCCACATGGATTTATTCACATTCTTTATCCAGTGTGCTGTTCACTCAGCTCTGAGAGCAGGGGCCTGGTCTTCTCATCTGCCTGCTTTCACCTGAATTCACTCAGCTCAGTGACTGTTATTTGGCGTTTCCTGTATTGATGGAATAGGAATGACATCCAGAAGAGCCAGGAGTCCTGTGAACCAGTGCTCATGAATGCTGAACCTCCACAGTAATATAAGTGTTCTAGAACTCCATGGCTGAGAATCTAGGACAAGGACAAGGTGGCTTGAGGTCCACTTTGTGGTCAAATCTTTGTGTCCCGAATCCAGGAAATGTGGGCACTGCAGCTGCTGTGACTATGTGGCTGAACAGCTCCTGGGATCTTGGCCACAGAGAACCTAAGGCTTCCCTCCCTGTCATCCTCAGATGTGTATGTCGACATTTGAACATGAGATGGAAAAGGCTTTTGCCTTCCAGGCGAGCCAGGACAAAGTGTGCAGCATCTGTATGGAGGTGATCCTGGAGAAGGCATCTGCTTCCGAGAGGAGGTTTGGCATTCTGTCCAGCTGCAGCCACACCTACTGTCTGTCCTGCATCCGCCAATGGAGATGCGCCAAGCAGTTTGAGAACCCGATCATCAAGTGAGTGCAGCTGGGCTCTCTGCAGTCATGAGGGCTACTGCCCTCTAGAGCCAGGCCCCAGCCGTGTGAGCCCATCTGCCTGTCTTAGTGACAGCCTCTCCCATCTTTCTGTGTTGGGAACCCTGCAGAATGTCAGCTGTTGCTGGCTAGGTTCTGTATTGCAGACCTCATGAACGGCTGTTGTGTCTGCCTTAGGCTACTTACCTTGTAACCTTTTGGTGATTCAGGTTTTCTCACCTTAATAAAGGGGTTGAGGCTCCCTTGGAGTATGGCTCCTGTGCACTTCCTGCTACCTGGTGCACACTGTTGGGAACTCACCTGTGGATAGCAGCTTCACCGAGAGAGGAGATTACAGTTCTGTGGTGTCCAGTACTTTCCAGAGTTGCTCAGCTGACATGCAGTCTAGTTTTAGAAACTTCATCATCCCCTAAGCTTGTATCTTCTGTCAGGCAACCTAGGTTCTTTATCTACAAATACCATACTCTGCTGGTCATCATGTATACAGTTTGTCTTAGCAAATGTTCCCAGGGCCACCCCTGATGAACAAGCATGCTCAGCATGTACTCCCTGTGTAACCTGCTCAGCAGCTAGTGGGCACTGACACACAAGTCTAGACCCCAGGAGTGGTCATAGTTGGCTTACCCTCTAACTGAAGCATCAACACATTGTTCTCCCAAAGCTGTACCATATCCCACTCTTAGCTGCAGATACAGTTTCTTTACTTTCAATCCAACACTTCCCTTTATTTTTTTTATCTGAATTGTCCTGGGAGTAAAGTGTATCTTACTGCCATCTTGCCTTCTATCGTCACTGAGAATAATGAGTGAGCATCATTCTGTGCTTATTGGCTGTCCTGGATGAATGCTCAGGTCTCCGTTTCTGACTGAGTTGAACCTTTCCAGCCACACAAGCTGCTCTTAGGTTATGGTAATTGGGCCTCTGGCCATGCATTTGAGCAAGGGGGTTCGGAGTGGAATGTGCAGAAGATTTACGACACATTTTCTCCCTTACTAACCTGATTGGTTTTGTTGTTGTTGCCTTTTCAGGTCTTGTCCAGAGTGCCGGGTGATATCAGAGTTTGTAATTCCAAGTGTGTATTGGGTAGAAGATCAGAATAAAAAGAATGAATTGATTGAAGCTTTCAAACAGGGAATGGGGTAAGTGCCTTGATTTCATAGGGGATCCTGGAACCTACCTCATTAGGTGTGGTTTGAGCCTCTGTCTTCAGGTTTCCCAAGAATATGGACCTGGTGGGTGGTTCCAGAGTGTCTTGCTCCTGCCAGGCACTTTACTTGCCTCTGGGCTGCAGAGGCTGAGCAAGGCCTTGAGAAAGCAGAGGAGTTCTAAGATGAGCCCTGTGCCTAGTGCTCAGGGACTTGGCATTCTTGATTGCCCAAGATGAGGCTGAACAGATTACAAGCTGTTCTCAGTCAGAGAACACAGGGAGTACATGCTGAGCATGCTCGCTCATCAGGGGTGGCCTTGGGAACATTTGCTAAGACAAACGGTATACATGATGACCAGCAGAGTATGGTTTATGCATCCATGCATAAACAAGTACCTGTTTAGGATCTGCCATCTTGAAGGCCTTGTCCATTGACAGTGCCAGCCTTACACAGCTCACACTCTAGCAAAGGGAAGTAATGAGCACAAGGTTAAATAAGGCAAAGAGACTCTGCCTCAATGAGGTGAGAGATGAGAACTAACCCCATATGTTTTCATGGCACTAACACACTCTGCTGCCGTGTTTGGCCTCAGCCTTCTACCCCAGCCGCCTTAGAGCTGGGGTTATAGGCATGCATAATCACACCTGGCATCTTTTAGAAGAATTATTTTTCTAGGAATTTCCCACAGAATATTCCCATTGTTTTATATTTGTCCTTTCTCATCACAATCATTTGTACTGTGAATAA
The DNA here is from genome assembly GCA_907164525.1 of Lophiomys imhausi. Taxonomy (NCBI): domain Eukaryota; kingdom Metazoa; phylum Chordata; class Mammalia; order Rodentia; family Muridae; genus Lophiomys; species Lophiomys imhausi. The sequence continues at coordinate 9,082,306 of CAJQZJ010032121.1, forward strand.
TACATATATTGCATTTACATTATTACAAAACCCACAAGACAACATCAGATTTGCCATTTAAAACTAATTTTTTTAAAGTTATATAAAGGCAGGTTTATTGGATATGATAAGGGAAGAGAAACAGAATGCTTATGCAGAGAGAGGGGAGGGAAAGAGGGACAGAGACAGTGGGGGAAGGAGGCAGACAGGGGAGAGAAGAGAATGAGGGAGAGAGGAAGACAGCTAGCCCCCCAGATGTCAGGATTATATAGGTAGAGGCTTGTGGGGCTGGGCATGCCCCATAACAGGTAGAAGCTGAGGCATCCTGGGAGAACCTGGGACTCAGGCAGACCTAACATCCCAGACTTTTGTTGATAATAAATGAATAGGGGCGAAGCATTGTCTGGCTACTTCCTGCTGATATTGTGGGCATTGGAATTCGGTGTGTGAGGGGGCAAAAGCTGGAATGTTGGTCAGGTCCAGGAAGAGCAGGCTGGTTTTTTGCTGTCCAGGTTCTGAATGTCCATCTAGAGACATGAAGGTCACAGTTGGAGCACTTTGTAGTCTGTAATTGGTTGGAAATTGTGTCCAAACTTGAGGTGAGTGCAAACTTCAGTGATCAACAACTAGCAGTTAGGAGCAGCGCCATGTCTGGACATTTGGCGGGGCACGACCTCCACCGAGTCACCTCACCAGATATTTTTAAAAATTACACTGCGCTGTGGGAAAATGATCCAATCCAGGCCAAATTAAGTTAGATAAAGGCAGGTTTATTGGATACGAAAAAACAGCATGTGCATGCAGAGAGAGACTGGCAGAGACAGAGTGGGGGAAGGAGGCAGAGAGGATAGAAAGAGGAAGAGCTTGTTTTTCTTTTATGTTTTTTTTATTGAGTCAGTATCTCACTGTGTAGCCCTGCCTAGCCTGGAACTTGTTGCTTCATGGGCTAGGTTGGCCTTGAACTCAAGAGTACCTGCTTTTGTCACCCGAGTACTGGAATCAACGGCGTGCATCACATGCCTGGCCAAAAACCACTTCTTTTTTTTTTTTTTAAGGTTTTTGTTGTTGTTTTGTTTTTCCCTGTTACTTGTTTTGGAAGTTTTTATATTTATCTAGTGACTGTGGCTTGATACCCACTTTACCATTTTTTTCCATGTGATTGTATGTCCATCCACAAGAGGGCAGATGTGGCAAGACAGAGCTAGTTGGGCTGAAGTTTGAAGTTGCTTCACTATTGATCTTACCTGGCTGTGCATCCCTCTGGTGGATGTTCTTAGGCAGTCTTCAGACATTGGGTTTGTGCCAAGCACCACCAGGGAAAGGAGAGATGAGTGAGATTCTCATCAAAGTGTTATGGGGCAGTATGGTGGCAGATTTCATTAGAGACCCAAACCAGAACAGAGAAAGTACTTGGGTCCACTTCAGGTGCCAGGAGAAGGAAGCTGTCCTGAATACCCTGTCTTTGCAGGCTAGGCAGCACAGCTCCACTGTGGTCCTTTGAAGAGGCTGGAGGCTTAATAAAGGGGATGGGAGGACATTAAGGAAGACATGACTGGCAGGCAGGCAGCAAAGGGTGATACCCTGGTAATGTGACAATGGGTATTGGAGAGCCAGGTGGGTTTTGGACTTATTTTTTTTGGTAGTTTAGCTGGATGTGATTGCTGAGAATATCAAGTGAGGTGGCTAAGGCAGAGCTTTTGATTTTGGTGACCGCATAGTAGGGCTGGAGGAGAAAGGAGTGAAGAAGGCAAGGTTTGTTTTTGATACAGGGTCTTGCTATAGCTCTGGCTGGGGTGGAATTATCTGTAAATTAGGCTGGCCTCAGACTCATTGAGGCTTCTGTTTTCCAAGGTTTGAGATTACAGGTCTATGCCACCGTGCCCACTGAGAAGGCTGTGAAGGACCCTCAGAGAGCTGAGAGTTTACTATCCAAGCTATAAAAAAAAACAGTCCCACAACAATGGAGAAGGGCCAATGGCATAATGAAGAATTAAACTAGGCTCTAAAAAGAAGGCACCTCACTTTTAGCTGTAGGCATCTGCTAAGACCTGCTTTCCCAGGCTGCCCTCTCACTTTGACAGGATTCCTGACCAAAGGAAATGAAACAAACTCACTTAGACTTGAGCAGAGCAAGTGACCCAGCTTCAGACCTTGGCACCCTGGAGTACCCAAGCCTCGCTCAGCCCTGGTGCAGAGGTACTGGAGCTCTGAGATTGGGTGTGTGTGCTCCTGTTTCTGAGCATCCCAGCAGCATTACCTAGCTTGGAAATCAGAGTCCCAGCTGTGATTTCAACAAGTCACTTCACTTCTCCCAGCCCAGGTCTCCTCAGTGTAACAGGTGGGGCGGGCGCAAGACAGTAGCCACACTTCACTTTATTTTTCCATTAGCCTCTGATTTGAGTGTGTGTGTGCACTTTTCAGGAAAAAGGCATGTAAATACTTTGAACAAGGCAAGGGGACCTGCCCCTTTGGAAGCAAGTGCCTTTACCGCCATGCTTACCCTGATGGGCGGTTGGCAGAGCCAGAGAAACCTCGGAAACAGCTGAGCTCTGAAGGCACTGTGCGGGTAAGCTGGTTATAGATGCTGTGGGAATGTCTAGATACTGGCTGGGCTCCTAAAAGCTTTGCTAGCGGAGCAGTGGGGTCAACAGAAGCAAAGCACAAGCTGGTACTCAGGGTCTGTCCATCCCCACTGACTCGGGTGTGCTTGTTGGCTGTTTTTGCAGTTCTTTAACTCAGTGCGGCTTTGGGATTTTATCGAGAACCGAGAAACCCGGCAGGTCCCCAACACTGATGATGTCGACGTAACGGAGCTAGGAGACCTCTTCATGCACCTTTCTGGAGTACAGTCATCAGAACCCTAGTCAGTGCTGACCCCTTCATTTGGGCTCTGCAGTCAACTTTCCAAGGCAGGCTGTGGAAGCATCTGTCACTGACCCAAGGTGGCATGGTACCAGGATGTGAGCATGGAGTCCCCTTGGTCTCTTCGTGCTCCACTTTCCCAGCCCTGGTGAAGGGAAGGGCGTAAGATAACCACATCCATGGAATCACTACATTTAGAGTTGAGCTCTTAGTTGTACCTCCAGCCCCTTTACCAGGGACTAGCTATGTGGTCCAGCTGTTTTAATTGATTGCTTTTAAATGAAACCCAACTGCCATCTTTCTTTTGTGATTTTCTTCCGTAAGCAACAGTAAACATGCAGCTGCTTATAAAGCAGCAGATTTTTTTCTTGCCGAAGCGTCGCCAGCCCTGTAGAGGGCTCCTCTGCAGTGACCGTCTCTAATGTAGTGTTGAGCCTTGGAATTTATGAAGCTGTGTTGGTGCTGTACCATGGTGTAGACTTTTATGGCTATGAAGACAGTCAGGCTTGATTGAGCTCCCTTCAGTGTCCCAAGTCATCAGTGGGTCCTGTCACATAGGAGCCCTCTCTGTAAAGGTCTCCAAGGAGACTCCATTGTACCCTCCCCTTGTAATGAGAGTACAAGACACTGCGGACTAACACTCAAGCTGCCCGTTCTCACCTGTAAAGTAGGCTGCACTCTACACTGGTTTTTGTGGGCCTGACCTAACAGACACTCCTATATGAGGAGAACTGAGGCCAAGACAGCTAGATTATAAATGTAGAGTGCTTATAACCTTGCAAGTCAGAGCAAGTTTGTTCTAAACCTGAATTTATTTTTGTAAAAAGCTGTAGATATCAAATATTTTATAAATGCACTCCCTACCTGTGTGCTTTTGCTTGGTTGTTCATGTAACTGCAGAGAAGGCTCACATAAACCCTCCTTGAGTTCTGCACAAGAAACCAAAGTAGGGTCAGTGCTGCAAGTTTTATAATACTTTTGAAGGAATCTGTAGCCATTAAACCTAAATTTAATTTATTTTATTAAAATAACATAATTGAGGAACCATCAGATAACTGTATCTTGTCAGGCGCAATAAAAACAAAATTAAAACCCAAAATCATTAAGAAAACCTGTATTCCTGGCTTTCTTACAGACAAGGATGACTAGAGATAGGGCTGGGCTGCAGCCCACCCCATAGGGGCAGCTCCTGGAAGACAGATTCAGCGTGTGGTAGGCTGCCAGAAGGTGGAGCACCATGCTCAGAAAGCCATCTGCACAGGACACCTTAGACACAATCAGAGGAGGGTGTGTCCGCAAAGTGAAGTTCTGTAGTACCAAAGCAGGCTCCCCCAGGTGGCCAGGACTCCATGTGCAAAATTGGCACTTCACCACTGTCTGTGCCCTGCAACAGATAGGCTCAACGAGCCAAGTTCCCAACTGCATGTCTCTGCAACAGGCAGAGCACCCTGCCACCTTGACTTCTCTCCAAGGCCATTTGCCCTAAAAATGCTCAGCTGACTTGTATACCTCTGGAACAAAGCAGGCAGCATGGTGGACAGCTTTCTTTTCCAGGGCAGGAGGGTAGAAAAGAAGGCAACATGAAGTTAAGGCCCTGTGAGTAGTCTAGGTCCTTAGCAGCAGCTTCTCCGAAAACATGCATTCTGCCCCCAAGGAAACAGAAAGTGGTGCCTGCTGACTCTTCACCTTCCCCTGGTGGCCCAAGAAGAGCTACATCATCAGCTAGAAGACCGGTAGCCTTGGGGATGTGGTCAGCGTGCAAGCATTGATGTCCTCAGTGTGGGCTGCCCGATGGAGGGAGGGCTCAGAGGCACTCCTGTTGATTTTTGGCAGAGAGTGCTGAAGCAGCTCGATGGAAGACAGGATCTGTAACAAGGTCCAGTGTAGTCTCATTAGTTGGGGACTTGATATCTATCTCCCCACCCATACATACCTTGTAGTCAGGTGTCCAAGCACACAGGCTGGACCTCCTGTGCCCTACAAGCTCTTCACAAGTGCTTGTAGGACACACAAGGTCCTCTCCCCACAGACCCAACCCTGGCCCACCACATTTATATCCTCACAATATAATCATGTTGGAGCTACTAGGTTACATCTAACCTGAGGAAACAGAGGCCTCTCTTCTTTTACTTTCTTCACACAGTCGGCCACCAACCTCTTCATTGCCTTGGGGCAGTTCTTATAGAGCCTGCTAAGATCTGGAGAGGCATATCCACGGCCCACCATGAAGATGATCTAAAGAAGGAAACAGTTGAGCAAAGGAGTTTGTGAACAGTACCCTGGGACTAACTAGCCCCTTGCTGCTTTGCCAGGCCCCACGCAGATCACCTGGTCTCGGTTGTTAATGTGGGAGTAGGGCAGTTCCCCAGTCATCAGCTCATACAGCACAATGCCATAGGAGTAGACATCAGACTGGAAGCTGAACGGGTTGTTATCCTGCATTCGGATCACTTCTGGGGCCTATGAAGACAAAGTATGTTAGTCCCTAGATGATGGGCTCCAGGGACATTCAGGAGCCCGGCTATTAGAACTAGGTGGGGAAGAGTCCAGCCCTTAACCCACGGTAGTAGGTAGCTCTTCCCCAAAGACTCAACCCCTAGGCTCTGGCCTCTGTTGCCCTTCCAGGAGATAGGTGGCTTTGCCTTAAGCTGACTGACACAAGGGATCAAGCAGACTTGATAGCTGTATAGAAATGCTGTCCAGTTTGCACCCAGCTCTGAGTTAGCACTTCCATCATGCTCAGGAAGTTGTGTGGGGCCAGCCTCCTCACCATCCACAGCACAGAGCCAGTAGGCTGTTCAACCTGCTGAGAACCACTCCAGCGTGACTTGACTGTTGCCAAACCAAAATCTCCAATTTTCACTGTGAGGCCTTCATGGAGAAATATATCTCAATGCTTGTTAAGGAGACAGACAGTTCACAGTTCATTAACAGTGCTTTCTACACCCTTTGCTTCACTTCGAATTCAATTCTGTCAGGAGGCAGGAGATGATGGCATCCACCTACTTACTAGGCCCCAGACTGCTTATCCTACATTCAGCAACAGAGCAGAAGCCTCTCCAGTGAATGCTTTTTTATAGAACTGCTCTACTTTGTGACTTCCATCAGCTTACTTCCAGGTAACGATCTGACTTGTGACTTGCTGGTTTATGGGAGTTCAGACTTTAAATCTTGGCACAGTGTTTAGCTGCCAAAAAACTTACTTCAGGAAAGTGTAGCAAGGACTGCCACACCATGCTGCATACCATCTTATAGTGTGAAGAGGTGCACACTGTAAGCTGTTTTGAACAGTGGCCTCTAGGCTGACTTCTGTACATTCAAAGACAGTAAGTAGCCATTTTGAAATCTTTAACATTGGGGGAAAGGAAACAATGAGACTTTCTGGGGTCTATTGGATGCTAGTTCTGAAATGATGCTGATTCCAGAGACCCCAGGAAAAATTGAGGCCCTCCAGCTAAAATAGGGGCTTATGGAGGTCATGTGATTAAAGAGTTTTGGTTGAAGTTCGTTGGCAGAATTCTCAGACTGGTTCCCTGACCTTTGCAGTGAAGGGCTGTTATGGTTAGAAAGGCTGAATGGAAGCCTTTAGAGCTGCTTCTGCCAGGGAAAACAGTGAAACAGAACAGTGCCACATCCCTGGCAGAACTGCAGTAATCAGTGCCACTGTCGAGGACTTGAAAGATGTGGTGGTGACTCACTCCACATCTCCCTTTAATGCTCCTATCTGGCCAGTGCAGAAGATGGACTGTAAAGAATGACAGTTGACTGTCAAACTCCATCCAGTTATAGCTGCTGTACCAGATGTGTCCTTGAGTGATTTACACACCTCCTGGAACATGATATGTAGCTATTGATCTAGCAAATGCCTTTTTCTTGGTCCCTGTTCATAAGGACTACCAGAAGCAATTTGCTTCCAGTTGGCAATGCCACCAGTATACCTTTACAGTTTTACTTCAAGGATATATTAACTCTTCAGTCCTGTGCCATAACTTAGTTTGAAGGGATCTCGATCATCTGTCTTCTTCCATGAAATACCACATTGGTCTACTTTATGCTGATTGGACCAAGTATTGGTAACACAAATTGGTTGCATCAGAGGATGGGAAATAAATCCAAAATCTTGAAAATTTGTTACTTTCCATGTACAGCCACATACCTTCCACAGGCTAGACATAAACAGATTTTAATAACCTCCCAAGCTACACTTTGGATAATCCAACCAGGCTGAGCCAATTCCATTCCAAGTTTCTATCCCAACTCTGAAAGGACTACTTCCAGATCAGCATTGGTACAAACAAACAAACAAAAACCTTAAGGAAGGAACTCTATAACCCCAGAAGTGGAGGCTGAAGAGGGCCTATATTTGGTTCTCAACTACATTTTTGTTTTCCTTTGAAAAGCTCTCCCCTGGCACCAGGAGCCATGTGTGAGGAATACCAAAGGATACTGTTGGATTTCATGTCTCTGTGGATGATGTTCTTTGCATGCAAATAGCTGTGAAGGAGAAAAATCAATCAGGTAACTGTTTGAGACTACAGCTAGTAAATCAAGACACCTAAGGGCCTGTCTTCCCAGACTAAGTCAGCTGATGCATCAAGCCTCAATTTCAGTCAAAATTGCTCCACCGCCTCACTGCCCATCAGCTAACTGGTAGGCAGCACTGCACCTTGCATATTGCAACTCAGATTTGCTCTGCAAGCAAAGGCAGGCATACTGAATTTTACATCACTATCAAAAGACAAACCAGGAGTGGGAAGGCAGATTGTCAGGATGGCTGTAAGCTGGGTATATTTCTGGGTGGTGAGAAAGAATGTAATAGGATGGACACTGTGAATATAGAAAAGCACCCAAGCCATACATTTCCAAAATAAAGAATTCTTATGCATGTGAATTAATTACCTCAGTGTTTAAGATTTGGGGTTCTATATGTTTTGTTTTGTTTGAGACAGGGTTTCTCTGTGCAGCCCTGGCTCTACTAGAACTCGCTCTATAGACCAGGCTGGCCTTGAACTCAGAGATGCACTTACTTGCCTTTGCTTCTCGAGTGCTCGGATTCAAGGCCACTGTATGAATTTTAAGACAGAACAAAACTGTGTGGCACTTAATGTCACCTGGCAGGACTAAGCACTAAGGAATACCTGCACCCTCGCCATAAGGGCACTTGGAACACAAAGCTGGAGAGCACTGCCTGGTACTGACCAGGATGGAACCTTGTCACTCAGCACCATGTCCAGGAGTGACCCTAAAGATAACTTTTTAAAGAAAATAGATAAGTCAGGCATGGCGGCACACACCCTTACTCCCAGCACTTGGGAGGCAGAGGCAGGCAGATCTCTGAGTTCAGCCAGTGCTATACAGAGAAACCCTGCTCAAAAAGAGAAAAGTGAATAATCCAAAGTACAAACGGACTAGAGAGATGGTTTTGGGTTAAAAGCATGTATTGCTCTTACAGAAGACTCAGTTTCTGTTCCCAGTACCCACATTAGGCAGCTCACAACTCATTGACTTCAGCCCCAGGAGGACCCAACTCTTGCGTTCTGGCACTCATACATACCTACACACAGATCTATATAAGTATACATAATTGAAAAAATTAATTGGCAAAAGCACCAGTGAGGAGAGGGTGTTCCTGCTCCCTGGGCACAAAGTTCCTGTAGACAGTGGCTAGAGCCTGAATGGGGGGGGTCTGGCTGATAAGGAATGGGAGTTTCGGACTTCCTGTGCATGAATGGCTGCTGTCAAAGAGCCCACCCAAGTGCTACTCAATCCAGCTCCCACAAGGGCAACTCGGGATTCAGACCACAAGGACTCACCAAGTTGTATACTTACTCCATTCCCTGAGCTGTCTGTCGGGCAATGTCAATTAGCTGGAACATCTGGAATTTGGTCTCCTGGACATGCAGGTGTTTGTAGAGACTGCTGCCCTCACACCACTGGGTCACAATCGCCAAGTTGTCTTTTGTCATATACCCCATGAACAGCAGGATATTAACATGCCGTGTTTTGCTGGGGAAGGGGAAGCAAGGAAAATATGGTCATCAGACCACTGCCTGCAATCAGCCAGACCCCACCCTTTGGTTCACCTCCATGCTGGCCTTAGCACACGACCCCTCATCTGTGGAATCCACCTCTGCCCAACTCATTCTTACAAACCTAACAGAAAGCTAGGGCTTGGGATCCACAGCCAAGCAGATTAGCTTAGAAAATAAAGGTGCTTGGAAATAGGTAAAAGCCATCTCCCTACCACAAATCAAACCCACCGGCCTGGACTGTTGAGTACAGAGAAGAGATGTGGCCATGCAAAGGGCTCTTTTGGCTTCCAGCACATATGCTGGAAGGAAAGAGTTCCCTCTCCTTGAAGGAGTGTCCCTTAAAACCCACAGCAGGTGCTGGCCTGCACAACCTGGCCCTACCCACCCTGCTGTCCAGGGGCTGGGCTCACCGCAAGACAGCCACCTCGTTCCTGAAGGCCTGGAGCTGCTCTGGGGTTGGATCAACCACCTTTAGGATCTTTACTGCAACATCTCCTGCAAATTAATTTGTAGTCAGTTACACTCAGTTAAATAATCTATTTTCAAATACCTTAGGGTTAATGTGTATCTTATCTTGGTTTTTTTTTTTTTAGACAGTTTTTCCTGGGACCCAGGACTCAGGGTCAGCCAGTGAGCCCTTACTACCTCCCGAGCACTGATTATAAGTCAGTACAACCACAGCTCAGCTGGCCTTGAACTCAGGTTCTCAGGCTTGGATGGCAAGCACTATTTACCAACTAAGCTACCTCCCAACCTTTCAAAAACCCTAACTCTAAGAAAGATAGGGAGTCACTTTTCAAAGAACGTGTGTCTACACAGGAAGGGCAAATCTGCCAATTAACATATCAAGTGGCTGAGATGCTACTCATACCAACACGGGGCCACAGAGACCTTCAACAAGTTTATATCCATGTGAATGTCAAGGTAGGTCATTAGCCTGTGAGGATGAAGTCAGTGCCAAGGCTGTGAGTGCCCACCAAGTACAAACTGATGAAGAAAGAGGTACTTCAGGAAGCTGAGAGGGTCCTTTACCAATATGAGCAATGGGAATACTGAACCCAGTCTGTGTACACACCTGTTATTCTGCAGACAGGTAGTAGCTCAATAGAGGTCAGTCTCATGATCAGGACCACATTTTTAAAAGGAAAATGTGTTAGAGCCAGGAAGGGCAGGTAGAGAATTAAGTGGATCCACACTACTGTCCTTCAATAGTGACAGCCACCAAGGCAACAATCCAGGTACCTCCCTATAGCTTTGGAAACATCCAGGAGTCAACTTGCTTTCAGGGGTAGTTAAAGTCTCATTCAAATATGTTTTATATAAATGTACAAACAAGAGTAATAATAAATTACTTGAAACCCTATAAGGACCTCAGTTTGGGGGTGGGAGGTTTAAGACAGAATTTCACCATGTAGCTCTAGAACTCACAGAGTTCCACCTGCCTCTGCCTCCCAAGTGGTGGGATTAAAAGCATGTGCCACCATCATGCTAGGACCTCAAATTTTTTTTTTGTTTTTTGTTTTTGTTTTTAGAGACAGGGTTTCTCTGTTGAACAGCTCTGGCTGTCCTGGACTCGCTTTGTAGACCAGGGTGGCCTCGAACTCGCAAAGATCCGCCTGCCTCTGCCTCCCAAGTGCTGGGATTAAAGGCGTGCGCCACCACCGCCCGGCTAGGACCTCAAATTTTTATGAGGCTGCATCACCCAGCACCAAGGGCACAGCTGCTGCAGAGGATGCAGCTCATCGAATGGAGAAGTCTTGGAGCCACCCATCCAGCACAGTGACCATAAACCATGTGCACTCTACTGGAAGGTCCCACATGTCCAAGGAAGGGAGATTCCTGCCTGGCTCTGAAGTCTGAGATAAGACAGTAGCTGGGCTCAAAGACTGCTGGGAAGTGGGGAGTGTATGGAGATGCTTCCTGGAGGCAGTGGGTTGTAAGCATCAGGAAGGATATTAAAAGGATATTCTAGACTGCACCAGAAACAGGAGACAGAACTCTGTTGGGACATGTGATTGAGCGAGCACCTGTAGAACAGAAGGGGCTGGAGAAGAATTTGCTGCAATAGCCCAGATGAGGGCAGGCTTGTAGTTACAGTAGTGACAAACATTCCATGGGAGGCTGGGAGTGTGAGTGGTTGAGGCCAGGATACCTGGCTGGTGGCCAGGTGCCTGCAAAGGCAAAGCTTAAAAGGACAAGCAGGCTACAAGTGCATGAAGGAGGCTGGAGGCAATACGTCTCAAGAACAACAGGCTCCGCCTAGTTCATGGCCTGCTGCAGTGACACCATTCCTCTGCAGACCAAGGAGCAGGCAGCAGGGCATTACTTAACAGTCTCAGAGAAGGAGTCATTCTACATGTTACTAACCAACTTCCTGACCTGTGTGCTCTTAAGAAATCACATTGCACCCAGGTGTGGTGGTGCACACCTTTAATTGAGGCACAGGCAGGCAGATCTCAAGGCTAGCCTGGTCTACAAAGCAAGTCCAGGACAACCAGGGACTGTTTGAACACAGAGAAACCCTGTCTTGAAAAAACAAAAACAAACAAGTCACATTGCTCATATGACAATTTAGGCAAGGCAAAAACCCATGTTTCCAGCAGATTTTGTATGTCTATACACTTGATGCTCAGAGCTTTACTCCATCTCTGGCCTATTATCTATAAAGGTTATTAGCACCATGTCTGAATATGGGGGGGAACACCAAGAAACTTTACAAGCACTTTCAAGAAACCCATGTTGATAATGCTAACATCCTAAATCCATCTGGTATGGAATATCATAAGTAATATTCAAGCTGTGGCTACAGAGGTTAAGTTCCAATTTTACTTCCAAGTGATCAGGTGTTTCCCATGAAAATGAGAGCACTCAGCCCATTGGGAAGGGATAGCTACAATTAACCCTCGAGCAGAGCAGAAACACTAGTAGTCCAGTTTTCCTGCACCAACCTTCTGATCAGAAGCAGATAACTCCTCCTTGCACCTGTCTTAAGGTCCCTTTCAGCTGTTGGTGTCAAGAATGCATTCCACCCAAAGCAGAGGACACCTGCTCATGAAGAAGCATGTTCCATGAGCAGAGCTAGCTAATTTAGAATAAATACCACCACTAACGTCTCACTACAGGGCTAAAACTTGCTCACTGGTTTCTAAGCACCATGAGAACTTTATTATACCAACTAAAGTAATGTATGGTTAGAATACTGTGAATTTTCAAAATTGATTCCATTGCCAGCTATGATCAAGTACCCACAGAGAAGGGCCACTGTGAACCAAGAAATCCCCTAGCCCTCTCTGCTGAAAACTGACCATTAGAGCCCTGCAGCTGGACATAGGCCCCAAACTCACCGTGCCACTTGCCCTTGTACACAGTGCCAAAGGAGCCGGAGCCGATGCGAGTGGACAGCATTACTTCACTGGCTTCTATTTCCCAGTAATAGCTTGAATCTCTCTGCCCACGAGGCCTCTGAAAAAAATGGACATCATTCATAGCCCTACTATCAAAGACAGGCTCATCCCAACCCCATCTGTTCCTGCTTCCTTTAAAGATGGGCACCACCAATGCAGCTACAGTTTCTGTCTTTGAGGAGATTCCAGTTTACTGAGTTGTAGCCCAGTGGCAACTTATAGGATGTAAAGGTGCCAGGGGGCACTGGCGTTCATTTTTCTTTAACATATTTTATTAGGTTCCTGCCCCCAAATATGTTAAGTGAATTCTAATTTCCAAGAGTTTATCTTTACTGAGCCCTGAGTGGCAGGAGGTGTTACTGGCCATACTCACAATTTTGTTTTTTTCCTGGGTCCCAGATCCTGGTGCCCGCTCTCTTTGTGCTGGCACAGGGGTTTTAGGCTGTGACCAGCCTGTTGGGCTCAGGTTGTTGGGGCTGCTGGACAGGGCTGAAGGTGAGGCTTAATAGACAAGACAAACAGAATCCGCACGTAGATAAGCCAAAAGAAGATCACAGCATAGAGAGAAAAAGCCCCATTAATGATCACTAAATGACTGGGGTAAAATACCTGATTCACTGTGACTTCGAATTGCATCCTGAAACAAACAAACAAACAAAAAAAAAAAAAAAAAAGCAAAAGCTGATCAGACACACTAGAAAAGGCTTTTTTCTCTTATGGGGAAGTGGTTGTAGGAACAAAGCCATTATTAACTCTCTAAAATACAAAGTATACTTCCATACTCTAATTTCCTGGTTTACCTAATGTCCAAAGTGAATTTTTCCAAGATTGATTTCTAGTAAATATTACATGAAGTGAGTATAACTTTTCATGGAAACTGTCTCATTTCTCAGAAAAAAAAGCAACAGAAACAAACTGTCAGCAAAGGCTGGCAATATTACTGTCAGCTAGGATCTGTCCCAAAGAGTCAGGTCTACTGAGGCTTAATCAGAGACAAAGACAGAGAGACAGAGATTCAATGACAGGCTCACTTTTTTTTTTGGTTTTTCAAGACAGGGTTTCTCTGTTTAACAGCTCTGGCTGTCCTGGACTCACTTTGTAGACCAGGCTGGCCTCGAACTCGCAAAGATCCGCCTGCCTCTGCCTCCCAAGTGCTGGGATTAAAGGCGTGCGCCACCACCGCCCAGCTTTTTTTTTTTTTTTTGGTTTTTCGAGACAGGGTTTCTCTGTTTAACAGCTCTGGCTGTCCTGGACTCGCTTTGTACACCAGGCTGGCCTCGAACTCGCAAAGATCCGGACAGGCTCATTTTTATTTCACCAGGAGTAAGGTCAAACATGGTCCAAAAGTTGGGTTTGACTCAGGTAAGCACTACTTGAGGCCTAAGTGACAGGGAACTGGAAAGACCATGAACCCCAGAGCCTGAATCCTGTGTTTACCTTTTTAAAACCCACACAGATAGGAGGTGAGACTCAGTCAGCGCCATAGAGCAGTAGGTGGTAGAAATGGAACCGTCATATGTGAATCTCAGCCTCCGGTCCGTTAGCATGAGATATTACTTCAAACCTTTTTGGTGTTCTCAAGCAGGCTACATTCTCTTATGTGACAGGCCAAATATTCTAGACACTGTTTCAAGGCTATTTCAAATCACAAGGACCTACCGCCAGAGGACATTTTTTTTTAAGATTTTATTTTGATTTGTGAGTGTGTGCAAATGAGAGTGCAGGTGCCCACAGAGGCAAAAGGCAATGTGGAAGCTCCTGAAGCTGAAGTTACAGACAGTTGTGTGACTCTTGACATGGGTACTTGGACCTGAACTCCTGTCCTACAAGAGTAAGAGTAGCAAGCACTTTAAACTGCCCAACTATCTATACAGCCTCCCATAGGACAGCTCTGAATTCTAACTTAAAAATTCTTCCTTGAGGGTGGAATTTATAGGCAATAATACAAAACCACTTGACCCTCATCCCTGCAGAAATGTCTCTCTAGAAAATCATCTGTTTTTCTTTGTATAACCACAGTAAACAAGATATTTGTTCCACAAAGCTATTACTATAATGTCTCCACTCAGTATTTTAAGTTTGTTTATTTTATATGTATGAATGTCTTGCTTGCATGTATGTGTGCACACCACATTTGTGAAGTGCCCCTGGAGGCCAGAAGAGGGCGTTACATCCTCCAGATTTGAAGTTAGGGACAGTAGTGAGCCTGCTGTGCTGGGACCTGACCCAGGGTCCTCTGCAAAACACATGCTCTTAACAGCTAGGCAATCACTCCAGCCATGTTTTTTGTTTGTTTCTTTTTTAAAAAAAATAGAGTCTCACTGTGTAGACCAGGCTGGCCCTGAACTTGCTATTCTCCTGCCTCAGCCTTGATAGTACTGTGATTATAGGCATGTGCCATCATGCCTAGCTTTCAAAGACACATACATACACACACCGTTTCAGCCACCCTGTCCAAGTATCTTAACAGCATAGAGTAAAGCCTAACTCTGAGTCCCAAGCCTGGCCTATCTCTAAAACATCCATAGAGATGCTTAAGAATCCAGATTGTTAGAACTGGGGAGAGGGTTTGGTTGCTGAAGGGCTTGCCATGTAAGCATGAAGCCCAGAGTTTAATCCCCATGTGGTGGTGTATCTCTCTGATCCCTACACTGGGAAGACAGGGACAGGAGGACCCTGGAGGCTAACTGGCTGGCCAGGCTAGCCTAGCCAGCAAGCTCCAGGTTCAATGAGACACTATTTCAAAACACAGATGGAAGGGCAACTGGGGAAGACACATGACATCAAGCTTCTGGCCTCCACATGCCTGCACGCACACAAAATCCAGATCCTTACTCTCTATCTCAAACTAGGGCTGCTGATGTATATCTGTGCAGAAAAGGTGAGAAGGCCTGTATATTTTAAGTGTGACATGATTGCAGCCAGGCGGGAAAAACACGGGCTATTCAATTAATCTCTTCTGTTATTTTTATTGATTAGAATAATATCCCAGAGTACAACATGATAGTTTTTCTTAATGTCTCTTATTTTTTCCTCCCTCTGCCTAGTATTTTATTTGGTAGTAATTACTGTAATTGGATTGTGTAATCCCAGGATAAAATTTTATGTGCTCTAAACTTAATTACTAGTTTAGAAGAACATAACTGGTGTAAGCCAAACAACAAGATACAGTTCAAAATGCTAAATGAATCATGTGTTATTAAAAAGGAAAAAAAAAAGCCAGACATAGTGTCATATTCCTTTAATCCTAGCACTTGAGATCAGAGCAGGCAGATCTCTGTGAGTTAGAGGCCATCCTGGTCTACAGAGTAAGTTTCAGGACAGCCAGGACTACAGACAGACTCTGCCTCAAAAAAACACAACACCTCCAAAGGGTGGGGGCACAAATAAAATTTTCTTCTGAGGCACAAACAGGACTAAACACAATAGGTGTGCTATTTATGTTAGAAATTAAAGAATGTTCACTTTGTATTAACCCAGAGTTTAAACAGGAATAAGCTGGGCATGGGAAGAAAACTGCTACTTTATGATTGTATTATTAGGACTAATCATAATGATAAAGCCCACAACTTACACAGGGCAGGACAAGTGGTTACAAGTGATTTGTAGCTTGAAAGAAATGGCACCTGAGATGGCAGGGGTCAAGAGACAAGTTTTACAGCAATCAATTCATGGTGGAGAAAGCATAAGATGTGGTCATGTTGGCTGAGTCTTTTTACTTGATTTTGAAACAGGATCTCACATGTGGCCCAGGCTGGTCTTAAATAAGGTCCTCCAGAGAACTGGGAGTCTAGGCATGTGTAAGTTTTTCTAAGTCATATCAACCAAATGGATGAAATGTTTTGTTTGGTTTCTAATGTCTGAACTCAGTACAGATGCTATTACTGTATCAGTGCATCTTTTGAGATAACTGAGTTTTAAAACTATTTCAACACCCTTGTCTTCAAGAATCTACCTTGAGAAATTCACCTAGCAGTGATATCCATAGTGTTTGTTTTACTCATTAAATATTCCACAGAAAAGGGGGAAAAACATGGCAGCAAGTTTTGCTAGAGGTATAAATGAACGTAACAGTTGTCTCACTTGATAATCTACCATCTGACAGTCTATCCTGTTAAACCCAGAAAGCAAAGGCATGAAGAAAATACCTACTCTTCCCCTCAGACAAAATCGTCTGGAGCACGCCCTGGGAGAAGTATTCAGGCTGTTATTCTAGTCCAAAGCAATGAGAAATAAAGAAGAATAAAGAACAAAGAAAGCATTTGAAGTGTATTCAGTCCATTTTAAAGATGAACTAGAAAGCAAACAAGCAGAACATACAAGAAAAGAAAAGGCAGTCTGCAAACCCTGCCTGACATGGTCACATCTGCCTCAGTACATAGAAGATCCTAGAGCTCCTGCTTCACAGTCCTCTAGAGCATCTGAGTCTTTACACAACACCCCACATCACATGAAGCTGCTCTGCACGTATCTGTACCAGTGCAAAGAAATCACATCCAAAGCTGGCACACAGAGCATAGTGGTTAGTGGGGAGTTTTGTTTCCTGCTGGAATGACACACTAGCCTAATATTAAACCAGTCTACAGACATAACAGATTTTATAAGAAAATTTCAAAGTGAAAGGGCCTGAGAAAGTATTGCAACATTGCTGAGCAGTTTTGAAATCCACATTCTCTGTACTTCCCAATGTTAACTACCGCTGCTCATCACCACCCCCAAGGGGCCCTATTACCTCAATCATCCTGCTGTCCACAGGCAGGGTGGTGCTGACCATGTGGACATTGGGAGTGGACGTTGACCTCTGCCTCTGGGACAGGGAACCTTCAGAGGAAGGGCTGGAGGTGTTGAAAGTGAAGGCATGGGGTGTGGAGTATCTGTGCTGGGAACTAGGCATGGAGGAGAAAGAAAGTCCCATGATTGGCACTCGGGTCTCCACACTAGCAAAGTCTGTTCAACTGCCTACCTCCTTAAGACTCTTAAGGGCAAACCTGACCCATACAACCCTCGACACAATGTTTCATTCTTTCAATATGCACTATTTAAAAACTCTTCTATCTGGGTTCTTTTGCATGCAAAATTTAGAAAATGAAAAATAAATATGCTTGTCATCCCCTGTGAAAATCCTTAATACGATTTCTCCTTGGTAATAAATCACTCTTGAGAATACTTCAGAGTTTTATAATATCTCTAAGAACAGATCAGTATTTACTACAACTACCACCTAACGCTAACTGGAATCTGCCCAATTTAACTGAAAGACTGAGAATCCCTCCCTGTAGCCAGCACTCAGCAAAGTGTGTGTTCCATCGTTAGATCTGCAACACTGACCTGTGAAATGACTGTTTCAGGAGCATACATTAGCAAGTTTAGGATGAAGGATGGGCTGCAGCTCAGTGGTAGAGGGCTTACCTAACCTGTGGAAGGAAGGCTCTAGGTCTGAGCTCCAATATCTTGAAACAAATAACCTCTGTGGCTAAAGGTGTGACCCCACAGCATGGCACTAGTCTAGGGAGGCCCTGAATTCCACTCCAACTCCAAAAAGAAAAAACAAACAACATATTTGCTCTGTAGATTTAAGGTTTGTTCAGTTAGTGTATGAATTCAAGGGATAAAGACTGGCTTTTCTAAGGGATTCTTTCTGTTTATGGCCATACCACCCTGAACATGCCTAGCCTTGTTTAAGGAAGGCTGTTCCTTCACTGAAATGCCACCTTGCACTAGGAATCCTGCATTTAGGCTTTCAGAGTAAAGCTTCTTCTTATCTTCAAGATAAGTTGTTTTTTGCTCAAATGTGGTTTGCAAATTACAAAAAAAAAAAATTCATTCAAATCAGACAAAAACACATATTTCAGTACAAATTCCTTGTTCTAAAATGCTGCCTTCAACTAGTTCCATAGTAGTTTTATGGGGGTCACTAAATGCTAGCTGATTACTCATCAGACATTTCAGACAAAAATGTAGCTTTTACTTTTTAGGTTCTAAATTGTTGTGTGCTGGTGACAGCCCTGAGATTGTGAGGTGTCTGCTGGCCACAAGCACATGCCTGGGAACCAACAGGTGATTTCTATAGAAGCTAAAAAGTTCCTTCCCATTGTGAGTGAAGACAATGTTCCTCTCATTTCCCTGACATGCTCCAATAAGGGCAAAACTGACTTCATACTCTCAAGTTTTTAGAAGGCACTAAGAAGTATAATTTTAATTTAAATTTGCAATTATTTAAACCATTTTCTCTCTGCGAAAGATGTGTACGCCACTGAACTTTGAGTTTTAAAGCCAGAAACCAGCAATGACGAGTTAAATGCAAACTTAAAGCATAACAGAAAGGGAATGGACTTCCACCTGCTTGGATGCTAAGGCTGGGAATGGACTT
>CAJQZJ010032121.1:9100962-9112014 GCA_907164525.1 Lophiomys imhausi
TCCACCTGCTTGGATGCTAAGGCTGGGAATGGACTTCCACCTGCTTGGATGCTAAGGCTGTGATAAACACTTTACAGGTTAAGGTCTGACTTTCTTCTTAGCTGCTACACTGACTTTAGGGACCCTTTCCACAAAGGTTTAATTCACCACAAGCGGAGGAAGGCAGAACCTCCCATTTTTTATAAATATAAGACTGAGGGTTGTGCTGTAACAGAAGGGCCCACAGTGAAATCACTTTCCAGAATGTAAGCACTGTGAGACCACACAGAGAAGGGTCTCCACTTGGTGTCCACAGAAGCAGTAAAGGGCCTGCAGACACCAGGACACGAGGGGGCTCCCTGTATTTCAGCTCCCAACCCACCCAACTCAATGTAACTTTCCAAAAGAACTCCAAGTAAAACATTACCTAGAAGGTATCCGGGAAACAGACTCTCGCATCCGACGCATTGTCAAAGAAGGTAGTGCTGGGACTCCACTATCACCAACAGTGGAATTCGGAAACAGCCTAAACAAAACATGGAAAACATGGTTTATGGATTCAGTCCTCTTACAGAGAAGCCAGCCCACCTTGCCTGTAAACCCATAGCTACAATCCAACTTCCATTGATTCATTTTTCTCAAGTGCTTTAGAGATCTACTGTGAAGAAGCTATCAACCCAAAGGGCTGGATTACAGGCTGACTAACAGCTTGCCAATTAAGGCACATCCTGCCAGGATGCATCTCTAGAAAAGTGGTCCTGTCCAGCTATACTAAAGTAATGTTTCCTTAAGTGATAGTACAACACTTCACAACCTATATCACATACAGCTTTTCTGGAATTGTCTTGGAAACAACAATTAGAAGACTAATATATAAGGAATAAATTAGATTCATTATATTCAGCACCAACAGTAAAAAGGAAGGGAAAGTGGGGTTACTATTAATCAGGCACTTTGATTCTGCACACTGAGTTCTTGCGGTAAGCAATCTCATGTTATCCCAGCCATCCCTTTTCAGATGAGGGAGCTGAGGCTTGGAAGTGCTCATGACATCCCTGAGGTTTTGAGGTGTCTGCTGGCCACAAGCGCATGCCTTTATGCTATTCAGGTTTTCTGAGAACCAACAGATGAGTTCTATATGAGCTAAAAGGTTCCTTCACATTGTGAATGAAGACAATATTCCTCTCATTTTCCTGACATGCTCCAATAAGGGCAAAACTGACTTGATACTCTCAACACAAGTTTGTAAGAGGTATAATTTTTTTTTTTAAAAGATTTATTTATTATGTATACAGTGTTCTGTCTGCAGGTATATCTGCAGGCCAGAAGAGGGCACCAGATTTCATTATGGATGGTTGTGAGCCACCATGTGGTTGCTGGGAATTGAACTCATGACCTCTGGAAGAGCAGCCAGTGCTCTTAACCACTGAGCCATCTCTCCAGCCCAAGAAGTATAATTTTAATTAAAATTTGTAATTATTTAAACCATTTTCTCTCTGTGAAATTTATTTTGGTATCTGGTTTATCCCTTAACAGAAAAATCTCAATTTTTTTTATATTCAAATTGAACACATTGCTCCCAGTGTGAAGGAAGAGATCAGCAGAGCTCCATTTTCTGCTTTCTTGGGACAACGTGAAGCACTGGCCACTCATAGCCCAGTTGAAGAGAGAAAGCCCAAGCCCTTCAATGTCCATGTCCCTGTTCTTTTCCTTAACAAATGAGTGTCAGTAACAATTTGACAGATGGGTCCTGCGCGCTTGTGGTATTTATTTGTGTGTGTGCCCACGTTCATATGAGTGGTATGCATACCAAAGGTCAATGTTGGAATCTTCTCAATTACTCTCCACCTTGTTTTTTGTTTTGTTTTCTTTTCTTTTGTTTTTCAAGATAGGGTTTCTCTGTGCAACAGAGATGTCCTGGACCCTGGCTGGCCCTGTCCCCACCTCCTCAACCCCGAGATCACAATGTGGCCCGGCTTCTGTGTCAGGCTGTGATCAAGCTCGCCCTCATGCTTGTTCAGTGAGCACTTTACCAACTGAGTCAACCCCAGCTCCCTACCTGTTTACGTCATAGTTAGATGACCATCACTCTAAAACTAATCTCAGAACTACGTACTTTTAAAGTAGATCATTTCTAACTCACAGCAATCATTTATCAAACCTAAAACTCAGACGTAATAATAAACATGTATAATAAATACCCTAAACATGTTTCTGACTTGACCCTGACATTTTTACAAGAAAAAAAACCCACAATGCCTTACAAGAGCTGCCTGATATTACTCCAGTCCACACACATAGTAGGTACTTTGGTGCTACAGTGCTCGTGAAACTTGTAGCCACAAGTCTGACATCGAAATCCATTTAGCAGGAACTTCTGACAGATGTCACAGAATGCAAGCTTCAGGAACGTTTTCCGAGCCTGTGACAAGAAAGCACATATAGAATTATGATAGTTCAGGTTTTCTTCACTGGCCCCACAGGAGTTTCCCACAGAGAAGAATCATACTTCCAACACTGTCAAATTCAGAAACAGAAGGCAGAGGTGCCTCTGCTAATGGACTCTAAACTGTCCACTGTACATGAGAGCACAGGGAAAAGGGAAAGCAACTAACAATGTGTAGGCCTAGTGCTAGGTCAGCCATCCACAGCAGAACCCAAAATGGCAGAGAAAGAGAGGAGCTGAAACTTACAAAGTTGTGAGTTGTGAGTGGAACATGATCCAAGAAATCCACTTGCAGTTCTTCTCCAATCAAAGAGGCAGCATCAGTGTTCCAGTCTAAACGTGCTTTCTTACTAAAAATTACCCAAAGCATAATGAGGGAACATTGGACAGGCTCAGAGTACAGCAGTTCTACTGTCTACTGCATGCTGCCTAAGCACACCTCACAGGTGCTCTAGTCCCGCCCTAAAAGTAAGCCAACGAGGGCCCTGTGGAGACATTGATCACAAAGTGACAGGGCCTGTTGGACTCCAAAATGTATGCTTCTAGAACGTTTCCTTTAAACAATGAAAGAGAACAATAACATGACAAGAGTAACTATGTATCTAAGGGGGCTGTGTAATATTAAACTCTTACCAAGTCCCCAAAAAGCAAGGTGTAGTCACTACAGTGCTCGTTTAGTGGTCAACAGCTACTTCAATGTAAATGTCCATAAACATAATGCAAACACAATGCTCTTTGCATCAGTGACAGACTCCAAGTTGATGGAGTATAAAAATAAACACAAGCCTCTAGGAGATAGCCCAGTCTTTATAACTGACTGACACTGCTATTTCTGTGCCAGAACAAGCAAGACAGAAAATCTAGTGATTTAAGTCAAAACTGTTTTATTCAGTTAATCTATCCCATTTGCTGAGGATGAATAGTTCCAATTAAGACGAAATGTGACACACCTATGACATCATTCACACCCCTCTTTATCACCTGCCAGAAGCCAACAAGCCACTCTTCTGGTAATAATTCATTCCTTAAGAAGATTCCCTAATGTGAGGTAGGGAAATGGTATCTGGCTAAAGTACTACTGTGTCCTAATGAAGACCAGGAAGGAACCCCCACTTTTATTTTATTTTATTTATTTATTTTTAAAGGTTTTTCGAGACAGGGTTTCTCTGTGTCTCTGTGTAACAACAGCCCTAACTGTCCTGGAACTCACTCTGTAGGCCAGGCTGTCCTCAAACTCAGAGATCCACCTGCCACTGCCTCCCGAGTGCTGGAATTATAGGCATGCGCCCCCACGCCCAGCCTGGAAACCCCACTTTTTAAACAGCAAGGTGAGAACTGAGATCAGTTCCAAATCAGTACAGTGTCACAGAAGACTCAACTAAGCCCCTGTCTCAGAATCTCCCTACTCCTGAAGGGAGTCTATGGTTCAGCTTGGAGACCAACACGAAAATAAATCCAGCTAAAAGTGATCGTAGGCTGAAGATCAGCAAACTAGCTGAACAAACAGAGGAACAGACACGTGGATGGTAAGCTAATGAGGAGACTCTTCTGACATGTTCTCTCCAGTTGGGGCCCTCCAGAACCACAGAGAACAAGCAGGAGATTAGTGACAGAAGCAATGCTCCCCAAAGAGGACAAAGTCAAAGGTTTCCCCAGATTTAGCTGACATAGTAATAATGGTATGTATGCCATTATTGTTGCCTTGGGCCATTGTCTCAGCCTCTATCTTTGCTACCACCATTGGAAATAGGGTATATTTTTCTGGAAGTGGAAATTCCCTGCCTCTTTCAGTCCTGAAGCCATCAGAGTCAAGATTTAATGCTCATCAAACTACATCAGGAGCAAACTGAATACTTAGCATATTCCAGGTCCTAGATTTGGTCTTTGGTACTACCAAAAAAGAAGAGGGGTGAGAAAAGCGTGAATGACAAGAACTTCTCTGTAAGACTGCAGTGGGTGAGTACATGTAGCAAAACAACCTAAGATGCTGCTCTCCAAGTTCCAGCCATATTGCTTTTTGAGATAAGTTCTCTCACTGGTCTGGAGTTCACCAGTTATATTAAACTGGCCAGCAAAGCATCAGGGACCTGCCTGTCTCTACCTCCAGGTGCTGAGGTAACAAGGGCACAACCACATCCACGGTTTTATGGAAGTTCTGGGAATCAGATGGCAAGGCAAGCACTATACTGACTGGGATATTTCTTCAGGCCAAAGGTAAGATTCTTAAAAAAAAAAAGGAAAGAAAAAATGTTTTTATGTATATTTGAATGTCTCTGGGTGTATACATATGCCATGTGTGTGAAGGTGCCCTTGGAGGCCAGAAGAGAGCCTCAGATCCCCTGGAGCTGGAGCCACAATTGGTTGTGAACCACCAGAGAGCTCAGGTTCAGTTCGCAGCAGGAGCAAGTGCCCTTAATGAGCTACCTCTTCAGCCCCTAGCATTCTTAACTATAAAAACAATCCAAAAAACACTTTCAAAGTACCCACTCTATATGACAAAAACCAGGAACATTCTTTGCACTCACAAACACGTATTCTAACAATCCTGCTTCCATCCCCGGACACGCTATTAGCCTCTCCTATGCATTTTAGTTTTCAAGACAATGTCCAGGGAATATTTCAAGTTCTCCATAGCAAATTTTTTTGAATTGATACTTTAAAAGTATAAGCCAGGTGGTGGTAGTACACATCTTTAATCCCTTAGTACACTTAGGAGGCAGAGGCAGGCAGATTTCTGTGAGTTCAAGGCCAGCCTGGTCCACAGAGTGAGCTCCAGGACAGCCAAGACTACACACAGAAACCCTGTCTTGAAACAAACAAACAAAACCCAAAAGTATTCACATATACACTAATCTCTAGGAATCTAATACAAAGCATTTGTAATAGAACAGCTTATTTGAGGCTAGAAAAATCTTTAGTGTTCTAAAAGCTGCTGATTGACTTGCGCTCTTACCCTTTGTGTTCCTGGAGAAGTCTGAACACAGCACAACACTCTGGCTGCAGTCCTCTCACCTTGAGAGCTTTCATAAGGCAATCATGCAAGCTCATTCCATTCCGCACATTGACCTGCAAACAAAAGATCACCTTTAGTGCCAACATACGCTACAGCACCCCTTGCAAAGATGAGCATTCAAACACACACACATACCTATAAAATTCTATAGACTTATGACATACTGTTTGCAATGGTGGACACACAGAGGAAACCACTTCAATATCCAGCAGTAAGTGCAAACAAATGCACACAGACTCCAATCAGCAGTGGGCACATTATTCATCTCCTGTACTACCCTTAATTAGTTACCTAAGGTGACAGTAGTCTATGGCATGTTAACTAGATGAAATACTTTTATTAGAATACAAAGAGTAAGACTATTTTTAAAGTGCAGAAGCCAATATATGTTTATGTATGTTGTTTGAGTTGGAAAGATGTATGCCTTGCCATTAACATCAGAGGTGGTATTTGGGAGCCAGTGAGGTGGCTCAGCAAGGAAAGGCACTTGTCGACAAGCCTGACAACCTAAGTTTAATTCCTGGGACCAATATAGTGGAAGCAGACACTAACTCCCAGAAGTTATTCATCCTCTGACCTCCACAAATACACCATGGAGCATGCTGGGCACATACACTTAAAAAAGTTAAAAAAATTATTTTTAAGTGGTATGTGGCAAGGGGAGGATACTTGGTACATCTCTAGTTATCTGGACTTTCAAGTGTACACATAAGCATCAACATCAGAAGGGAAAGCAAACATGAGATGAGCCTTTATAATAAAATCTTGCCTACTTTCAACAAAATGGAGAGTTGATCTTCATAACAAATTTCAAAGTAGTGAGGGCAAGTAGGAAGTGGAGGAACAAAGCTCCTGTTTGACTTTAGTTACAGACACTACTAGGTACCATGCAATGCCCTAATCCACACTTCAAAAGCTAGGTTGTTACTTGGAGGCACACTGCAAAGTATCTGTACCCACAGCATTAAAAATTGAATAAAATCTTAAAGAGTTTAGATATTTGGGTTCAAAGCCTAGGAAAATAATTTTTTAAAAAACGAGATGGAAAGAGTCAGTAGAGCCAACAAGGAGAGCAAGGTGACTTGAAGTGGCTATTAACTACCTACATGGCCCCTACTCTGGCTGAAGCAATCTTTCCCCTTCTTAGCCATTCTTTTCCTAGCTGGTTTGAGATAGTCTTAAGAAGCAAGGCAGAGATGCCTAACCTCAAAACAGACCACACCATTTGGACACAAAGTGGAGACAAAGCTAGTAGGAAGGGGCAAGAGGGAATGACAGCTCATGTGTTTCTCACATGGTCTTATTTGGATATTACTGGCCAGTCATGAATCTTTGAAGAATAGATAGGTTAGTAAGAGAAAACTGTGGCAAAGTCTGAGAGTGTAGGACACACAATCTAGAAGAGACAGAAGTCAGGGAGGAAATTCTTCTAAAGGATTAATTAGTCAAAGGAAAGAAAAAGGGTTTTCTAAGTTGTAAAATCTCCTCCTCCACTGTGAATGAGTCCAACTGATTCAAGTTAATAAACCTTCTTTATCACAGGAATACTAAAGGAAAGAACTGGTGAACTAGACAGGGCAGAGGTCACCCAGCACTTGGGAATCATGCGGCCTATTTGATAAATAAACAAAATTAACATTCTTTAAGTTTCTCACAGCTGGTATAGTGGCTTGCATCTATTTCCAACATTCAAGAAATTGAAACAGATGGTTGCTTTGAGTTTAAGTCCAGCATGGACTACAAAGTTAGAACCCATCTAAAGAAAAAAGTTTCTTGTACATACCAAACTAGTTCAGACAAATGTTATCTGGGATTTGTATCAAAACAAATGAAAAGGTACAGGTGGAAACAGACAAACAGAACTGCTATGATCAGTCAAGGGCAAGCCAGGTGATGAACATTGCAGAACTGTTACTGTAATCTCTCTACTTTCACAGATATTTATCCTTATAACATCTTACTAATATCCAGCAGCAGACATGCCTGCACTAGATATCTGAGCTATAAAGACATGAGAGGAGAAAAGAGCAAAGAGTGCTAAAAACTCACACACTGACGCACTCATGACCTCTATCTATGCTGCAGAGCATGCCTTTCAAAACTGTAAGTGATATATGGTTATTTTATTATTTCCATTAGAAGTCACAGGTTCTGAGAGCTAGACAGCTCTTTCTCTACCCTCTACTCCACTCACGTTCTCATATGTAGATGAGAAGCAGCCAAAGGGTTTGTGAAATAGAGACTCCCTAATCTCCTGTACCAACACATCCAAGGAGTCTGCTTCCATAACTATGGAATACAGCCCAGGAACACAGTCTGTGCCTGCCTGCCAAGTGGCTATAAGGACAGCAGTTCTCAACTCTGGTCACTCACTTGTTTAGTAACAATGAGAAGCAGCAGCCAGAGAGACATGGATGTTTAGAAAAAAAAAAAAAAAAGATGACAAGAAACATTAAAAGAGTATTATTCTTCTAAAGACAATTATTATAAAATCATTTCAGCCAGACACATCTTTGGTCTATTTCTCCTACCCGCTTGGATACACACTATAGTTAGTTCAATGGTGTCTCACTGAGCTGAAGAAAAAACCTGGCTTTGCAGTGTGGAGCCATCCTAGGATGGAGAAAGTGCTGGCTGTGGAAGGGCACTGGCTGCCAAAAGACACCTTCTACAACAGGTTTTCCCAGAGAAAGGTGGTCCATTTTTTGCCAAAGAAATAGAAGAAAGTAACATCTACTATAGGCTTCTCATCCGGCTTCAGGAGATGCCAAACTCCCAACCACCTGCTATGCTCTAACAAAGGTTGTCAAGGACAACACAGATGAATAAAAGATTCAGAAATACTATTAGCTGCCACTGCACTAATTAATCAGCTACTCTAATAAGCATGCTCCTCAAGTTGAAAATGTCAGAGAGCTCAAACACTGCATAACTTGTCTAGATGACACAGCTAACAAAAGACAGCTGATGAATTTATGTTTGTATCCAACTGCTGGAAATAACCTATGCATCACCTAATTTTTCTAGCTTCCTAATCAAACTTGTGTAGACAGCAAAGAAGAAGACAGTCTGAATATCAACCTCCCAGAAATGTCAGATAGGCTTCAGGCTCTCATGACATCCACAGTTTCTATTTGACCTCTCACTTTAAGGTTAGAAGGTAATGAGAAACAGTATAGTTAACAAATAATAAATAACATAAACATACAACATTGTTTCAATAAAACACGTAAGAGAAGGTAATGAGAAACAGTATAGCTAACAAATAATAAATAACACAAACATACAACATTGTTTCAATAAAACACTTAAGACTGTTATTACTTGGTTTGGCTTGGTTTACTTATGTGTGGTGTGGTGTAGTTTGATAGTTGGCAGTACTGGGGATTAAACCTGGGGCTTCATGTTTGTTAAGGAGCAGCCTGACCCCCTGAGCTGTCTCCCATGGCAGTGGATGCATGAATGTCATAGTATGCATGTAGAGATAGCCACCAAATGGGGTCTGGACATTTAACTCAGGATATCAGCCATAGCAACAACGCAGTTACACACTGAAGCATCTCACTAGCCCCAAGGTCTTGACTTTTAGGGAACTGTTGCCCAAAGCCATCCACCTCTTAGATGTGGTGGCAAATCAAGACTGTGCATCAGGTATCTATTGGTGATATGGGTGGTGGGGGGGCAGTATTAAAACAAACTGAAAATGCACCATTTTTTCCCTTAAGGTAATGTGTATAGTGTGCTGTGTGTAAATGGTATGTACAGTGCAGCCTTTGGCTGAAACAATGCTTTACTTCATTTTACTGGGATAGAAGAGCATACAATGGGCTGGGTGTGCTGACCTTGAATCCCAGCATTCAGGAGGCAGAGGCAGGCGATCTCTGTGAGTTCAAGGCCAGCCTGGTCTACAGAGTGAGTTCTAGGATAGCCAGGGCTACACAGAGAAACCATGTCTTGAAAAAACAAAAACAAAAAAAGAGCCTATATCTTTTCTTCCAGCTCCTAACTAGCCTTAAGCAGGCAAGTAATAAAATAAGAACATTCACTTTTAAGAAGCAACTTAAAGTACTCTATGTGGCCAGAGGCTGATTAAAGTGAAGTGCCTATGGACAGATAGAAAACTGCCATTGGCTTCTTTCTGTTGTCTTATTATTTCTCACTGTGTGCATATGTGTGGGTAAATGCACATAAGTGCAGGTGCACTGTGAATGAGGCTAAAGGTGGCATATACCCCAAGCAGGAGGTTGTGGGCTGCCTGACTGGGGTACTGCTAACTGAACTCCAGGGTCCTCATAACTCCTGAGCCACCTCTCCAGCCTCAATGGCCGGTAGTTTTTATCATCTACAAATGGGCCCAAAACAAGTATTAAATTGATGGTTCTGAATTGCAGTGTTCGGCAACATAAAGAACAACTCCATTATTTATGACATGCTGAGTTATTTTGTCATGTGATGCACCTTTGAACAGAAGAATCCATTCTCATCTGGAAATAGCTGTTTTTACTTTTATATTAAAATTAGTTTTCCTGTGTAAAGCAATACTAACTAGTGAAGATTTCCTTTTTCAAACCTAAGGAAATAAACTGAAAAGAGCTGTTGGCTATCTGAAGTTACTGTAGGTTGGTAGAAACATGACATGTAGAGTTAACAGAGCTGACACATTCAGAAGAGCTTTACCACAGTTATGAGCTCACAGCCATAGCCAACCATAGCCAGGCACCATAAGCCATGAAGAGGGAAGGTATTAGGAGAGTTGGAATATTGTACTACAGAAAGCGCAACAAGGGGGAAAGAAGGGTGTCTTGAGTCAGGGGAACAAAGAACAGGTTCTTATAGACTTAGGGGAAGTGGGAGGCTCCATGTGACCTAGCCAACATGGTCCTATCCTGGAGACTTTCTTGTCCCTAGACAAGAAAGTAAACTTGCAATTCAAAGTTCTGGGTCCAGGGAGGGGAGCACAAGCTACAAGGCCTATGATCTAATACTGGCTCTAAGATTTGTTCCTGAAATTCCTGATCTGTGAATCTGGAGTCCAGAGTAGAAAAGTAAGAAGAGAAAGAGTCTTGGATTCAAGGATCAAAGGATCAATTCAAAGCACCAGGCAGCACTGCTAACTGGCACGAACATTGTGTCCTTACTCTTAGGGTAGCTTGACAGCAACTTTTTTTTTAAACACTTTATTTTGAATCTCCTCAAGCTGCCTATGGTAGCCCTGAAAGCACTCAGTAGCCCAGGTAAGCCCCAAACTTAAGATACCCTACTTCAGCCTCCCAAGTACCAAAGTAACAGACCTGAATTGCCAGACTCAGCTTTACTTTGACAGCCATATTGAAATTTTCTTATTTTTAGAGGAAACAAAAATAAATGTATTAATTCTTTAGCTGTTCTTGTGAGTTTTGCTGTTAGTTTGAAAAGGAAAAAAAAAAACAATAACACACTTAAGATCCAATATCACAAATTGGAAGGCTCCAGTTTTTAAATTCACAAAATCTAACTCCAGATCTAAAGAATCCAATGCCCTCTCTGGCTTTTACCGGCACTGCATACACATGGTACCTTGACAGTAAACACACACACACACACACACACACACACACACACACACACACACACA
>CAJQZJ010032121.1:9112024-9169333 GCA_907164525.1 Lophiomys imhausi
ACACACACACACACACACACACACACACACACACACACACACACACAAAATAAATAAGGATAAAGGAATTTACTAGCAAAACCAGAGAGGACTGTTAGAAGGAAACCAAGAACGCTCTGGCTGGCCTCCCAACCTTAGAGCCTTAGGGAACAAACAGGTGCCATACACTGTGCTCCACAGACCATGGAGTGGGAAGGCAGGGACGTACAAGTTGTAGCCAATGTCCCACCAAACAAAAACCAATACAACTTCACTTTTCTGTTTCAAGCAGGTTTTTTGCTTTTCAAATTCAGAATAGTAGGGAGTCCTTAGAAAATAACTGATTTTGTGTCAACAAACTGTTGGCAACACCCAGTTCCAACATGAACCTGTCACTGGTTCCAGGGAGAAAATGCAAAACTATTTTGTGCCCTGAGAAGAGACAGGCATGAGTTTCTTCTTAAGCAATCTGAAAATCTGTCTTGGGCCTATGAAATAGCAAAAATGTTTTTCCTAGGGGATGGAGAGATGGTCTGTCCAACAGTTAAAAACACTGTCTTTTCTTCCAGAGGAATCACATTCAATTCACAGCACCACATGGCAGCTCATAACTGTCTATAACTCCAGTCCAGGAATCCAGTGTCCTCTTCAGGCTTCTGTGGGCATAGGCACACAACAAAAAAAAAATATTTTTTTTCAAAATTTAAAAAAAATCTAGATTTTTTTTTACTAAAGTGAAATAACACAGAAAATTTTATTTTCCTCATATTTAATTACAATCTCAAAAATTAAGTGAATACTTTGCATTTAGGGAAGAATAAATGTCTTTTTTTTTCCTTCTTTAATTAAATTAGTTTAAAAACTATAAAAAAATCTCGAAGAAAAGGCTAAGAACTGGCAAGATGGCTCTGGCAGTTGTCACCAAGCCTGACAACCTGAGTCAATTCCCAGGACCCATGTGGTAGAAGAGTCAACTCATGCAAGTTGTTCTCTGACCTCTATGTCATATAAGGGCATGCAATTGCCACACACACATGAACACACATAAAATTAATAATATAATTTTTAAATGTTTCGAAAGGAAAAAAAAGTATCAAAAATAGCCCCTCCTCCTCCCCCAAAAATAAGGATGTAGCAAAATCCTTATTTGTGAACAATGTTAGGACAGAGTAGGGAGTATGTGAGCAGAGCAGTGATTTAATAAAATAAATGTGCACTTGGGGAAAAGAATCAATTAACAGAGAGACCCCGAGTGACAAGGAGATTCTCCCATCTATAAGCCAGGCAGCACAACACAGACTCCAAGAGCAGGAGGGTCACATACCACTGTCCTTTGCTTATTCGGCAAGAAAACTCGGATAGTGTTGCTCGTCTTAGAAGAATCTGTGAGTTTGCCATCATCTGAGGCCCGGCGCTGATAGCCGAACTGCTGGCCAATCGTAGGGGAGATGCAGCTGGAACCATCAAACACTGCATCTTTGAGCCCAAAGCCATTGCTGATCGTCTTCCAAGCTCCCTGTATGTGCTCCATTGATGCAATTTAAACAACTCTTAAACCTGAAAGACAAGCAATTATAATTCTACAAGGAAAGTTCTTAACCCAGGAACACAGTACAAATAAAAAGTTGTGAAGACAATGGCCCATGGCTCTTTGTAACCTGTGAGCCAGTTAATCAGGAAAAGAAAAAAAGGTATACAATGGTGTATCTCCATAAAATGAGAGAAAAGGCACCAAACACCAAAGCCAACCTACACCATACCATAGCCAGGAACTCCTGATTTCTAGTCTCTATTTTTCATCTGTATTTCTCTCCTTTGAGTACAGTGTATGAATAAGCTGAGTCATCACCTCTGTCTAAGAGCAGTATAGTTTAAAACTGAGAATTACGTACTGCCGGGTGGGGGAAAATCCTGCCTCCAAGAGAAAGCAGAAAACTTAATTCCCAAGAGGCACTGTAGATACCATGTTTATTTATTTTTATGCATAAACTCTCATTTAATTTGTGTAAGAATTTCAGTTTTTAAAATCTTCCTTCTAACTCCAGGCATGGTGGCACACGCCTTTAATCCCAGCACTCTGGAGGAAGAGGCAGGTGAATCTCTGTGAGTTCAAGGCCAGCCTGCTCTACAGAGTGAGTCCAGGACAGTCAAGGAAGGATACACAGAGAAACCTGTCTTGAAAAACCTTAAAAAAAAAAAACATTATCAGCCGGGCGGTGGTGGCGCACGCCTTTAATCCCAGCACTTGGGAGGCAGAGGCAGGCGGATCACTGTGAGTTCGAGGCCAGCCTGGTCTACAAAGTGAGTCCAGGACAGCCAAGGATAAACAGAGAAACCCTGTCTCGAAAAACCAAAAAAAAAAAAAAAACATTATCTTCCTTCTACTGTTTCTCTTTAAAACAGAGGAATCATCCTAGCTGCCCCAAAACTCCCAGATTCCTTATTTACAACATCCATGAATTTCCCATTAGAAAATTCAGTATTCATTCTGGATGCAGAACCAAAGCTGAAAACCAGTCATGTAATCCCACATAATCTGATGTTTTAACTAGGTAACATAGGTAACTCAGGCATAAAGGATCCAGACACTTCCAAATCAGCAAGCAAAGTAAATGGTTCTCTTCCTCTAGAAAACTTAAGGTTGACAAAGAATCCCCCCTTCAAATAAGAAACTTCTCTTAGCCAGGCGTTGGTGGCGCACGCCTTTAATCCCAGCACTTGGGAGGCAGAGGTAGGCGGATCTCTGTGAGTTCGAGGCCAGCCTGGTCTACAAAGTGAGTCTAGGACAGCCAGAGCTGTTATACAGAGAAACCCTGTCTCGAAAAACAAACAAAAAAAAAAACAAACAAACAAACAAAAAAAAAGAAACTTCTCTTGTCTGTCTAGAACTCACCAGGAGCCTCTATTGTGAGATGGTGTGCAGAGCATGCATGTATGCATACATACATGCATACATACACACAAACATAGGCCCCATTCTTATTGTCCACCTTAATCCTTACAGTTAGATGCTAGGTAGAATGATATCCCATGTAAAGCAGAGAAAATTTTTACACATACTTCTGAGTGTCCAAGCTAGAATGCAACTTGAGCAGCTCTGACTCCATAGCTTTTACTGTCTTATCTATAATCCTGACACACAAAATCTTTTAGTGAGAGATAAAATGGCCTAGAATTAAAGAAAATGTAACATAAACCTCATTTGCAACCACAACTTTCTACCTGACTACCCACAGTATGTGCTAAACTCAGCACAGGAAAGGAAGTTGGGGATTAACTATGACCAAACTCCTGTGCCACATCTGTGGGTCCACAGCCATAGACTCCACTAATTGTAAATCAAAAAGTCTGTCTGTGTGTGTGCGCGCGCATGCGCATACTGAACATATGCACTTCTTTTTTTGTCATGGTGTGGCTGTCTGCATAACATTTACATTGGATTATCAATCCTGAGTTTTCTATGTGGAGAGGACTTAGAAATGTACACAGGGCCCATGCAAATCCTATGTTCTCTACATGAGGAACCTGAGAAAATGCAGACAGATATAGGGGTGCAGGGATGCAGAAATGAAGCCCAGCAGAAATAGTGAGACATCTGTAACCTTAACTCAAGTTCAGAAAAGCAGATCAGGTTCAGAAATTTACTCGAGGTCACTATGTGGTATTATCAAGAGTCCTGGTACAAGCTTTCTAGGGGAGAATGTAACACATACTAAAATCTGAAGGCTTAGGGGCTGGCTTTTCATCACAAAATGCAGCCTCCAAACAACAACTCATCATGTCATTCCCCTGTTGAAAACTCAAAATAAAATCTAAACTCCTTAACCAGGCCTCTAAGACTGCTTCCAGAACATGCCAGTTATACTGGCAAGGTGATGCACACTTTTAATCCCAGCACTTGGAAAGCAGAGATAGGTGGATCTGTGTGTAATGCCAACCTGCTCTACATACCCAGTTCCTAGACAGCCAGGGCTACATAGTGAAACTTGTCTTAAAAACAAAACAAAACAGAAAACCCACAAAACCATGCCTTTCTTATTCCTTCACCCAGAAGGTTGAAAACCCCAGAAATAGTCAAGACGTCCCTGTTACTACCTGTTTCCACCAAGGCAGCCGTCTCTACCTGACACTCCAGCCAAAATGGTCTACTCCCCTTCCCCCAGTGTGATGCCTATTTTTTTTTTTAAAGATTTATTTATTATGTATGCAGTGTTCTGTCTGCAGGTATATCTGCAGGCCAGAAGAGGGCACCAGATTTCATTATGGATGGTTGTAAGCCACCATGTGGTTGCTGGGAATTGAACTCATGACCTCTGGAAGAGCAGCCAGTGCTCTTAACCACTGAGCCATCTCTCCAGCCCTGTGATGCCTATTATTACAGAGACTGTTTATAAATGTCTGCTTTGTAAGCAGTGCTCACAGGCATATTCTTAGCACTTGGAGCAGTACCTTGCAACACAAAGGCACTGGACCCAAAGCTTTGTGTAATTTTCAAGTTTTCCAAATTTCATTCTTTTCATAGTAACTGTTATATGACCTTTTTTATCATAGTGATTTGATTTTAAAGTGGAAGGAGTCTACTCATCAATCATAACTACAATTCTTCTAATCATTTTGAATTAACCAAAGCTGTCAACTGAAACTGAAAAACTAATCAAGGCCAAGCATGGTAATGGTCACCTTTTATCCCAGCACAGGCAGGCAGAGGCAGGCAGATCTCTGTAAGTAGGCTAGCCTGATCTACATAGGAGTTCCAGGACAGCCAGGGCTCTGTAGAGACCCTGTCTCAAAAAACAGGAAGGGAAAGAGGGAGGGAGGGAGGGAGGGAGGGAGGGAGGGAGGGAGGGAGAGAGGGAGGGGATAAAAACTAAGCAGCAGTGGTTCTAAGTTCATAAAATTATTAAATTTTATTAAGAAAATTGCTATAAGATACAACATAAAATTATAGTCTCAGGCAGGTTCCATTAAAAATACATACATACATATATACATACATACACACACACACACACACACACACACACATATAGGGTAGAAGAGATGTCTCAGAGGTTAACAAGTACTGCTCTTGCAGAGGACCCCAGTTTAATTCCCACACCTGCCATTAAGTACATAAGTAGTGTGCTGACATCTGAGGCATGGATTACTAGGTCAATAAAATTATATACATCTCTTCCCCTTTTCCGTCATTACTGGTTTAATTCTTTTGTGACTTCTGACCAAAGCAAGAAACACAGAAGGCTTTTGACTGCAACTCTCTCACACTCCAAAGAACATTACATTCTATCTTTTCCTTTTTATAGAGAACAGAAACAGAAACCCAGTGTTAGATACATATCTACCCTAAAAAATGATGTTGGGCTGAAGAGATGCCTCAGCAGTTAAGAGCACTGGCTGTTCTTCCAAATCCCAGCATCATATGGCAGTTCACAGCTGTCTGTAATGGCCAGGCGTCGTGGTGGCACACGCCTTTAATCCCAGCACTCAGGAGACAGAGGCAGGTGGATCTCTGCAAGTTCAAGGCCGGCCTGGTCTACAAAGTGAGTCCAGGACAGCCAAGAAACCCTGTCTTGAAAAACCAAAAAAAAAAAAGATGATGCTTAGGTTGCACAAGGACACTAC
This sequence comes from Lophiomys imhausi, assembly GCA_907164525.1. Lineage (NCBI taxonomy): Eukaryota > Metazoa > Chordata > Mammalia > Rodentia > Muridae > Lophiomys > Lophiomys imhausi. The sequence goes on from CAJQZJ010032121.1 coordinate 9,117,626, forward strand.
AGAAGTCAGCAGATGGCAAAGTAGTTCAGGTTCACAGTAAAAAAATGTCACCTACTCTGCACAGGGTGGGAGACAAATGGTACAACTGCCATGTGGGCAGTCACCCCAGCAAAATGGCTATCACAGGCTAAAACTGGACAAAGGTGGAGTGGGGGGCTGGAACAGAAAGACAAAGCCTGGAAAGGAAAAGAAAGAGAAGGAACAGACAAACGAGATGTATGAACAAAGTAATCTCATATACAATCCTCACCAAAAACTGGGTAAATGAAAAGTTATAAATACTGTCTTTTTTTTTTTACATTTTAAAACTGGACTTTGGGTGTTTTGTTTTTTTTTTATGTTAAGAAAAGCTTTTCAGTTTGTTTAACTGACTAGTCACTAGACACTAGACATCTACTTTTTATCACCCCCTCCTTTGGGGTGGTAAATACAGAAAGTAAGGGTTGTGCTGCTGCTTCATCTCTCTCAAAAGTAGCAAGCACTTCACAAGTTGACAAAGGATAAAGACACAGACTGACCATAAAAGTAACCAACACTAGCAGGTGTAACTTTTATTTCCTTCCTTCCACCCACCCAACACACTCTAGATGGGAAGCACTCTATCAGTAAGCCACATCCCAGCTCTGTAACCTGCCTAAGATTCCCGTTATTACATCTGTCCACTTTCTAGTATCAAATGAATTTTCTAGACTACTTCATGTTTATATATGCCTTTGAAAAACAGAACTGGAGAAATGGCTAGGGGGGAGAGGGTGAGACACACACACACACACACACACACACACACACACTCTGACTACACCAGGCCAGGTGGTAGTACAGGCCTGTATATGCCCAGCACTCCACAGACAAAGCAAGAAGATGGTGCGTTCAAGACCAGCCTAATCTATATGGTAAGACTCTGTTTTAAAACAAAACAAAAACCCTGTCTCGAAAAACCAAAAAAAAAAACAAAAACAAAAGACCCAGGCCATAGGAGGAGGCATGTAGAGCCCTGATTATAGACCAGCAAGGACTACAAAGACAGACGAGACCCTATGTCAATAGGCCCAATACTTGGGCCTACACTCTAATCCAATGCCTGCCTGCAAAAACTGGCAGTCTCCTCCCCAGCTCAACAACCAGACTCAAAGAACATGCTGAGCCTCCCCATCCCATCACAAAGCTCAGTAAAGCTTACCTGTGCTCTAAGACCACTGTCAGTTCTTAATCTCTTCCTGTTAACTAAACAAAGTTCCAGAGAGCTTCCAATGTGAAGGACAGAAACCAAATCACATGGGTGGGGGACTTGAACAATTTCAGATTAAGAGTCCATCAGATGCCTCACATTAATTTTATAACAACAAGAAAACAAAACTCCAGAAGTTTTAGCCAAAGGATCAGGAACCAGAATGGCTTCAAAACTTTCAACATTTAAAGGAATGCCAGATACATTAGGGAGGAAACTATAAAGAAGGGTAAAAGAGAGTGTTTTCTACCATTCATGATCACGTAAGTTTTACTGTCCACAGTCCCTTTCTGAAGGGCCTCATTATTCATGTAAGTCAAGAGAGAAAATAACTTGAGACACAGGAAGCAATAGGGCACTGAATACAGGAGAGAAGCAAAAGAAATTCGCAGAGAGGGGAACTCCTGGATGACACATGTGTGCCAGACATAGGAATCCCAACAACCTGATTCTAGAAACATCAAACTACCACTAGCAACACTTACCTACACAAGAGGCTCTTTTCTTTTTATTTTTCTTTTAAGGAAAGAGAGAAAGCAGCAGCAAATAGCCTACATTTTAAATTTCCATCCACCTATGGCCTTGCTGATGCAAACACAACTCTCCTCAAAAGGAATGAGACAAAACTTATTCTGAGCCAAAAATGAGTGGCAGCAGTCGAGGAAGGAGGACTTACGTTGCCTCAAATGACATGCCTCACCATGGAAGTGCTGCAGGGGAAAGAAGTCATGTGTCAACGTGCTTACCAGCACCCTGGCAGGGACATACCAGGGTGATGCAAGGGGAGCAGGGAGCTCTGCTACAGCCTCCATATGCCACCCTAGGCACACTTAGTTTTGGGACATGTGGAGCCTAGCGGTCTGTTTAGAGGACAATTCAGAGGTTTTGCCTGACATGATATCAAAACTATTTGGCCAAATATATGCTTGGGCAATGAATGAATGCCTATTAAGAGACTAAAGGTACCCCAAGATAATTCACTCAGGATCTGCCACATTCTAACTCTCTACAATTAAAGAAGTTCTAATTCAGCCTTCTAGAATCTTCCACATAGGTATCTTTTTTTTTGGTGTTTTGCTGCTGTTTTCTGGGAACTTCAGTTTATAGCCCCTTAAGCTTACTACCTTCCCCATGGAGGGAGCAGTAAGGCCTGCTGGGTTCTGAGAGCTCCCTGGTGGCTGAATATGAGTGGCATAATCCAACCGGGCAGCACTTCACAAAACACAGGACACACATCACTCCTGGATGTGTGTGGGGATATGGGGCATGGTACTGACTATAACCCAGTGACCCCAACAGGAATTTGACAGGGAGAAAGCCTCAACTGGTGCTTGGAGAACTCTGCACTTGTTATACTTCCTGGTCTCTTTCCTGGAGAGCAGATCACTAGCTAGAGTAACCCTGCTCTTTTCTTACCAAGAACAGTGCAGAAAGTCTAGTATTAGGTGCAGCAACCCGCCTAGCACTTCTGCTCAGTTTCCACATTCTTACATGTACTTTTTAACATTGCTGTTCCGTGATTTTATGTAAAAGAAATAAATGTAAATAGGTAAGCAGGGCCAATGAAGTGGCTCAGTGGGTAAAATCACTTATCATCCAAGCCTGAGTTTAATATTCAGAACCCACAGTAGAAGGTGACAAGTGACTCTTAGAAGTGACTCTCACATTTGAGCCACAGCAAACACATATGCACACTTACACACCATCAACACACAGTGATCATAAATAAATAGAAATGCAGAAGATAGTGAGGGCCAGTGGGATAGCTTAGTGGGTAAAGGTACTTGACCCAAGCCTATCCTGAGTTTGAGTGCCCAGACTCACATGGTCAAAGATAAGAACCAACACCAAGCTGTCCTCTGATCTCCTCATGTGTCGGCACGGCACAGATATACTCACACACAAAATGAAGAATAAATAAACATAAAAATTAAATTGTAAAAGCTGTTGTTGGAGCCGGGCGGTGGTGGCGCACGCCTTTAATCCCAGCACTTGGGAGGCAGAGGCAGGCGGATCTTTGCGAGTTCGAGGCCAGCCTGGTCTACAAAGCGAGTCCAGGACAGCCAGAGCTGTTAAACAGAGAAACCCTGTCTCGAAAAACCAAAAAAAAAAAAAGCTGTTGTTGGGTGCAGTGTTGTACACTTTTAGTGTGGCAGCTCTCTGGTCTGTTAAGTGAAGAAGGTAAACACTGAAATTATTGGAACACTATGCTAGCAGAAATGGTGCCCTTTACATGATGACCTTGTCCTTCACTGTGTCTGGTACCCAGGGAGGCTAGAAGAGGCACTGGATACCCTAGAAACAGAGTTACAAAATTGTGCATCATGTGGGGACTGAGACCACACACCCTAGCCCTCTGCAAGACCAGCCAGTGCTCTTAACCTCTTAACATCTGGGCTATATCTCCAGCCCTGCCCCAGGTTTTTAAATAAACCTGATCATCATAAAATTCTAGCAACCAGACCTAAGGCCTGTACCTCAGCTGTCTCTCTTTACACAAAGCATCTAGCAGCACCTGTCTGTCCTCTCTCCTGCCTCAAAGCAGAAAATCAAGGGTCACTTCAAGAGTTGTATGGCGCCCTTCCTTTTCAGACAGGGCACCTCACTTACAGCCCAGCCTAGCCTCACATTCTCTAGCCGCCACCTCCCAAGTGCAGGATTGCACAAGTGTGCCACCCACCTGACTGTCACAGCCTTTCTCCAGAGTCCTCATCCATCAGTGCATTGGTGAAGAGAGCACAAGCTATACTCCTCTTTAAAAACAGCTATGTTCATTTAACAGTAAGTTCCCTCACCCTTTAGCCCCAACATTCACAAAGTATAGCAAGGATTCAAGCTGGAACTTGATCTGAAATTAAGACACTGGTATGAAGTTCTTAAAACTGAAAACAGAAAAATTCACAAGCATGTTGGGCCATGCATATCAGCAACACATGGGTCTGCTGTTAAAGAGGCAATAATCTCCACATTCATGTAGGGGTTCAATCAACTCCTATTACACTCATGTATTGCTCTGACAAAACACCATGATCAAAAGCAACTTGGGGAGGAAAGGGTTTATTTCATTTTACAGCTTGTATTCCATCATCCAGAGAAGTCAGGGCAGGAACCTGAGGCAGAAACTTGGAAGCAAATACAAAAGCAGAGGCCATGAAGGAGTGCTACTGACTGGCTTGCTCTTCCTGACTTGTTTATACACCCCAGAACCACCTGTGCAGGGGTGGCACACACACACAGTGGACTAGGCCCTCGCACAATCAACTACTAATTAAGAGAGTGCTCCACCAGCTAGTAGTGTACAGGCATGCTATGGAGGCATTTATTAACTCTGGCCCCCTCTTCTCAAATTACTCTAGCTTGTGTCAAGGTAACAAAAAACAAAAATAAGAGAAGAAAAAAAATTCAAACCACCAAAACACACTCTCAGGTGAATTCTTCATAGAAAATGACAAGCTGGTCCTAAAATTCATATGGAAACACAAATGACCCAGAAAGGCCAAAACAACCTCATTTTTGGTTTGGAATTTTTTTTGGACTCAGGATCTAGACTACACTGAAACCTTCAGTGTAACACAAGTTGATCTTGAACTAGCTGTTAACTCCAGTTCTAGGGAGATCCAAAATTCTCGTCTGGCCTGGGAGTATTTGTATTCATGTGGTGCACAGAAATACACCACATACTCACTCATAAAGTAATAAATCTTTACAAGTGATTAAGTCTTCATTTTGGGGCTGGGGTGATGGCTCAGCGGTTAAGAGCTCTGAATGTTCTTCCAGAGGACCCGGGTTCAATTCCCAGGACCTACTTGGCAGCTCACAACTTGTAACTCCAAGATTTGTCACCCTCATACAGATATAAATGCAGGCAAAACACCAATGCATATAAATTTTTTGTAAGTTTTTGTTTCATTTGTCTTTAATTTTATTTATTCATGTGTATGGGTGCTTTGTCTGTGTGTACCTATATATAGTGTGCATGTAGGTGCCTGCAGAGGCCAGAAGACAGCATCAGACCTCTTGGAACTGGAGCTACAAGTGGTTTTAAGTCACCAAGTGTAAGTGCTGGGAACTGAACCCAGGTCCTTCCAGAAGAGCAGCCAGTGTTCTTAACTGCTGAGCCATCTCTGCAGCCCTTTTTTTTTAAAGACACGGTCTCACTATGTAGCCCTGACTGGTCTGGAACTTGCAATGCAGGAGACCAGGCTGGCTGCCTACCTCTGCCTCTCAAGTGCTAGAATTATAGGCATTACCATAACACCCAGCAAACTATACATATATCTTGCCATATTTTTTAAAATTACAGCTAACTGAACCCATTACGTCATTTTTAAAAGGTACGCTGATGCCGGGCATGGTGACCCATGCCTTTAATCCCAGCACTTGGGAGGCAGAGGCAGGCAGATCTCTGTGAGTTCAAGGCCAGCCTGGTCTATAAATCAAGTCCAAGACACCCAGGGCTCTGTTACACAGAGAAACCCTATCTTGAAAAAAACAAATAAACAAAAAGTATGCCGATCATTAAAAGTAGAAAATTACTAAAGTTAATAAATCTGAAATTCCTGGGTGAGCTACATAATAGCTCCTATACCTAGGTGGCTTCATTGTGACAGCAAGGATGGGGTAACACTGTATCAGATCCTACTTCCAGCATGAAGTCCCAAGCAATCTGGAGACTTCAATTTTTTTAAATCCTATTTTCAATATACAACATTAAACCTAATAAAATTATCCTTTTACATTCCAAAAGTCTGTCCAGAGCTTTTTGTTTGTTTTGGTTTGGCTTTTTTTTTTTTTTTTAGATTTTATTTATTTATTATGTATACAGTGTTCTGTCTGCATGCACACCTGCAGATCAGAAGAGGGCACCAGATTTTATTGTGGATGGTTGTGAGCCATCATGTGGTTGCTGGGAATTGAACTCAGGACCTCTGGAAGAACAGTCAGTGCTCTTAACCTCTGAGCCATCTCTCCAGCCCTTTTTTTTTTTTTTTAGTTTTTTGAGACAGGGTTTCTCTGTGTATCCCTGGCTGTCCTGGACTCACTTTGTAGACCAGGCTGGCCTTGAACTCACAGAGATCTGCCTGTCTCTGCCTCCCAAGCGCTGGGATTAAAGGCATGCACCACCATGCCCAGTCAGAGAAATTTTTTAATCAACTAAAATTACAGGGCTTCCAAGTGATTTTTAAATTTTTATTAATTATTTTTATTTTGTGGATGGGGGGCAGGGTGTATATATATGTATGTATGTATGTATGTATGTATGTATGTATGTATGTATGTATGTATGTATGTGAGTATAGGTGTTTGGAGGCCAAAGGCATTGGGTCCACTGATGTCGGAGTTATAAGTGGTTGTGAGTGCTGGGTGCTATTGTGGGTGCTGGAAATTAAACTCAGGTGTTCTTCAAGAACAAGAAGTCCTCTGAGGTGCTGAACCATGGCTCCAGCCCAAGTGGTTTTAATAACCTTAAAACATTAGAATATTCACAGCAGCATTATTCCAAATAGGCAAAAAAGGAAATAACCCAAATGTCCATTAAGAAGAGACATTATCTAAGCAATAGACTGGTGGTACTTGATTATAAAAAGTAATGAGAAGGAGGGTAGGATCAAAAAATATATATGTATGATACTGCCAAAGATTAAATAAAAAGTATTTTTTAGGGGAGGGTGGGACTGGGAGGAGAGGAGGGAGGGGGATAGCAATTGGAATGTAAAATAAATTAATGGGGAAAAAAGTATTTTTTAAAAAGAAAGAGAAAAAAATTTAAAGGTATTAAATGCTAGTAGAGGAGCCCCTTATCCTGTGGGTGCATGTTCCAAGACCTCAGGGGATGCCAGGACCCACAGCTAGTACTTAATGAGCTCTAGTCAACTCCCCCACACCCAGTTTGTCATGCAGATGCCCATAATAGTGAGGCACAACAACAATGCTAGCACAGAGCTTACTCCTTCACAGCAGACGTCTACAACCTGCATGTTTCTTTTTCTTTTCTTAGGTCCCTTACAGTTTCTCTTCAGTATATCCTCTTGCAAAATGGGCCATTATTAAGTAAAGTAAGGATAAAGTGAGTACTAGTCTGCCACACTACACTGCTGATCTGTTAAAAAGATAGCAACTACATGACTGGAGGGTAGCACATAGTGCACAGGTATGCTGGACAGGGAGATGACTCATGTCCCAGGCAAGACAGGAAAGGTTGGTGTGAGATTTCATCATGCTACTCCAAACAGCACACAATTTAAAATTCAAGAACTGTTAACTTCTAACTGTCCAGTTAATATTTTCGGAACTTGGACATAGACTTCTTATTTTTAATTTTTATCTATTTTATATATTAGTTATATTTTTCTATTTTTTAGTCTTTTTTATCTATTGTATGCTTATTGGTTTGTTTGTTTAGTAGTTCTCTTTCCCGGGCAATGAGACACTTTTCACTGATGGTACTGCTTCGTAGACCCCCAATGAATGAAGAGGCTCTTGGCCCTCATACGACTCCTCAACTGAGATGAGGGACTGTTATATAAGGACACCCCACCCCAGAGAAATGGGATGGAAGGGTTAGGAAGTAAAGAAAAAAAAAATGAAATGTGATGTTTCGGCCTTTTACTACTGTCATAAACTGTTTAGGATAATTAAGAAATGCAAACTAATGGTTATGCAAGCCGGTCATTCTGTTAGGTACTATGACAGCCTATTATAGTTACTTGCTAAGTTAATCAGAAATAAACCTACTAAGAGACAAGCAACATCTGCTTACCCTAATATAAGAGATAGATAGGGCCTCTTCAAAAACCAAGAGATCTGCAGAATATGGCATTCAAAGATGTTTTCGTAACTAGATTTTTTTTATATCAAGAAATATCAACTCCTGACAGCACCCCTATTCTACCCCAAGTAGAAGATGAGCATCGAAGAATCTCCAGTGGGAGATGATTGAATTAGTCGCAAGCCTATCTCTTGGTAGGAAAAGCCCCTTGCTCCAACTGTAGACAGAATGCTGTCCAAAAAGGACAAAACCTGGAAGCAGGTAAGTCGACAGCCTAGCTCTGCCAAGACAGGGTAGGTAAGTCCTTCATAACCCCTGCTCTACAATCAATGTCTGTCAGAGAAACGGGGCCAAACGACTGAAGATCGATGCTATAATGTATGGAGAGAAAATGGGAACTGTCCAGGCAGCCACTTGTATGTCATTTCTTTCTTTTTCTTTTTTTTATATTTATTTGTTTGTTTGTTTGTTTGTTTGTTTATTATGTATGCAGTATTCTGTCTGCATGTATGCCTGCAGTCCAGAAGAGGGCACCAGATCCCATTATAGATGGTTGTGAGCCACCATGTGGTTGCTGGGAATTGAACTCAGGACCTTTGGAAGAGCAGACAGTGCTCTTAACCGCTGAGCCACCTCTCCAGCCGCGTATGTCATTTCTTAATATGGGAAGCTGCAGGCCCTGTACTTCCTATAAAATCAGATATATTTATCCCTCTCAGGTCTCTGAGGTGGTTGAAGAACAGATAGCTAGAGTCGCATAATTTAATTTTGAGTTGTTTAGGAGTCAAGAGAGTGTTATAGATCTAAGAAGATACTTTTAAAATTGTGTTGCAAGTTAGTATGAATGTTGAGTCAGATATAGAACTTTAAACTCATGGAGATGGTTAGATAGTAGAATGTTAAAGTCAACTACCAAATACATATGGACTGGACATTGGGAATGTACGCTAAGCCATATAACCCTCATAACTGTGGCCTAATTACCTCTGTTGTACTGTATTGTATTTATTATTATAAGAGAAAGAGCCATTTGTTGGACTGAAAGGGGAAACTGTAGGGGGAAATAAGATATACCTTAAACTTAAAAGAAAAAAAAAGGGAAGAGGATGGGGGGGTTGAGGGTGGGAGGGTGGGACTGGAGGAGGAATAGGGAGGGGACTGCGATTGAGATGTAACTTGAAGAAATAAAAAAATAAAGGAAAAATATTTTCAGAACACATCTAACACAAGTAACTGATGCTGGCAAAAGCAAAACTGAGGACAAGAGTGTCAGTCCATTTTCGGTTGCTACAACAGAACATGAGACATACTTTATAAGGAAGCTTATTTTGGCTCGTGGTCTGGAGGCTAGAAAGACCAACAGTATGTCTGTCTGCTTGGCTTCTGCTCAGGGCCTCTGCTTCAGCTCATAGCCAAAGGAAGAAGGGAAGCACTATATGCCAAAGAGACAAAGCACAGGACCTTCATGCTTTAAAACAGTCACTCTTGAGCGGCTGAAAGAGAGGGCTCAACCCTCTGGCTGCTCTTTTAGAGGACGTGGGTGTGGTTCTCAGGACCCAAATGGCAGCTCACAACCATCTGTAACTCCAGTTCTAGGGAATCTGATGCCTTCTTCTGGCTCCCATGGGCATCAGATATGTACATGGTGCACAGACACCATGTTTAAATTTTAAAAGTCGTTTTCACGGCAATGAATCCAGACCAGGAAGAGAAGACTCCGTAATAACATTTCAATCATGAGTTTTGGCTGGGACAAACCACATCCAGAGCACAGTGAGGGAGGTAGTATTGCACATGTGAAAACACAAAAGTCCCCAAATAGGCAAATTCATAGAAATAGAATGATAATGTGCCCACAGCCCCTGCTTCTTGGGAAGCTAAGGACAGAGGACTGCTTAGAAGCCAAAAGTGTGAAGCCAGTTAGATACAGCAAGATGAGAGAAAGGGAACTGTAATAAAAGGGGAAACCAGTTTTTTTATCCATTTTTCAGTTGAAGGACATCTGGGTTGTTTCCAGTTTCTAGCTATTACAAATAAGGCTGCTATGAACATAGATGAGGAGGAGACGTCCTTGTGGTTTGGTGAGGAATCTTTTGGATGTATGCCAGGAGTGGTATGGCTGGGTCTTGAGGTAGAGTTATTACAAGTTTTCTAAGACATCGTCAGACTGATTTCCATAGTGGTTGTACAAGTTTGCACGCCCACCAGCAATGGAGGAGTGTTCCCCTTTTTCCACAACCTCACCAGCATGTGCTGTCATTTGAGGGTTTTTTTTTTGGTTTGGTTTGGTTTTTCAAGGCAGGGCTTCTGTGTTGTTCTGGTTGTCCGGGCTATCCTGGAACTCTCTCTGTAGACCAAGTTGCCCTTAAACTCAAAGAGATTCACGTGCCAGTGCCTCCAGAGTGCTGGGATTAAAGGCGTGTGCCACCACGCCTACCTAGCCTGTAATTTGAGTTTTTGATTTTAGCCATTCTGACAAGTGTGAGATGGAATCTCAGAGTCATCTTGAGTTGCATTTCTCTGATGATTAAGGACACAATGGAATACTACTCAGCTATCAGAAACAAGGAAATCATGCACTTTGCTGCCAAACTAGAAAAACTCATCCTGCGTGAGCTAACCCAGACCCAGAAAGATGCACATGGCATCTATTCACTTAAAACTGGATTTTAGTCATATAGTACAGGATAACTATCCTACAACCAACAGACTGAAAAGAACAGGAACATAGAGTTTTTGTTACCTGTTAGTGGGACATTTTGCCCTGGTGGACCTGCCATGTAGGCCCCCAGTGCAAGAGGAAGCTCTTAGCCCTCATATGACTGATGAACTGAGGGGGGCTGATATATGAGGGTACCCCCCATGGGAGTAGTAGGATAGGTGGAAGAAGGGAGAGTGGGAGAAGGTAGTAGAGGGGGGAAGACAGTGGGAAGGTAGGACCACAGGGGTGGAGGGAGGAGGTTGTAATGGAGATGTAAACTTTAAATAATAAATGTTTAAATAAATAAAGTTAACAATGTATAACACCAATAAAGTCAACCACATTTTTAAAAAAAGAAAAGGGGGAACCTAAACAAAGAAAAAGTGCCTAATTAGTGATTGCCTAATTTTATTTTGGGGATGATAAAAACATTTTACAACTCACTGAAGTAAGAGCTGCAACAATGGCTAAGGAGTTAAGATCCCTTCTCTTCAGAATAATCTAGTTCCCCTTCAGCCTTTGCCAGATAACTCACAAATGCCAGTTCCAAGAGATCTTATGCCCTCTTCTGAACTTGAAGGGCAACTATACACAAATAGGACTACATACACACACATTTTTAAGTACCTTTTAGAAATTTGTTGAAGTGACAGGTATACTAAAATCCATGTTATTATAAACTTGGCACAGTGGTACATACATACCTCTAATCCCACCTAACAGTGAAAGCAGGAGAATCAGAAGTTCAGGCCAGCCTCAGGAACATGAACTCTATCTCAATAAATAAAGAAATCTTATATATCAATAATCTTGAGTATTACATGGTGCTATGGTTTGAATCTGAATTCTAAGAAGATCCTTGGAACAGTGTAGTATTCTGAAACATGAGAGTGGACAAGGCATCATTGAAGGGCTGGTTCAGTGGGCAAAACGTTTGTAACACATGCATGAGAACCTCAGTTAGAATTCCCAGCACCCACATAAATGCCAGATGGGTGTGGCAGCATACCTATACTCAGGATGGAGCAAAGGGATCCCAGGAGAACAAGCTGGCTAGCTAGACTAGCCAAATACGCCAGCTCAGGCTGAGTGAGAGACTCAGGTGAAAATAATCAAGGAAGACACCTGACATCATATACACCCACAAACACGTGCATGCACCTGAGAGATGCCCGGTGTAGTGTCACATGCCTTTAATCCCAGCACTCGGGAGGCAGAGGCAGGCAGGTCTCTGTGAGTTCAAGGCCAGCCTGGTCTACAAAGTGACTCCAGGACAGCCAGGGTTACACAGAGAAACCCTGTCTCGAAAAACCAAAAAAAAAAAAAAGAAAGAAAGAAAGAAAAAACTAGGTCTACAGGCTTTAAATTACAGATCTATTGTAATACTGATTTAAATTATATAAATTTGGATTTGAGGTAATTATTATACTACTTTGAAATAATCTAAAAATAATGTACAGGACATGTGAAAGAAAGGAAAATATAGACTATGCCTTACACACTTGTCTTCTAATTCAAGAACCCTTTACTTCTTTTCCAAGTGATAAATTAGTGGTCTTCTAGCAGTCATACTCCCAATGCTTTTCTAACTCGGCCCTTCCTTCTTCTTAACTATTAAATGATAGAAGATACATTAAGGTTATGAACTTCTGTTCATACAGCTAACAATCTGCAAATATAGTGAAGACTAAAACTTTCCATTAAGTCATCATGTATAAGCATTCATGGAAGCTTGGTGTCATCGTTCTTTCTTATCTTCATTCCCAAAAATATTTTCCCAGAGGTGGTAATAAATATAGGTTGGGGAAAAATAAAATCCCCCAAATCCCCATGTAATTACAAGACTGTTGAACTACAAACCATGACTAGTTCTAAATGTTAGGCAAAACAAAGCAATTCCTATTCATGGGAATAACTGGGCACTGTCCTAAAGTTACAATTGTGCTATAATATTACATACTGTCAGGAGTTTCTCCTTGGCTTGAAAGCATGAGGAAAAATAAGCTAACGGTAGCAACAGCTAAGTTTACATCTGGCAGGAGCACTCACACTGTCCTTACTGACTTCTAAGTTTAAGACTTACTTGTATTGCTTTTTCTTTTACCTAGCATGTACGTGTCTAGTGCCCCGCCAGGTGTGGTAGTGCACGCCTTTAGTCCCAGCATTCAGGAGGCAGAAGCAGGCAGATCTCTGTGAGTTCAAGGCCAGCCTGGTCTACAGAATGTGAGCCCAGGACAGCCAGTGTACACAGAGAAAGAAACCCTGTCTCAAAAACCAAAACATGTCTAAGTACCCCATAACCCAGGGACTGAATAAACTCAAGGTGGGTGCTAGTTCTTGCTCTGTTAAAACAGGGCCTGGCAATATACCCCAGGCTGGCCTTGAAATGTCAATCCTCCTTCCTTCACTTCCACTGCTGGAATTACAGTATGTATATCTATGCATTCTGACATGTTTCTTAGTCTTTTTTAGATTACAGAGAAAGCAAATTATAGCCGGGCGGTGGTGGCGCACGCCTTTAATCCCAGCACTTGGGAGGCAGAGGCAGGCGGATCTTTGTGAGTTCGAGGCCAGCCTGGTCTACAAAGCGAGTCCAGGACAGCCAGAGATATTCAGAGAAACCCTGTCTCGAAAAACCAAAAAAAAAAAAAAAAAAAAAAAAAGAAAGCAAATTATTAGTATAAGCTACCAATGCATACTTGTTGTTTGTTAAAGTTGTCCTTTTACCTCCTGAGTGGATTTCCTGAGTTAGCTTCCTAAGAGTGTTACAGGTTCCAAAGAGCTGACCAACTATGAGCCTAAAACTCAACCTCTCACATTACTTTTTGCATTATATCTTGCCTTTTTTACAGATGATTTCCAAATTATTTTCTTAATTTTTATGTAGGTGGCTGGAGAGATGGCTCAGCGGTTAGGAGCACTGGCTGCTATTCCAGAGGACCTGGGTTTAATTCCCAGGACTCACATGGTGGCTCATGGCTAGCTGTAACTCCAGCTCCAGGGGATCTGACACATTTGCAGGCAAAACACCAATGCACATAAAAATAAAATAAAATAAAAATTATTTCTATATGTATGGGTGTCTTACCTGAATGTATGTCTGTGTACCTACGGAAGCCAGAGAGGGCACTGGATTCCCCTGGGAGTGGAGTTGTGAGATACTTCCTGGGTGCTGGGAGTCAAATCTCATCCTACAGAAGAGCAGCTAGTACTCTTAACTGCTGAGTCATCTCTCCAGCTTCTCTCTCAAAATTTTTTTTTTTTTTTTTTTTTTTGGTTTTTCGAGACAGAGTTTCTCTGAATATCTGTGGCTGTCCTGGACTCGCTTTGTAGACCAGGCTGGCCTCGAACTCACAAAGATCCGCCTGCCTCTGCCTCCCAAGTGCTGGGATTAAAGGCGTGCGCCACCACCGCCCGGCTCTCTCTCAAAATTTTTAAAGACTCTTTAGGAGCTGAAGAGTTAGCTCAGTGGTTAAGAGCACTTGTTACAAAGACGACTCAAGCTTGGCCCCAACATCCCTGCTGGGCCACTGACAACCACCTGTAACTCCTGCTCCAGAAGATCCAATACCCTCTTAAGGTTCCCATAGGCATCTGCACTCATGTTCTACAAACCCACACAGAGACACATAATTTTAAAATAACAAATACTGCTGGACAGTGGTGGCGCTCACCTTTAATCTCAGCACTCAAGAGGCAGAGGCAGGTAGATCTCTCAGTTCAAAGTCAGTCTGGTCTACAGAGTGAGTTCCAGGACAGCCAAGGCTATGGAGAAACCCTGTCTCAAAAAAACCATAGATAGATTAGATAGATTAGATTAGATAGACAGATATTTTAAAGATCCTCTAGAACAATTCTAGATACTTCCTCTAGACACAATGACTGAACTTATGAAGGAGATCAACATACAACAACTACCTACAAAGAACCAATGCAACTTTCAAAATATCTCTCTGCCTCAATTTGTCATTTCATAAAATCTCTTTATTTTCTAGCAAATAAGGAATGATTTAGGGCTGGGCATGATGGCGCACGCCTTTAATCCCAGCACTCAGGAGGCAGAGGCAGGTGGATCTCTGAGTTCGAGGCCAGCTTGGTGTACAAAGCGAATCCAGGAAAGCCAGAGATACACAGAGAAACCCTGTCTTGAAAAACCAAAAAAAAAAAAAAAAGGAATGGTTTGGATAATAAAAATGATTTAGGGGGCTGGACAGATGCTTCAGCGGTTAAGAGCACTGGCTGCTCTTCCTAAGGACCCAGGTTCAAATCCCAGCACCCACATGGCAGTTCACAGCTGTCTGTAATTACCAGGCATGGTGGCACACACCAGCACTTGGGAAGCAGAGGCAGGTGGATCTCTGTGAGTTCAAGGCCAGCCTGGTCTACAGAGTGAGTTCCAGGATAGCCAGGGCAACACAGAGAAATCCTGTCTCAAAAAACAAACAAACAATCAAAAAAGCATGTGCCACTAAACCAGCCAAGAATGAGTAATTGGGAGCTGGAGAGATGGTTCACTGGTAAGAGCACTGGCTGTTTTTCCAGAGGACCCGGTTTCAAATCCCAACTCCCACATGACAGCTCACAACTGTCTGTAACTTCTGTTCTAGGGAATTTGACACACTCAAACAGATACATGCAGTCAAAACACCAATGAACATAAAATAAAAATAAAATATTTTAAAAAAAGAAGCTGGAGAGATGGCTCAGTGGTTAAGAGCACTGGCTGTTCTTCCAAAGGACCCAAGTTCAAATCCCAGCACATGGCAGGTTCAAACTGTCTGTAATGGACAGGTGTGGTGGCACTCGCCTTTAATCCCAGCTCTCGAGAGGCAGAGGCAGGTGGATCTCTGTGAGTGCAAAGCCAGCCTGGCTTACAGAGTGATTTCCAAGATAGCCAGGGCTACACAGAGAAACCCTGTCTCGAAAAAAAAAAAAAATTTTTTTAATTTACCAATGTAATTGAGCATAAAACACTGTGAAGGGGGCTCACAAATAAAAAGTTTCTGCAGAACAAACATGAGCTGCTCTGATACTCATCTCAATCTAGCTAGAAAACAGCAATGGCCTAAGTTTGCACAAGACTTATGCTACGGTTTCCCAACCAGTCCAAAAGGGCAGTCTCATGCGCTGCAAGGTGGTCAGTATGTGTCAATATTTTCAGTTTCCTCATCTCTCTTTCTCAATTTCTAGCCACAAACTGGTGACTTCAACAGATGACTGGCCAACACAGACTTACATAAAGAAATGGACCACTCTACCCTCTAAATGTCAGCAAGCATGAGCTACCCAAGTATGAGAAGCAGATTATAGTGTTTTAAAGTGTAACTGATTTTAAAACACAAACTGAGTATGAGCTAGTTCAGAAACAACCACTTCCACAGTAAAAGATGCCTGGGATCCCAGGAAGCAGGGAAGGGGCATGGAGGTTTTCTCTTCCTCTCTGCCCTACCCTGGGGGCCTGGGGGCAAGGTTGCCCCCTCCTCCCCTCCCCAGTGAGGGACATTTTTTTGGTAAACCTATTTTCACTTTGGAAAATATTTATGAATAAATAGTTTTATATGAAAAAAAAAAGATGCCTGGGACCAATTTCATTTTTAACTCTCACCACAAAATGAGCTTTTCATTATCCTCTTTAAATCTTTTGAACTGTTTTGGTTAGCTGGTTGGCTGGCTGATCTAGGGTTTCACTATGTAGGTCAGGCTGGTCTTTTTTCTTTTTCTTCCCCCCCCCTCCCCCATAGCTGAGGGCTTGCACTTGCTAAGCAAGTGCTCTATCACTGAGCTAAATCCCCAACCCCCAGGCTGGTATTGAACTTGTGATCTTTGTGTCTCAGAGTCTGACTACTGCGATTGATTATCAACATCTGGCTGTTTTTAAACTCGGCTTTTCTTTTCATCTCCAAATTAGTCATTACTTCTTCATTTAGGTAGTAACTAATAATTTTTAAGTGAACAATCTGTTTACAAAGTACAACACTAACACATATACCAAAATATACAATGTTTAAATAAAGTATGGAGATACCAAGTCTGACACCTACAGTAAGGAGATAAAATGACTATGTCTGAAGGGAAGGAGGAGCCGCAAAAGCCACTGTTATCTCATCTCCCTGATGCTCACCACATGGAAACAATAATGACTTCATTTTGTGTCACAATGTATTTCACATAAAATCATACATTTTTGTGACAAACCTTACATATGAAGCAAGTAGTTTTAAAAATTAGCCTTTTGCCAGATGTGACAATGCACACCTTTGGTCCAAGCACCTGGGAGGCAGAGGCAGGTGCCTCCGAGGTCAAAGTCAGTCTGTCCTACATTGCAAGATCCAGGCCAGCAAGAGATACACAGTGAGATCCTACTTCTAAATAAATAAATAAGTGAATGAATGAAAAATTAACCCTTCTCATACTAGCAAGACAGCTCCACAGGTAAAGGAACTTGCTGCCAAGCCTGACTATCCAAGTTCAATGCCCAGGTCCAACATCATAAGTGACTCCTACACAATAATTTTAATTGTTTTGCCTTTCTCATGCAAGTGCTATCATATCACACCTGTAATCCTAGAACTTAGGAAGCTGAGGCAAGAGAAAGGAGAGCTTGAAAATGAAAGTTTAAGGGCAGCCTGGGCTACTTAGTCAGAACACTATCAGTTTGAAGGAAAAAAGGAATCAACTGTAATGGTTTGGATATGAGGTCCACTTCTACCTCTGCTGAAATTCTCTTACAGTAAAAGTTTGGTTCACAGCTAGTGGTGTCCTTTTGGGAAATTCTGAAAACTTTACAGAGAGGTCAGCAAGGGCATGTTCTTAGGAACTACATCTTGTCCCCAGCCCCTTCTTTCTGTTTCCTGTCTACTGTGATGTAAGTAGCCCCTGCCACATGCCCTCACTGACATGATGTTGTTCCTCACCACAAGTACATAATCAACAGAACTATTATGTAAAACATGGGAAATCCCTGCCAGATAGTTTGCACACCTTTAATCCCAGCTCTCTGGGAGGCAGAGGCAGGTGGTTCTTTGCGGGTTCAAGGGCAGCCTGGTCTACAGAGTGAGTTCCAGGACAGTCAGGGCTGCACAGAGAAACCTTGTCTCAAAAAAAAAAAAAAAAAAAAGGCGGGGGGATTCCAAAGGTGGAGGCCAGAGGATTAGGAGTTCAATGACATTCTCAGCTACACAGAGTTCCAGGCCAACCTGAGCTACATGAGATCTTGTCTCAAAAATTCACACATAAACTTAATGTTGGTGGGCATGAAGGCACAATACCTGGAATCTCCACACTCAGGAGGCTAAGACAGGAAGATAAATGTGAATTCAGGGCCAATCTGTGATTACTTAGCACAAAAACTTTTCTTAAAAGACAAAGCAGGGCCAGTAAGATGGCTCAGCAGATAGACACCACAATGTCTGAAAACCTCAGTTTGATCCTGGGGAACCATCTGGTAAGAAAAATGTACTCCTGTAAATTGTCCTCTGACCTCCACCATGTACACACATGCACACTATACACATTGGGTGGGGGGAGGCAGAAAAAGAGGAAGAGTGAGAGAGAACTGTAAAACTACGAATAGTATTAGGTGTTGGGATTTAAATTGACTCTCACACAACCTGTTCCCTCAAGCTCTCAAATGAAATCATTTCTCCACAAATATCAATAAATAAAAACGAAGTAGAAATCAGTCATTGGAACTTATATTATCTAACAAGAAGAGGAGCTCACAAATGACTATACCAATTGAGGCTATAGAGCCTCAGGGAGTGTCTCTCAGAGGAGCAAAAACAAGCAGTAAGTTCTGCTTACCTCTTCCATCAGACAAAATCCTTCACAGTAAGAATTTCATTCAGGGCTGAAGAAGTGGTTAAGAGCACTCACTGCCCTTCCAGAGGACCCAGGTTCAATTCCCAAGCACCCACATGGCAGCTCACAACTGTCTGCAACTCTAAGATCTGACACCTTTACACAGACATACATTTAGGCATAACACAAATGCACATGAAATAAAAATAACTATTTAAAATTTTAAAAAAAGAACTTGCATTCATCATCCTGTACCATTCACAGTGAGTGCCTGTACCTACTACGTACTTTAAAAAACAGTTTTAGGGCCAGGCGTGGTGGCGCACCTTTAATCCCAGCACTCAGGAGGCAGAGGCAGGCAGATCTCTGTGAGTTCAAGGCCAGCCTGATCTACAGAGTGAGTCCAGAACAGTTAAGGATACACAGAGAGACCATCTCCAAAAACCTAAAAACAGTTTTAGGGCTGGCAAACTTTTAGGGCTCAGTAGGTAAGGGTGCTTGCCTTATGATTTGAGTTCAATTCCCAAGACTCACATAGAAGGAAAGAACAGATTCCTTCCTCTGACCTTCACTCATGTACTAGACAGATAGTGATTAAGAGTACTTACTATTCTTGCAGAAGACTTGAGTCAGTCCCAGCATCTGTGTGAGGTGCCCAACAACTGCTGAACTCCAGCCCCAGGGACCCAATGCCCCTGAGACTCCTGAGACTCCTGCAATCACATGCATGTACCCCACAGACACAGACATGCACATAACTAAGTCTTAAAATAATAACTTTTAGCAGGGTATGGTAACAAACACCTGTAATCCTAGCATGTGGGAGACTGAAGCATGATTAGATGAAGGCTAGACTTGGTATATAATAAATTCAAAGCCAGTGTGGACTACATGAAACCCTGTCTCAAACTTTTAAACATTTAGAAGCTAAAGAGAAGGCGCCATGGTAAGGGGCATTTATTGCTCTTACGGAGGACCCAGGTTCAATTGCCAAGCACCTACATGGTTGGACTGTTGTTATAGGTACAAATCCATCCTTAACTCTCGCTCCAGGGAATCCAACAGACACATTCAGAATGCACATGCATACATGCAGGTAGAACATTCATATAGCTAAAGTAAAATAAATAAATTAAATTAAAAATCACTCTTAAACCTGAGGGCAGGAGGCCCTGGGTTTGATCCTTAGTACCACACAAATTGGGTGTGAAGGATCATGTCTGTAATCTCAGCAACTGAATAGAGGCAGGAAGATCAGAAGTTCAAGGCCATTCCTGGAAGCATAGCAAGTTCAAGACCAACTACATAAGAGAATAAAGGTTTAAAGGAGAATAATGGAACAAGAAGGGTTAAATTGTGGTAGAGGAGCAGAAAGTAGGGTAGAGGAAGGATCATGGGAAACATCTTTCAAAAATACATGGAGGGGGCTGGAGAGATGGCTCAGAGTTAAGAGCACTGGTTGTTCTTCCAGAGGTCCTGAGTTCAAGTCCCAGCAACCACATGGTGGCTCACAACCATCTATAATGAGATCTGGTGCCCTCTTCTGGTGTGCAGGCATACATATTTCAATTCAGAACATTGTATACATAATAATAAACAAATAAATCTTTAAAAAAAAGACATGGAAACTAGTACTATAGAAACTTCCTAAAATATCTGTATCTTACACACACACACACACAGAGTTAAAATGTTAAGACTTAGCTATGTGCATGCATGTGCCTGTGGGGTTTATATATGTGAGTGTAAAAGCCTAGGGGGTCCAAGAAGCATTGGATTCCCCTGGAGCTAGAGTTATAGGTAGTAGACACCAGAGGCTAATAAAAAGCCCAGTGCCAGAAATGGGTTACTTCATTTGGAGCTGTTGGCCAGTGAGGTCTCACAGACTCCACACATTCCTCCCACCCCACCCCACCCCACCCCCGCCCAAACATTACAGGATATTGTCACCGCTCTTGGAAATCCTCAGATCCTACTGCTGAAGACACCACATACTTGAGTCATAAGACATGGTGATGTCAAGCTACAGTATGGGCCTGGAAGCTTCATCCCCATTGGCGAGGTTTCAAAGGGCTGGAGAGCGCTATGCATAGTACTAGAGGAAAAAGCAATCATACACAGCTACGAACCCTGCGAGCTACAACGACTGGCTGGCAGGACATGCCCACTGCTGCAATGGTGGCACAAACAGCATAACCAATCACTTTCTGATTGGATTTTAAGTCCCACTCCACAGTATGAAATCTATACCTGGTACCATTATTGGGTTAAGAACCCTATGACTAAACAGGTCATAAGCCCTAAGAGAAATCTTACTACTAATATGCTGCTAAAAGAACACAGTATCAGCCAGGTGTGGTAACACACTCCTTTAATCCCAGCACTCAGGAGGTGGAGGCAGTCAGATCTCTGTGAGTTTGAGGCCAGCCTGGTCTACAAAGTGAGTCCAGGACAGCCAGAGATATACAGAGAAACCCTGTCTCAAAAAAACAAAGAAAACAAAAAAATTAATTTTAAAAAATACAGTATGAAGCTGACTCTTGATTTATTGTTACATAGAGATACATTTTATCTCTCAATCCTCATCTAAGAAGCTTCTATTTATTTGCTGTAGATCACGTGTGGTTTACAGTGACCCACAAATGGCCAAGATGCAGAGAATAAGAGACTGCAGAATGCTCAGCCCTGAAGGGAAAAAACATACAACACCTCAAAGGTTCAAGAATCACTGGGGAACAGGAGGCATGAAAGCATCTAAGTTCCAGAGGCAGTAGATGACTACAAGGAAACATCTTCTGAACACAACAGGGTAGCTCCACATATGAACTCTCAGCGGTTGGAACAATATGTACACAACCTTTGTTAAAAAAAAAAAGCCAGACCAAATCCCAGCATGGAGAAGGGAGTTGAGCATATATAATCCCACCCCTAGCCAGTCTAGTAGCAACAGTCAGCTACTAGAAAAAGGAGAGACAGTTTTCTGTCAGTGTAGTCCCCAGTAAGTCAACCACTCTCCAGTAGATGACCACACATTCAAGAATATTTGGGCAGCACAAACTGGTCTTGAAAGTTTAAAAAAAAAAAACAAAACTTTTTTTTTTTTTTTAACCCAGCACTTGGGAGGCAGACAGGCAGATCTCTGTGAGTTCAAGGCCAGCCTGGTCTACAAAGGGAGTCCAGGACAGTCAAGGAAACACAGAGAAACCCTGTCTTGAAAAACTTAAAAAGAAAGAAAAGAAAAACAAAACAAAACAAATTTTTAAGGGTACAAAGTTGGATGGGTAGAGAAGAAAGAGTGAATCTGAGAAGAGTTGGAGAAAGGGGTAAATACAATTAACACACACTATAAAATTCTCAAAGAACTAATAAAAAGCCAGGAACGATATGAATGCCTATAATCCCAGCATTCAAAAGGCTGAGGCAATAAGATTGCCACGAGGCTAGCCTGGGCTTCTGTTTAAAAACAATAAACACATGAAACAATAACTCACTAATGTACTGGATTGAAGAAAGGCAAACAGACTGGCAGTGTTTGCCTGGTCCACTTAAAGTCCTAGGTTTAATTCCCAGGACTGTACTCGTAAAAACAGAAAAGGGAGATGTTTTCCCCAAACATCATGTCTCATTATAGAGCGTCAAGGAAAATCAGAGAGAACTTTTACTTCATAGTAGGTTGGAAGGAAATAAAGAAGCAAGAACATCTTGACTCAACCAGTCAATGTGCTCACTCTTGCTACTGGATGACAATAAACTAGATACAATAGTTAGAGAAGGAAGATGAAGCAGGCCTCGGTGGTCCACACCTTTAATCCAGCCCTTGGGAGACATAGGCAGGTGAATCTCTGAGTTCAGGCCAGCCTGGTCTATCCAGCACTTGGGAGGCATAGGCAGGTGGATCTCTGAGTTCAGGCCAGTCTGGTCTACATGGACAGCCAGGATCACACGGAGACTCTGTGGCAAAAAAAAAAAAAAAAAGTAAAGAAAGATAAAGAGTAAGATGACTCTACACAGCACAGACCACACCACTTCTCTGAAGAAATGTGCCATTCAAGAGCTCATTGTATAAACATTCTCATTGCCTGCTGCTTCCCATTTGTTAACTAAAAATGTAAACATAGCTAAATCACAAGAGTTTGCAAATTCTAAAATAGCTCTTTAGGACTGTTAATCACCACCCAGCTAAATCTTTTAGAACCTGGTCTAAAAATAAAACTGTGTCAAGTGTTCTTCAAAAATATACTATGGGCCAGGCGTGGTGGCGCACGCCTTTAATCCCAGCACTCGGGAGGCAGAGGCAGGTTGATCTCTGTGAGTTCAAGGCCAGCCTGGTCTACAGAGTGACTCCAGGACAGTCAAGGATACACTGAGAAACCCTGTCTCGGAAAAAAAAAAAGAAAAAAATATAAATATACTATGGACCGGGTATGGTGTCACACTCCTGTAATCCCAGCACTTGGAAGGCAGAGGCAGGTGGATCTCTGTGAGTTCGAGGCCTGCCTGGTCTACCAAGCAAGTCCAGGACAGCCAGGGCTTGTTAACACAGAGAAACCCTGTCTCGAAAAACACACACACACAAAAGAACAAAATATACTATGTACACTGATTGGAATGTGGTGCTAATTAACACACTGAGCAATTAAAAAAAAAAACTTCAAATAACCTGTGCCAAGCTAAATAAGAAAGAAATATCATCCACTTGAAATTTTCTTCAGTTAAACTGAGATTTGGGGAGTAATTTCAGAAGTCAAACACATCTTCACTCACTAGGTGTTGTAGCACACACCTATTATCCCAAATCTCAACATGACTGAAACAAAAGGATCACAAATTTGAGGCCAGCCTAGGTTACATATATGTATTTAACACAAGCATGCATTTAATTTTTTTTTAATTTTATGTGTATTATGTACCATGTGGTTCCTGGTGCCCAAGAGGACAGAAAAGGGTGCCAGATCTTGTGGAACTAGAGTTACATATAGACAGTTGTAAACCCCCATATGCTCAGACACAAACCTGGTCCTCTGCAAGAGCAACAAGTGCTCTTAACCACTGAACCATCTCTCCAGCCCTGAGATTAACCACTGAACCATCTCTCCAGCCCTGAGACTATGTATTTAAAGAACAACTGAACTGGAACAATGGCTCATCAGCTAAGAGTGCTTACTGCTCTTTTGATTTGGTTTCCAGAACCCACAGTGGCTCACAACTACCTGTAATTCCAACTCCAGAGGATATAATGCCCTCTTCTGACCTCCACTGACACTGCATACAGTGATGCACACACATACACGGACAGTAAAATACTTTCTAAAATCACCACAACAAAAACCACTAAGGGGCTGGGAGAGATGGCTCAGCGGTTAAGAGTACTAGCTGCTCTTGCAATAGACCTGGGTTCAGTTCCCAGCATCCACCCACATGCTGGTTCACAATTGTCTGTAACTTCAGTTCCAGATGATTTTGTCCTCTTCTGACCTCCAAGGCACCAGACACATATGTGGTTTACAGATACATATGCAGGCAAAATACCCATACATGTGTAATTTAAAAAACTAAAATCACTGAGAGCTACACAAATAATGCTGGGAGCAAAAGAGTAACAGAATGACTCAAACACTACAAAACTTGAAAGTGTCAATTTTGATGTATAATTAAATACTTTTTACCCACAACTTTGAAGGCCAAAATAAAACACTCAGACATTACTATCATAGGATTACAGACAAGAGTGTAGACCTACCTCATTAGTATACATGGAGACTTTTTTTTTTTTTTTGGTTTTTTGAGATAGGGTTTCTCTGTGTAACAGCTCTGGCTGTCCTGGACTCACTTTGTAGACCAGGCTGGCCTCGAACACACAGTGATCCGCCTGCCTCTGCCTCCCAAGTGCTGGGACTAAAGGCGTGAGCCACCACGCCCGGCTTATAAATGGAGTCTTAACATAAATATCTAGTGTTATATTTTGAACCCACCAGATGAACAGTTGGCAATTTCACCCACCCATATGTACACATATCAGAGAGGGAAAAAAAAAGAGCCCTCAACCACCTCTTCCTAAAGAAGTTACACCTTTAATTCCAGAACTTGGGGAACAGAGGCAGGGAGAGCTTGGTTGAGTTCAAGGCTAACTTAGTCTACATAGTGAGTTCCAGGCCATACAAGGGTTACAGTGAAAGCTTGTCTTTAAAACAAACAAACAAAAACAAAAAGAACCCAACATTCCCAAATTTTCAGGAGTGGGTGACCCTGATTATTACAATCTACATACAACTTCAGAAAAATAACATAACAATTTTTCAAGTCAAAGCTTCATTTTATGGCTTCATAAACCCCCTCACTTTTACATTTGTTCACTGTCTTTCAGAGACAATATTTAAATTCTGTTCTACAAGTCAACATGAAGGCATGCTGTTTAGTTAACGAGCCCCTCCCAAGATCAGGATTATTACTATCAAACCTATCAGGAAAACCAAAGCACTCTTTCATGTAATATTTTTTCTGTT
Organism: Lophiomys imhausi; assembly: GCA_907164525.1. Lineage (NCBI taxonomy): Eukaryota > Metazoa > Chordata > Mammalia > Rodentia > Muridae > Lophiomys > Lophiomys imhausi. The sequence goes on from CAJQZJ010032121.1 coordinate 9,142,627, forward strand.
TTAGGTAGTAGGTGACTAACAAAGTTTTGTCTGAATTTTAAACATTAAATAATCATACATTTACTAATAGACTTATTAAAAGAGCAATTTGAAGTTAGTCATTGTATTTCCACTAAAAAAAAAAAATTTAGTGCTTCTGTAAATTAACTTCCACAAAGTGTGAAGTAGTTTATAGTTTAATCTTCAGAGCAAACATGACTTGAAGCTAAAAGCAACTGGGTTCAGAGCAGTTGTAATGTAGTAGCATTCTCAATTTTTGGATACTTTTTGTCATAAGTGAAAGGTTTTAAAACTGCTCTCAGTCTTTTTTCTACTAGGCCAAATCCCTTAAAATGCCTTCAAAAGACTTTCAGTCAAGCCTTCTACTTCACAGGCACACACACCAAGGTCTTTTCAACTATTGACAAGACCTTAACAAAGCTGCCTGATCCCACTTCAGGGCACAATCACAGCCTTGCAGACCTGAAGATAAGCCTTCAGAACAGAAACATCAGCAGGCTTATTTTTCCAAGTATCCAGGGCTCAGCTAGGTCAAATGTTGCTGCTGGATTTTAAACAGCTTACTTAGTCCTTGAAGTGATAAGAGTAAAAACAAGTCAAAAAAGCCTCAGTGTGTTTCAGTGGTACACAGCACCAAAGAATTGCAAACTGCCCCTGATGTCTCTTCACATCTGAATAGCCACTTCAGCATAAGCCTTAATAGAAATAGCTATTTTAGAAGAATAATGTTCACAGAACTGGAGAGTTTTTTAACAAAGCCTGCAACCTGGGGGCTCAATCCAAAGAAAACAGTGTACTATATAAATAAGGTTAATTAAAAATACTCTCATGCTACACTTTTTCAGGTGCTTTCCATAATCTGCCAATTTCTGTATGTTTGGGGAACATGTTTTACATGGTTAGCAGCGATTTAAAACTCAGAGCTAGTAAAAAATACTACGTTTATGAAGTCAACATGTGTGTGCAGGTATAACCTTAGAAAAATACGCAAGTTGCAGAATGCGAACAAGCACTAAAGACAATTACCAAAACTGGTTAGCTAGACTTAACAAAGTAAATCTTTTCGATCTTATCAACTTCACTACCATGGGGGGGGGGGGGGCAAAGCAGCAAACCAGCAAGAGTTAAAAATTAGCACCATGAAGTTAATTAATCCAAACTAAATGAACTAGTTCACCACTATCCATTACACAGACCCTACACAGGCTATCAAATTTTCTTTTGGACCCTGACGTTTCTCTGTCTCCTTCCTGCCCACTACATTTACTAGCTGCTCCTCAAACTCTTCCCAACTCCCGCAGGCCATGCCTCCGTTCCTTGGTGCCAGCTCTTCCCTCCGTTGACAATGCCCTCCCCTCGGCCTCACCTGGCGAACACAGCCCTCTCAAACTCCGCGCAGAAGCAAGCAAGGACTTCTCTACTCTCCCAAGCGCACCTAACTGTCCGAAATGCCAAGAACACTTGGGAAACCAAACCTTATCACCGCGCATTGTTTTCACGCCCGGGGAGCCAGAGCAACCAAGGCTGAATCTCCACAGACCCCACAGGGCGCAATGCACACATCCAGACGTGCCCTGAATTTATTCTCCCACTCCTATATACAGAACCGACCCACCCCCCAGGTCCCAGTTAACGTCTCAACGGGGAGAGAAGATAGCCGACCGTCCCTCCTAACAAAGAATGCAAACCAAAGGCACACCCTAGGCCCTGAAGATAGAACAATGAATGAACACGGCCCCCTCGCCTCCCCGCGTACGAACTTCTCTCTCTGCAACCTCCACTGGCTCTGCAAAGCCTGGGAGGCTGTCGCTTCACACAAAAGGCAGCCCGGTTCCCGATCTCCAGCATCCCGGGCCTACCATTAGGAAGCCCCGGGCGAGGTCCCACGCCCTTGTGGCGGGGCACTGACCCGTTTCTAGCTGCCTTCCCTGATTCCTCTCCTCTTCCCTAAAAGGGTGTCACTTAAGCGAAGCAGCCCGAGAGGAGGTGCAAGGCTGGGCTCCCCCCACTTCTGCAGCCCGAGAGAAAAGGAACGAGCCCATCCCAGTGACAACACTGACACCGGGCAGTTCTGGGCGGATTTTTTTTCCCCCACTGCCAAAATATGAGGAATGCGCGCTGGGCACCGGGGTGGCGCTGGCACGTTTCCGAGAAACACTGGGAAATCTGAGCAGGGGTGTGGAAACTGGCTCGCCGGCCATGACACCCGGCCCGCGCTCGGCCCGCCACCCGGGTGACAGCGGCCTGACCGGCCCTGCACCCCGCGGCCGCGCCGTCAACCCTGCGGCCTACCTGAGGGAGGCGGGCCGCGCCTGGTCCCGTCGTTCAGCGGCGCGGGGGTTGAGAGAACGGGATACGGTCACATTCGGCGTGTCCCCAGCCCGGGGGACGGAGCCCCGGGAAGGCCCCGCATCGCTGCACTAGCGCCCCGCGCCTCAGGGCACGCGCCCCAAAGCCCGGCCAGCTGGCCCGTCTGGGGACCGCGGAGAGCGACAGAGACGCCTTCCCGCCTCAAGCTCGCTCGGTTCTAACTCCCGCCATCTAAGATGGCGGCGCGAGTACCAGCGATGAAGACGCTGTCGAGCAGCCCCGGCGAACGAACCCTGCGCTCGACACTCGTCTTCGCGACCTGCGGCGCCACGGGCTCACCGCCTCTGCGCGAGCTCTTGGGCTCGGCTGTCCGCTTAAAAACTGGCTCGGGGATCTATCGCTCGGGCCTGGAGTCTGGCCCCGCCTCCGGGGGCGGGGCCTCGCGTGCTGCAGCCGCCATTTCGGGGCTGAGACTGTGGCTGGTGGTCGGAGTGACTGCGTCTGGCCAGAGGCGAACGGCAATGGACTGCAGCCGAGGTCGACCAGACGCACGGCACAGGGCCCAGTTTTGGTGCTTCCTCTCCGAAGTTGACATCCATGGAGAATGGCAGCTTACGGGTTTTGGTGGGAAAGCCCTCACACACTTTTAAACCTCAGGTTCCTCGTTTGTAAATCGAGAGGGTTCACGATAGTAGATCAGATTGACCAAAAACTAAAAGTATGGTGTTTTACGCCTGTAATCCCATCGCTTGGGAAGTGAAGGCAAGAGGATCAGGAGTTCATGGTCATGCTGAGCTACGAGAGACCCTGTCTCAACATAAAAAAAAAAAGAGCCCGGCGGTGGTGGCGCACGCCTTTAATCCTTTAATCCCAGCACTTGGGAGGCAGAGGCAGGCGGATCTTTGTGAGTTCGAGGCCAGCCTGGTCTACAAAGTGAGTCCAGGACAGTCAAGGATACACAGAGAAACTCTGTCTCAAAAAAAAAAAAGAGAAATTGACAAAAACTTAAGAAAATGATGAGCCGATATGGCCTATGGTGAACTGAAGCCAGTTCTGTGCCTTCACAACCCTGGTGGGGTTGACACTTGGAGGGCAAGTCGTCAAGGTTGTTTGTTTTTTTTTCTCTTTGAAATAAGAACTCACTTTTAATCCGAAGTTGGCCACAGACTCTATTCTTCTGCTTCTGTGTAATAATTTTCAAAGTAGGTACTTTGGGACCTGCGAGGTGACTCAGAAAGTAAAAAGTTTGCAGAGTAAAACCTGAGATCAATCCTCTGGTCCCATGATAGAAGGAGAGAACAGACCTCAATGCTACCTCATGCTACATGCAACCACACTTACAAACATGTTATACAATTTTTTCTAAGTGAGCATTTCTTGGTAAACATCTCTTGACATTTAGTATATTCACCGTGTTGTGTAACCACAACTTTAGTTCCAAAACATTTCCATTACTCTGAAACAAAATTACCCACTAAGCAATTTGTCACTGGCTTCCCACCGGAGGCAACCACCAATACTCATTTAGCTACTACAGACAACTCTTTCTAGATTATTGTGTGTATGGATATTAATCAAGTGTGGGGCTTTTTATGACAAGTCTTTGACTTACCCTGTTTCCAAGTTCATCTGTAATCTGTGTGTGCCAATACTTCATTCCACCTTAGGGCTAAACTATTCCATCACAAATTTACACCAGATTTTCTGTGTCTAGGATAACCATGGATATTTAGGCTCTTTCCAGGTTCTTGTATTAGTTACTTTTCTGGTTTCTGTAACAAAATACTGGACAAATACAGGGTAAAAAAGGAAGGCAGTCCCAAAAAGCAGTAATTAACTACTGAGCAGTGGTCAGAGCACTGCCTGCTCTTGCAGAGGAGTCAGGCTCAATTCTCATCAACCACATGTTACAGCCACTCATAACTCCAGTTGCAGAAGATCTGATGCCCTTTTCTGATCTCTTTTGGCACCAGACACACAATGCACAGATATACATGCAGATATACATGAACAAAATGTTCATACACATAAATAGATTAAAACTAACAATAAAGGAAGGGCTTATTTTGTCAGACTGTTCAAGGGCATAGTCCTTCCTGCTGGGAAAGCCATGATGGCAGGAGATTGAGGCCAATGGTTATGTCCTATCCACAGTCGGGACACAGATGAATGCAGATAGGTCTTAGCTCACTTCTCCCTTTTATTGACTTTTATTCAGTTGGAGACAGCCCCTCCCGCCCTTGGATTAGTGTCATTTTTAGAATGGGTCTTCCAATATCAGCTAACCCAGTCCAGAAACTCCCTCCTAGAAACGCCCAGAGATGTGTCTCCTAGGTGATTGGAACACAGTGGTTCTCAACTTTCCTAAAGCTGTGAGCGTTTAAAACAGTTCCTCAGCTAGGCATGGTGTGGCGCACCTTTAATCCCAGCAGAGGCAGAGGCAGGTGGATCTCTGTGAGTTCAAGGCCAGCCTGGTCTACAAAGTGATTCCAGGACAGCCAGGGATACACAGAGAAACCCTGTCTCAAAAACAAAACAAAACAAAACCAGTTCCTCATGTTTTCATGACCCCCAGCCATAAAATTATTTTCATTGCTACTTCATAACTAATTTTGCTAATGTTATGAGTCGTAATGTAAATATCTGTGCTTTCCAGTGATCTTGGGCGACCCCTATGAAAGGGAAAGGGGTTGCGACCTACAGCTTGAGTACCACTGAAGCCTGTGAGATTGTCAGTCGGCATTAACCATTCATCACCGCTATAGTGAATGATAGTGCTAAAAAGCGTGTGTTGTGTGCAGTTGTTTGAGGTTTTTTTGTTTTTGTTTTTGTTTTATTTTTGAGACAAGTTCTCATTAGGTAGCTCTGGCAGGCCTGGAACTCACTATGAAAACCAAACCAGGCTGAAACTCAGATTCATCAGCCCCTGCCTCTGGAGTGCTTGAATTAAAGGTGTGCTTCTGGCCAAGTACTGGTTTTGTTTAAGGTTATTCTTAATTATGTATATGTGGTAAGGGGGCGCCATGTGCATGTGGACGCAGGTGTCCATGAAATCTAGAAGAGGATGTTGAATCCCTTGGAGCCAGATTTAGAGGAGCCACCCAATGTGAGTTAGGTATGTGAGTGCTAGGAATAGAACTCAGCTCCTCTGGAAGAGAAGCACACGCCCTTCGCCACTGAGTCCTCTCTCTAGCTCCCCATTCTTCATTTTCTGGGGTTTATATCTAAGAGTAGAATTTGGGGAAACACTTTGCATCCTGCTGGGTTGCATGTCCCCCACCTTAGAAACCTACTTTCTTGGTAGGCATGCTAGAGTTAATTAGGAAAAACTTGCAAGAGGTGCTGGGGCGGGGCAGGGGATGGGGCTGATAAATAGTTTGAAGCATGAGTAGGTGGGTCAGCTCAGGAAAGCAAGGATGGAGATGTCCCAGGGGAAGCAGGATGAGAGGGAAGGCTGAAGCAGACTTTGCCCATGTTAGAATCTGCAAAACTAATGTGTTTAGATGTGAAGATTGGTAAGTGTTCCTTTCTTTCCCTCTTTTTTTCTTTTTATAGCTCAATAAAATTTAGAAGATGCTGCAAGCTTTAAGCCTGGTAAAAATGTATTTTTAAGGGGTTGGAGACCTGGCTTAGTGGGTAAAGAACTTTTGCTGTTCTTGTAGAGGATTTGGACTGTGTTCCCTTCACCAACATGATTCAATAACTTCAGTTCCAGGGGATCTAATACCCTCTCCTGACCTCAGGCAGCACCATACATATAAAAATAGTTAATACAAAAGAGTTACTTTTGAGATGAAAGAAACAAAACAAGGGCTGGGTGTGGTGGCACACACCTTTAATCCCAGCACTCAGGAGGCAGAGACAGGTGGATCTCTGTGAGTTCAAGGCCAGCCTGGTCTACAAAGTGAGTCCAGGACAGCCAGAGCTACACAGAGAAACCCTGTCTTCAAAAAACCAAACAAAACAAAAAGAAACAAAATAAATAGTATCTGTTATTTATGAAGTTTTGTCATTTATTTTATGTCTTATGTCTACAAAGTGAGTCCAGGACAGCCAGAGCTACAGAGAGAAACCTTGTCTCGAAAAAACCAAAATAATAATAATAATGAACACAAGGGCACAGAGACAGTAAAGGGTGGAGCAGAGATCTGAACACACTCATTTGTCCTTGCTTTAATTCAGTTAAAGATCCCTATAAGTCCAACTGTGATGGTGCATAACTATAATCCCAACACTCAGGAATCTGAGGCCGGAAGATTGAAAGTTCAGACCAGCCTGGGGTACATAGACAAAACCCATTTTAAATATATATGTAATGTAATATCAAGTATATGCCATGCCAGTGTTAGCCTTGTTACATAGCAATGAGGAAGCCAAAGTCCCTCAAGGGGACAAATGCAGACTAGCATCAAACAAGTAAACCATGTGCCAATGAGACTGAAGTTAGTGAAGAGGATAATGGGAACGGAAGAATGAGAAGAGAATACACAGGATTCAGGACAAGATGGCCTCCCTCAGAAGATGGTTAAGCTAGGCACTGAGGATGAGAAGAGACCAGGGAAAGAGCATTGTAAGCAACTGAAAGAATTCATGCAAAGGCCATGATGTGGGACAAGAGAAAGGCAAGCATGTTGACAGCAAGGAGCCAGGAGGAGATGAGGCCAGCAAGGTGAGGACAGAGGGCAGAGTCATAACCAGTCAGACACCCACGCCCTGGCCCTTCCTTACCACCTAGCCTCTCCAGTGAGTTTAATTTTAGTCACAGATGAGTGTGGAGTGTGGGCCCTGCCTGGGCTGGGTGCTGGGAGAGACAGCCATGTAAATAAACAGTTACCCCACCAGGTGAGTGGGAGGGCACCAGAGGAGGAAGGGAGGGATGGCCTCTGCCACAGTGGGTCAGGAAAGCCTCCACAGGGCGAGGCTCATCAGGGGATTAGTTGGAATTTTCCAGAGGCAAAGGCCAGGAGGCTGAGCTGAACAACCAAGAGTATAGAGTTTGGCTGGCTAGAGGGTGTACTGGGGAACGCACCCTGTCATCCAGGGGAGATTGCCTCCGAAAGCAGGGTATGAGAAAAAGTGAAGCAGAAGTTTGGAGTGGCAGCTATCTGTCCCAGCACCCATTTTCCTGAAGCCCAGACTGCAGCCCTCCATGGTGTGTAGTGTCACTTGCAGGAAAGCTTAAAAGGGACTCTAGAGAACAGAGAGAGCTCCAGTGCGCACTGCAGAGGCACCCTGGTCCTTCGTGAACTAGTCGCCTATTATCTTTGGACTGGATAAAATGGTCACAAGCACACCGACCATCCAAAAGAAGAAACAAAAATGCCACTCTTAGTGAAGTTACTAAGAGTCATACGGGGCAGGGGCTAAGGCTGCAGCCATCCTTGGAAAATAGCCACAAAAATGAGCTGCATTTTCAAATAAATGCCTTAATTATCTTGTAAAAAAAAAAAAAAAAGCATCACAAGGGTCTGGAGAGAAGGCTCAGCAGTTAAGAGCCCTTGCTGCTCTTCCGGAGAACCTGAACCTGAATTTGATTCCAGCACCAACATGGATGCTAACAACCCTCTGGAACTCCAGTTCCAGGGGATATGACACCCTCTTCTTGCCTCTGTGGGCACTGCACACATGTGGTGCACAGACATAGATCCAGACAAAACACCCACACACATTAAATATATATATATATATACAATCTCAAAAAAAAGTTTAGGGGCTGGAGAGATGGCTCAGCAGTTAAGAGCACTGGCTGCTCTTCCAAAGGACCCGGGTTCAAATCCCAGCACCCACATGGCAGTTCACAGCTGTCTGTAATTGCTGGGCATGGGGGTGCACACCTTTAATCCCAGCACTCTGGAGGCAGAGGCAGGCAGATCTCTTTGAGTTCAAGGCCAACCTGGTCTACAAAGTGAGTCCAGGGCAGTCAAGGATACACAGAGAAACCCTGTCTTGAACAACCTAAAAAAAAAAGTTTGGAAAAGCATTACAAACTGCCCTTAAGTTGCAAGGGAGGATTGTGAATTTAAAGGTATTATTTTGCTAAATATAATGAACAAACACATCATCCTTGGAGTGAAGGCACAGGTCATGGGTTGTATGCCTATTCAAAATGCATGAGCATCACAGAGGGGAAGAAAAACAAAAACAACCAAAAAACAAAGTACATCATCATCATTTTATACCCACTGCTTACAACTCAAAAATAAGACCAGGGAAAAAAATACAGTACAACAACAACAACAACAACAAAAAGTATACCAGGTATTTAAAAAATACAAGTGTCTTAGGCCTCTCTTAGCACCTGAAATGAGCAGTAGCACTGAGTACACACAGTTGGTGCCTAATATGCACTCCTTTCTATTAGCTAAATGACTAATACCTTGGATGACAAAATCTTCCTTTCAAGTTATTTCACTGTTGTTATCCAGAGGCTAAAATGGTTAGTTTCCCTCATTAGCTCATGTTGACTGCCCCCATGCAGGGATAAAAGCTAGAGAAAGAATCAGGTCAGAGACATGCTTAGTGTTGATGTTTGCTGAAACTTCACAGGCAATCAAACTTTCTTCTTTGGGGGTTAGGAGTGGAGGGGTTTTCGAGATAGTTTGCAGGATGCAAGATGAGACTAAGGATGCAGTTCAGTCGTACTGCTTGTCTAACATGCACAAAAGTCCTGGGTTTGATTCCCAGAATCTCATAAACATGGCTTAATTAAATATATCCCAATTGGTCCCAAACTCAGTCGTATTGCACTTGCCCTAACATGTACACAACCCAGGGTTCAGTCTCCAGTAACACATGCAACACACACACAAAACACAAAGACAAAATGATCATAGGGTGAATGAGATGTGAGATGACTCAGTGGGTAAAGGCACTTGCCGCCAAGGCTAATAACCTGGGTCTGAGCCCAAGGCCCTTTTTGGTGGAAGGAGAGAACTGGCTCACACAGGTCGTCTCTGACCTCCACTAACACTGCTGCCCAACAACAACAACAATAAAGGAAAGAAAATACCAATATACTCTAAATAAATGCAAAAGAAAGATTGCTCCTGGATGAAAGCCCTGAGGATGAGGGGCAAAGGAAGTGTGTCAACTAGTTTCTGCTAATTCCTTGTTTGTACTTCCTGGGGTTCATGTGCAACAATAAAGAGCTGAAAAGCTCAGAGCCGAAAAGGTGTTAGGGATCCTTCACTGTGAGCACCTTTGACCCAAGCGTTTGGCAGATGGATCAGCTGTCCTGGAAGCCCCACGTTCTGCATCCACACAGCAAGAGCCCAGTGCCATGTAACCTGGACCACCAAGGTCTTTAATAGGCTCCTGTGACCTTGACAGAGGCCTAACCCCACAGAGTTCTGGTTTCCTTATCTGAAATACAGGGAATTAAATGAAATAAGATTCTGCATCTCCGAAGAACTCCACAATTGCTTCTCCCCCACCGTCTCAAATAGAAGAACCCCACAATTGCTTCTCTCCTGCCTTCTCAAATAGCTTGTCCATACTTCAGCTTTTTTTTTTCTGTGTAGAATAAAGACAGAAAAGCTGAATAACTGCATCAACTGGTGTAAATCCTTTTATGGCCCTCAATCTACATTGCTAACCTTGTCTCCTTAGGGGTACCAGCCGGATAGCCACCAGCAGCACAAAACCTGCAGGTCTCAAAACACTCCTGGCAGCACAAAATATTAAAAATGTTTCCTATTGGTGATTAAAAAAGGAAAGTCCTTTATCATGTTGTAAATTGTAAGTCTTTGATTAGTCATGGGAGTTAGTATTTTCCCACGAGTATGTCCTCTGTTCAGGATTTATCTGTTTGTGACCTTTGCCCGTTGGATTGTTACTGTTTTTTTCTTATCAACATGTGTGAAATATTTTGTATGATAAGGAGTTAACTTCATATGATATGTGTTTGTGGCAAATGTTTATTCTGGTCTTTGGTTCATCTTTTTTTCTTTTTTTAATTTATTTTTGGTTTTTTGAGACAGGGTTTCACTATGTATCCATGGCTGTCTTGGACTCACTTTGTAGACTAGGCTGGCCTTGAACTCACAGAGATCCACCTGCCCCTGCCTCCTGAGTGCTGGGATTAAAGGCATGCGTCACCACACACGGCTCCCCTAAGTCAAATTCCCATCTCTGGAGAATTAGAAACAATTTTATTATTACATTTATTTCTCCCTTCCTCCCTGCTTCCCTCCCTGCCCCCCTTCTCTCTGTGAGGGTGTGTGTGTGTGTGTGTGTGTGTGTGTGTGTGTGTGTGTGTGTGTGTACCTCAGTGTGCCTTTGTATATGCTTAAGCATACCTATGGAGGTTGGAGGACAACTTCTGGGACTTGACTCTCTCCTTCCACCCTGTAAGCTGGGATTAAAGGCATGCGTCACCACACACGGCTCCCCTAAGTCAAATTCCCATCTCTGGAGAATTAGAAACAATTTTATTATTACATTTATTTCTCCCTTCCTCCCTGCTTCCCTCCCTGCCCCCCTTCTCTCTGTGAGGGTGTGTGTGTGTGTGTGTGTGTGTGTGTACCTCAGTGTGCCTTTGTATATGCTTAAGCATACCTATGGAGGTTGGAGGACAACTTCTGGGACTTGACTCTCTCCTTCCACCCTGTGAGTTCCAGGGATTAAACTCAGATCTTTAGGCAAGTGTTTTTACCCACTGAACCTTTGGTCTCCCCGCCCTTCCTATTTATTTTGGGGCCTGGAGGCAATCAAGAGTACTTACTGCTCAGCATAGGACCCACATTCAATTCCCAGCACCCTCATGGTGGCTCAAAACTATATGTGGCTCCAGTTCCAGAGGATCTAATGCTGTCTTCTGGCCTCTGCAGATATCAGGCTTGCATGTGGTGCACAGGTAAATATGCAGGTAAAACACTGATGCACATAAAATGAAAAACTAAAGAGGTTTTTTGTTTTGTTTTGTTTTTTAGATAAAGTCTACTATATTTCCCTGGCTGGTCTGGAGCTCTCTGTGTATGCCAGGCTGGCCTCAAGCTCACAAAAATCCACCAACTTGTACCTCTGAAGTGCTGAAAACATAGTTATATATAATTAAAATAATTTTGAGGTCAACTTTCAAGATACCTTAAATACAATCAAAAGCCAAATTGGATTTTAAAAAATTGCAACATACATAGCAGGGAGATACCATGATCAAGAACGTGGTATGGGTGCTGGAATGATGGCTTACTGGTTATGAGCACTGGCTGCTCCTGCAGAGGACTCAGGTTCAATTCCCAGCTCCTACATGGTGGCTCACGATCACCACAACTTCAGTTTCAAGGGATCCAACACCTTCTTCTGACTTCCTCAAGTACCAGGTATGCACATGATGCACAGACATACATGCAGATAAAACATGAATGCACATAAAGTAAATAAATAACATTTTCCTAGCCTGAAGATCATCCATGCATTCCACTTGGGATGTACTGACCCCTACCAGTTTGTAGTAGTGGGGGGACTGATTTCTCGCTTTCCTCAAAAAGTATTGCTAGTGGTGCGTACCTTTCCTCCAGAGGGAGAGGTAGCCCGATTGAATTTTAGCTCAGCCAGGGATACAAAGTGAGACTGTCTAAAAATCAACAACAAAAACCCAAAACAACAACAGCAGCAGCAGTTTAATCCTGTATGAGGAATTCATTCCTTAAACAGAAGAAAAGCTCCAAATATCCGTCAGAAACCAGGAACCCACTAGAAAAAAAAAAAAAAGTAAAAGGGGGCAGGGCTGGGAATGCACCTCACTGGCAGAGAGCTTGCTTGCCTGGCATCTTGAGGCCTGAGTTCAATACCTGGTGTTGAGGGGGAAGGGAGAGGTCATACATATGAACAGCCAAGTTGCAGAAGAGAGCATGAAATATCAAACACGAAAAGAGAGCAGCAGCATGACAGGAGAAAAGACACTGTGAGGCCTGGAGGCCGCACCTCATTCCTCCCCTGCCAGGTCAAAGTCGATATTTGTGTATGGTGCTGGAGCTGAAATCTAGGGCCTAGAGAGCTGGCCAAGTGCTTTCCTACCGACCCTCATGTCCAGCTCTTTTTAAGTATTCTTTTTTTTTTTTGCTGCTTATTACTTATTAATTTATTTTTATGTGTATGAGTGTTTGCTGAGGAGGCCAGAAGAGGGCATCAGATCCCCCTTAACAAGTTTCGGGCAGCTATGAGCTGCTGGGTGTGCTGGAAACCGAACCCAGGTCCTCTGTAAGAACAAGGTCCTCTTAACCACGCAGCCATCTCTCCAGCCCCATTGTTATTTTTTCCCTTGTCTCTTTTTATACTGGGTCTCAAGTAGCTCGGGCTGGCCTTGCAGTCCCTAGGTAGCTGAGGATGACCTGAAATGGCCCCTAATCATCCTGCTTCCACCTCCCAAGCGCCAAGGTTACAGGCTCGCACCACACCCAGCCAGGTGTGCATTCTTGCCTGGGAAAGGCAGAGGGTTAAACCGAAGAGGCTGCTGGCTGACCTCTTAGGATTCTTTGTGGTGTCGGAGTGTTGCAATTGTCCTGACCATGCTTGTATTCCTCTCACGGTGGATGGGTCAAGAAACTGGCTATAATTAAGAGAAGACTAATAGTTTGTGGTTAGTCACGGGTGACTGCAGGTTTGAGTCTTGGTTCTGTCCCCTGCTGCCTGCAGGACACCGGGTAAAGTATTAACCCTTTTTCTTTTCATTCTGTTTATATGGGACGGGTCTCATGTTAGCCCCAGCTGTTCTGCAATTCCCAATGTGGCTCAAGTATGACCTTGAATCCCTGAGCCTCTTATCTTCACCTCCCCAGGACTAGGATTACAGTCTGAGGTCACCACACCAAGCTAAACAGTTAACCTACGAGCCTCAATTTTTCCGTCTGTGAGAGGAGGATAGCACAGTGCCTGTTTTATTGGGTTGCTATGACAAAGGGTGCATTTGTGTAAGGAAAGTATTTTGAACAATGCCTTGCAGATAATATCATATTGTTGTTATTATTATTATTATTATTGCCAAAGGTGACCCTAAAGTCTGGACAGAGAGAGAACACCTGCTCATATAATCAGGAAACTAGACATGGTGGCCACCCTGTATGAACTGGAATCTTTAAAATGTACCATCTTCATCAATCTTCCAACATTCTTCTAAGCTTGGCTTTACTATTTCCATTTTACTAAAAGAAAAAAGCAAAAGGTGGAGAGGTGAAGTTTCCTGTCAAGCATCACACCGCCTAGGAGGCCCAGGGCCAAGACTGAAACTCAGGTTTGGGTAGGTTCTTTCCACATCTGCTTGAGGCCATGCACCAAAGACGATCTTTCCTCAGCCTCCAAGGGCACGCACCCTCTTGTCCACTGAGGCTGGAAAAACCCAGCCCAGAACCTGATGCTGGGCCCCAACTGGAATGCTTGCCAGGTTGCTATGCAGCCATGTGACCAGCTAGTTTATAGAGAAGTTGGGGAACATTCCCACACCCTGGTCCCACCCTGAGGCTGGATTCCTCAGGCCAGAGAGGAGTCTTCACCCCTAAGAACTTGGCGGATGCTCAGGCCCTGCCAGAGGCTGGGATCCTTTCCCTCTGCTTGGGGTGCAGGTCTGAGGCCCCCCCCAACACACCCTCAAACTATGCAATGACCTGTTTCTAAATAGATCTCATTTGGGCCGTGACTTTGAATGAGTGCCAGCAGGCACCAACCAAAAATAGCCTACTGCACTGTTATTTTCATGGCTTAAAAAAAAAAAAAAAACCTGCAGAACACAGCGAGTATTTTTATCCTGGGCCTCGTTTAGAATAGCGACGCCTATTTACCGGGAGGGCAGAGACTGCGGTTGGTTTGAGACTGGGACTGTGCAGCCCTGTGGATCCTCTGGAGCACAGGAGGATCCTCTGCCTCGCAGGGACAGGCCACAAGTCTGCAATTTGTCACCTTTGCTCACAAATAAATAGCGACCCTGGTTGTTCTATGCCACACATTTTGAACGGTTCTGGGCCTTCTGGCCTGATCCCAAGCTTGCCTTCCATTGCTGGGCACCTCAGCCAGATCACTGAATTTTTTTTCCTCTTGTTTCTTGAGACTGAGTCTCATGTAGCCGAGGCTGGCCTGAAACTGCTGATTCTTCGCCTCCGCCAGTGCTGTGAATACAGGTAGGTATGCTCTATTAATGCACCCTCGAAGTGGCAACCCTCCTCCGTCAACCCCCTGAATGCTGGAATCACAAGCATGGGCCAACATACCCAGCTTACACGCTTTTTGTTTTGTTTTGTTTTAACTACCAGAAAAAACAAACTTAGTTTATTTTGATTTAAAAAAAAAAAAAACAAGAAAGAAGAAAGCTTACATTCCCCCAAAGTAAGCAGTGTGTTTCAGCAGCCAATACCACACATTCTGGAGCCAGGCTGCCTGAGTATAAAACCTGGCTCTGCCACTGCTCATCTGGGTGGCCCTGAGTCATGTGCTGAGTGACTAGATGCCTCCCCTCCCTCACCCGTGGACTAGAGGCTAACAATAGCTTCAACCTAACAGGACAGGCATGAGACCTCATGTGCAGAGAGCTAGAAGCAGCCACTGACATGCAGTGTGGGTTCTGTAAAAACCTGTCCTCACTGAACCCCCAGACCAGGGAAAGCAGGAGAGATACCGGTGGGGCACTCAGCTTGCTGCTAAAGTGCTGGGAGGAGGGGCCGTACTAGGACGCCTTTTAAGGTTTCTTTGTTGCTCAGATTGAGGGAGAAGACTAAGGGGGAGAGGGTAAAGAGCCCTTGGCCTTCAACCACACACTCATGTGCCTCCTGTTCAACTCTCCCGACTCCAGGAACCCTGACAGCCACTAGCTGACCCACAGGGGGACACACAAGTGTCCTGGTGCCTACCCTTCAAGGAGAGGTGGTGCTTGCCAATCTGGTGGTAATTTATTTCTTCATTTTACAGATATGAGGACGCTGAGGCTCAGAGATGAAGAGTGATTTTCCCCACGGTCAGGCGGTATCATAATACTTCATTAAGGGGGCACAGAGTCAAACCAGAGAATTGAACTCAGGACCTTGAGAATCCCAGGCAAGGCCTCTACCACTGAAACATACTCCCACCATACTCCTGTGTGATTTTAGTGCAAAGCTAGAGCTGACAGGCTGTGGTCTCACTCTAAGCAATTTGTGTACGTATGCATGCATGTATGTATGAATGAGTACCACATTCATGCCCAGAAATGTGAAGAATTTGCTATCAAGAGGCTGAGGCAGGCAGATCTCTGTGAGTTTGAAGCCAACCAGCTGTTGATAGATAGAGTTCCTATCTTTATTTTTTGTTTTTTTAGTTTTTCGAGACAGTGTTTCTCTGTGTAGTCCTGCCTGTGCTGGAACCCACTCTGTAGACTAGGCTGGCCTCAAACTCAGAGAAATCCACCTGCCTCTGCCTCCCGAGTCCTGGGATTAAAGGCATGTGCCACCACGCCCAGCAATTTTTATGTCTCTTGTTCCAAGGCAAAGGAAAAATATTACTGTGTCCGGCTGTGTGTAAGTTCACTGATGCCCTTGTGATCTCTAACGTTGCAAAGCTTTAGAAGGCGGTTCTAAATAGAACATCTTGAGTTAATTGAAGTGTGTTGTGAAATGTTTGCTGTGGTTTCCTAAATAACCAGTGTTTACAGGGAACAATAAATTTCTGTGAACCACTAAAAAAAAAAGCCAGTACAAAGAGAAGAGAAAATACATGTCAAGCTCCCACTGTGGGGCTCAGCACAAGGAGTTGGCACCTTCTCAGGAGAGAATTAGAAGACAGACCACACCTATGCCAGAGCATTTGCAAACCTTGTCCTCAATCTTCCTACCTACCAGAAGAGAATATGTGGGAAAGCCTAGCAGAGAGAAAGGGGGAGGCCCCAGGCCCCATTGTCTCAGCTCAGGGTCCCAGCTGTCTCCGACAAGGTCTCAGCTATGTACATGAGCCATGTTGGGCATTCCAGCCCAGTTAAGGCACAAATGCCTTCTGTCCCCATCAGCATGGCATGGAGCTGAGCCCAGGCTATCTGCAGACTCATCAGTGATCATCATCATCATATCCATGGTCCCTAAGTGCCCGTGTACGTAAGTCATACAGCCGGGAGCAGACAAGGGCCCAAACCAGAAAGCAATGTTAATTGTGGGGTTTTTTGTTTGTTTTTGTTTTTATTTTTAAATGACACAAGGTTTGCTATAGAGCTTTGGTTAGCCTTGAACTCATGGCAATCCTCCTGCTTTAGCATCTCAACTCCTGGGATAACAGAGGTAATCTGTCACTCAAGACTAAGTGTACTTGTATTGAGCCGGGCGGTGGTGGCGCACGCCTTTAATCCCAGCACTTGGGAGGCAGAGGCAGGTGGATCTTTGTGAGTTCGAGGCCAGCCTGGTCTACAAAGTGAGTCCAGGACAGCCAGGGCTACACAGAGAAACCCTGTCTCGAAAAAAACAAAAAAAAAAAAAGTGTACTTGTATTGGAGCTGATCTTAGTGTCATACATAAGAAACACAGATGTTTTTCTTTTTTCTTTTTTCTTTTCTTTTTTTTTTTTTGGTTTTCTGAGACAGGGTTTCTCTGTGCAGCCTTGGCTGTCCTGGACTCACTTTGTAGATCAGGTTGGCCTTGAATTCACAGACAGCCTCCTGCCTCTGCCTCCCAAGTGCTAGAATTAAAGGCATGCACCACCATACCTGGCTAGCCCCTACAATTTTATTTATGTTTGTTTGTTTATTTTTGTTTTTTTGAGACAGATTTGCTATGTGTAGCCCTGGATGTCCTAGAGCTCATTCTGTAGACCAGGCTGGCCTTAAACTCACAGAGATCCATCTGCCTCTGCCTCCTGAGTGCTGGAATTAAAGGCATGAGCAAGCCACTACCGCCTGGCCTCAGTTTTATTTTAATTTACTTGTAGCAGTATTTTGCCTACACTTGTGTGACTGGTACACACAGAGGCCAAAAAGGGTGTTATAGTTCCTGGAACTGGAGTTACAGTCAGTGGTAAGCTATCATGTGGATCCTGGGAATGGAACCCTGGTCCTCTGCAAGAAGGAAGATCCAGAGCCTGGGACCAATAGCCCGCTAGAGTGAGTGATCAGAAAGGGGAACAGAGTTCAAATCAGCATGTGTCTCTGTGCCTGGAGCTGAACTTACAACATTCCAGAATCACTGTGGACAAGTAAAGATTTCACCCTCATGTCCTTCTATTCGTTTACATATTTAATTTGTTTGCGTGTGCATGTGCAGGTGTGCACAGCCCACGACTGAGGATGCAGCTCACTTGGTAGAGTGCCTGTGTAGCATGTATGAAGTCCTGGTTCAATTCCCAGCACCACATAAATCATTTAAAAACAAAAGCAAAACAGAGTCTCCCACAGTCCAGGCAGCAGTCTAGCCTTGGTCCATGCCCCCACCTGCCTTGCCAGTTTGAATGGCAGCAGACATACTGAGCACTATGCACTGGTATTCTCAGCATCTGGGGTTCAGGCCTAAGAGGTATAGCTCTCCACTGTCACTCTCAGCAGCCCAGGGAGTTCCTCTGAGCCTTTCAGGGTCCTCATCTCAGGCCAAACAAAGGTTGATGGCTTCTACACAGAAAAGAATTTCAGGGCTGACCAGTTTATGAAGCAGAGTTGTGGTTAAATGCAGATGTATTACAGAGTGCTGTAGAGATGGCTCAGCAGGTAAAGACACTTGCTGCCAAGCCTGATTGCCTGAGTTCAAGCCACAGGACCTACATAGTGGAAGAAGAGAGCAGACTCCTGGAAGTTGCCCTCTGACTTCCTATGAAAGCCTTTGCACATGTCCACATACACACACAAATTAAATAAATATAATAAAAAATTAATTAACATAGGATTAAGCATAAGGGTTAAGAGAGAGTGGTGCAGGGCTGGAGAGATGGCTCAGCAGTTACGAGCACTGGTGGCTCTTCCAGAGAGGACCAGGGTTCAATTCCCAGCACCCGCATGGCTGCTCAAAACTGTCTGTAACTCCAGTTCCAGGGGATCCGACACCCTCACATAGACATATATGCAAGCAAAACAACAATGCACATAAAATTAAAATAAATGCATTATGAGAGGGGAAAATGGTGTGAGAAAGTGTGTGTGTGTGTGTGTGTGTGTGTGTGTGTGTGTGTGTGTGTGTGACAGAGAGAGACAGAGACAGAGAGATGTGGACTTGAGAGAAGAGTCTCTGAACATAAGACATATCCAACATAGACACAGGCTCCTGAAGGGAGAATGGCTGCTCATTGTTAAAAATAGGAATTTCATGGGTTTGAAGTTACTGTATTTAAAGGGTTGTCAAGAAACCTAAATTAGGAACCAGTCATTGCAGTGAAAGCCTTTGAAATCCAGGGCTTGGGAAGCAGCAGAGGTAGGTGGATTACTCTGAGTTCCAGGCCAGCCAGGGCTACATAGAGACCCTTGTTCCAAACAAGCAAAGAAAGGTAAATTAGGTAGGTCCTCAGGTGGTTCCAGAAGGGAAGGTCCTAGTTGAGAAGGTAAAGTCCAGCTCCCAGGGACACAGGAATGTCAGATATCTCTACTGCAAACACAGGTTTTGTTTGAGATTCTCAGGCCCTGTGGGGAAAGGAATGAAGCCCCACCCAAGGTCATATATATTTAGGCATTAAGCCTGGATCATTGGTACTCTACATAAAATATCTGTACGCCAAGGGAATGTTCCCTAGGCGTGAACAGTCTTTACAGCAAACATTGATTGTGTTGGAATCCTTGCTTCTCTGCAGGAGGTAGGCTCTACTCAGACTCTGAAGTGAGGGGTTCTTTTCCCTTCCTGTGTCCCCATAACTTTCCTGACTTCTGTCTTCCCTCAGATATGTGGGGCCTGAGAATTTATTACTTTGGCTCACAGGCCTTCCACCCCAGGGCCTCATCAACACTTACTGAGAAACTTGACTTTAAGCCCAGGCCTAAGGCTAATCTCAGCTGAGATTTGGGGGGCTGTGGAAGGTGGGAGAATAGCTGGTTTTGCACATGAAAGATGCAGGTGCCTTGAAAAGCCAGAAGAGGAAATTATTTGCCCTGGAGCAGGTGTTACAGGTGGTTTGTGAGCTACCTGAAGGGGGTACTGGGAACTGAACTTGGGTCTTTTGGAAGAACAATAAAGTGTTTTTTACCTCTGAGCCACAAAATAGACTATGGTGACTAGTCTCCAAAGAAGACCCTCAGTGACTTAGGCCTCTAGGTGCTCATACCTTTGGGTCGTCTTCTCCCATGTGGGTCCTGGTCTGGTCCTATGGCTTTGCTTTAGCCAACAGAAGGAAGTGGAAGTGATGCTGGGCCAGCTCTGGGTTGATGTTGAAGAGAGCCTCACAGGGTCTGTTGAGGAAACCCTAAGCCACTTTGTACCAAGAAAGTCTGCATAGACAGGTTCTGAGGGTAGGAGACAAGGCTGAAGCTGCTAGAGAAAGCCCACCAGAGCCTAGGCATCCCACCTTCCCGAGCTGTCAGATATTTGGATGTCATCGAATAGACAACTGGCCCCAGTCAGCCTACAGAGCCCCAAGAAGCAACAAAATTAAGGCATTTGTTGTTGTCATTCTTTCTCTTTGAGATAGGGTCTCCTGTAGCCTAGGCTGGCCTTGAACTCCTGATCCTCCAACCACCATATCCTAAGTGCTGGAATCACAGTCATGCATGCAACACCAGCTAGCTCAAATACTATTTATTATTATTATTATTATTATTATTATTGCTGTTGCTTTACATTTTATTTGTTTCATTTGTGCATATGTATGTTTGTGGGGGAAGGGCTGTGTGTCATTGCATGCATGTGGAGGTCAGATGACAACTTATGGGAGTGGCTCTCTCTTTCTTGTGGG
Source organism: Lophiomys imhausi (assembly GCA_907164525.1). Taxonomy (NCBI): domain Eukaryota; kingdom Metazoa; phylum Chordata; class Mammalia; order Rodentia; family Muridae; genus Lophiomys; species Lophiomys imhausi. Next base: position 9,162,742 of record CAJQZJ010032121.1, read on the forward strand.
AGTTAGTTCTTTTCTTTCCATGTGGGTTCCAGGAATTAAGGTCAGGTCATCAGGCTTGGTGGCAAACCTCCTTAACCACTGATTCATCTTCTGGCCCAAATGATGGGTTTTGGTTTTGATTTGGTTTTGGTTTTGGTTTTGGCTTTGACAGGGTTTCTGTTACTCGGCTGCTACAGGCTGCTCTCTAACTCACAAGTGCCTATGTCACCATGCCCAGCAATGTTGGTAAGTATTTTTTAAAGTTTTTTTATAAGATTTTTAAAATTTACTTACTGGTGTTTTTGAGACAAGTTTTCTCTGTGTAACATTACTGACTGTCCTGGAACTCCCTTTGTAGATAGACGAGGCTGGCCTTGAACTCACATGCCTCCTCAGATTAAAGGCATGCACCACTATGCCCAGCTTTAAGATTTATTTTTATTTTTATCTTATGTGTATGGGTTTTTTGCCTGTGTATATCACTGTGTACCATATACATGCATGGTGCCCAGAAGAGGGCACTGGATCCCCTGGAACTGGAGTCACAGGTGGTTGTGAACCACTATGTGGGTGCTAGGAACTGAACGTGGGTCCTCTATAAGACAGCCAAGCACCCTTAATCATGGATCTATCTCTCCAGCCCCAATGCTGGTCATTTTGAGCCATTAAGTTGTAGGATATTTGATATGCAGCAATAAATAACTACAACACCACTGACCACATTTATACAGAGCACCAAGAACAAGGGTACCCACTAAAAGCATCCTGCAGTCAGCTTGAAGCCAGTGCAGGCCACAGAGTGAAACTGAAAAATGAAGCAAGACCATAACTTCAGCTCATGGCTGGGGTGAGCTTTCTCAGAGTGAGATGGAAGGAGAGTCAAGAACTGAAGGCTGAGGACTCTGTCAGTCAGTACCAGCAAACCATACAGAGAGGGACAGCAGGGAGATAGGGCTAACCTGACAGTGCCAGGCAGGGAGAGGCAAGACAGGATGCAGGAAATGGGATCAACCAAGTCCTGTCACAGGAGGATTGAGGACGTTTATAGAGGTGTGTGGCCTCTGGGAATCCATTTCAGTTTTCCTTCTGCCTGTCTGTCTTTCTTTTTTTAAAGTCTATGTGTATGTGAGAGAGAGAAAGGGGGCCAGACAGGCAGGTAGACAGACAGACAGACACAGATAGAAAGTATGCCACCTATGTGCAAGTGCCCTTGGGGTCCAAAAGGGGGTGTCATCTTCCCTGAAGATGGAGTTATGGGCAGTTGTGGATTGTCTAAAGTGAACTTTGGCCACCTGTGAGCAAGTGTTCTTGACCACTGAGCCGTCTGTCCAGCCTCTTCTTGACCACTGAGCCATCTGTCCAGCCTCTTCTTGACCACTGAGCCGTCTGTCCATTCTCTTCTTAACCATTGAGCTGTTTGTCCAGCCTCTTCTTGTTTGTTTAGTTATTATGTATTTTAAATGTAAGGAATTTTTGGTTTGGTTGCTTGTTTTTTTGTTTGTTTTTGTTTAGTTTGGTTTGGTTGTTTTCAAGACAGGGTTTCTCTGTGTAATAGCCCTGGCTGTCTGGACTCACTTTGTAGACCAGACTGGTCTCCAACTCACAGAGCTCCACCTACCTGTGACTCCAGAGTGCTCAGACTGAAGGAGTATGCCAACATGCTTGGCTTTTTGTTTGTTTTGTTTTTGTTTTTGTTAGCTTGATGGTATATTTCGTTAATCTTTGTACTCTGGAGGAAGAGACAGACAGATTTCTGTGAGTTTGAGGCCAGCTTGGTCTACATAGTGAGTTCCAGGCCAGCCAAGGCTACAGGGTGAAAGACTCTATCTCTAATTAATTAATTAATTAATTAATTAATTAATATTTAAAAAGATTTATTTATTTTTATTTTCTGTATATGAATGTTTTTTCTGCATATATATTTGTGTGTACCATGTGTGTGCCCGGTACCAGCAAAGGCCAGAGGAGAATATCAGATCCCATGGAATTTGTGTTTCAGATGGTTGGCAAGCCACCATGTATGTGCTGGGAATCAAACACAGGTCCTTTCCAAGTGCATCCACTTAACCACTGAGCCATCTCTCCAGCCCATATTTACTTATTTTTAGTTTGTGTATGTGTGTGTGTGTGTGTGTGTGTGTGTGTGTGCGTGCGTGCGTGTGTGTGTGTGTGTGTGTGCGTACACATACATGCAAATGCATGAAGTGTCCCCTGAGGTAAAGAAGAAAGCATCAGGTCTCCCGGATCTGCAGGTGGTTGAGAGCCACCCACTGTGGATACTGGGACCCACACTCAGGTCCTCAAAAGAGCAGTATGGTTTCCTGGCCACTGAGTCATCTCTCCAGGTTCACATTTCCGTTTTCCATAGACTCAGCCCATCATTCATCTTCCTGTCAACCAGCATGAAGGGAGAGGGTCTATAGAATAGAGACTACAAGAGTGCCACAAATGTTTCCAAAGAGAGAGTCTGAAAAAACACAGGTGTTCAGCAGCAGCACTCACTTCAGAAATGTAAGTTAAAACTAACCACCTGGCTGACTATGCAAGGCTTGGGCTCAATCCCCAGGACTAAATTAAAAATCAAAACAAACAAACGAATACTACCTAAATTGCCACAATATTTTATTTGACAACCACTGTACCAGCTGAAAATGAAATCGAGGCATCTCAGTACTTCCTAAGGATGCTGAGCAAGTGGGTCTGTCTTCCACTGTAGTAGGAAGGTAACATACCATTCTCAGGGAACAAACAGTCTGTCATGGATAGGTCTGGTTGAAGATGCATACGGTGTGAGTCAGGTTTTCCAGGAAAGCAGACTCTGAACAGGAGGTTGATATATGGGAAGATGTCTTAGTTACTTTTCTGTTGCTTTGGTAAAACATCATGTCCAAGCCAACTTGTAGATGCAAAGGTTTATTTGGCTTATGGTTACTGAGGGGTGAGTCCATTCTGGCAGGGAGACCCATGCTGAAAGATTACATCTTGAACCACAGCATGAAGCAGAGAGAGTTAACTGGGAATGGCATGCAGCTTTGAAACTTTAAAGCCCACAGTCTTCCTTCAGCACGGCCACACCTCCTAAATGTACCCAAACAGCACCACCAACTGGGGGCCTGTGAGGGACACTGGCATTCAAGTCACCACAGAACTCTCAGGAATACAGGTGGTGTGTGTGGGGGGGTGAAGTTTCTTATAGGAAAAGGAAGAATTCTGAGTTATAACAGAGAATTCTGCTGTTGAGATGGCCCTTAGGGTGTGTGTTAGTCACTGTTCTTATCACTGTGACCAAATACCTGATATGAGGCACGCTATGACACACTAACGATGGCTATCAGTTTTTAAGAGACAGTCTATCATGTTAGGGAAGGCAAGGCAGCGGGCAGTCCCACGGTGGTGGAAGCACGTGACGGCTTGTTCATGTTTCAGTGGACTGACTGTGATCAGCTGCCATCTCCTTTTTACTTCCTCATTCACTCTGGAGCCCCAACTGTGGGATATTCCTGCCCAGTTATGAGGCAGACCCTCTCCACTCAGTTATCCCTCCTAGGAAGGCTCTCAAAGATGCCACCCTAAATTGTTCTTCACTAATGGCTTAGGCATTTCTTAGTCCAGTGATGTTGACAATCACAATTGTCCATGTCAAGGTCCCATAATTTTGTGCTTCTGTGTTGGCCCATCATTGGCTAGGCCATGCCCTAAAGAAGCTGTAACCTCTTTCATTAGTTGGTCCTGCAGAGATCCAGGCAACACACTACAGCATCCACTCCAGTCCAGCCTCGTGCAGGGTAAATATGACCTCTCTTCACAAAACAATTTAACCCCATCTGAGAACAGTGCCTTTGTAACCCTAATTGTGTGTGTGTGTTGCAAGTCCTTATGCACTCTAGGCAAATGGTCTACTACCGTCTGCACTCTTAGCCTTAGATTTATCTCTTTTCCCGGGTAACAAGAGGGTAGGTGGGATGTCTGCAGCTGTTAGACTACACCTGATCTCAGGTTCCACTGATGGTCATTATCTCCCCATCTACTGCCCATGCTGGGTGGCCTCTCCTTCAGTCAACATCTCTGCCTCTCTAGGTGGGTTGCCTAGTGAGTTGGCCCCGAGCTGTCTGTCCTCCTGGACACTGTGCCTGTATTGCCTGGATCTCCTCATGGCTGCTATATTTTGCTGATTTACCATCAAGAATTAATTGTGGAGGAACCAAGAAGCCACTCCAATAGTCAGCTAGAGTGAGTCACAAGAAGTCTCGGGTAAAGACACACTTCTTCCTACTTCCTCCATATGAGAACGTTCAATTAACCTGCCAGGACAATAACCTTTTGTTTGCTTGTATGTATGTATGTTTGTGACAAGGTGACAAAGTCTTGCTACAGAGCCAAGTTTGTGTGTTTGCGTGTGTGTGTTGTGTGAATTATGCCTTATGTGTTCAGATGGCTGTGGGAGCCATAAGAGGACATCAGGTCCTCTGGACTTGGAGTTAGAGGGAACAGGGAATTGAATTCAGGTTGTTTAGAAGAGCAGCAAACATTCTTAACCACTGAGTTGCCTCTCCAGCCCCACAGGATTATCTTTTAAATATTTATTTTTTTTATTTATTGTTAGTGTGTGAGTTTGGGCAGCATGTGTCACAATGCACATGTAGAAAACAGGAGAGTCAGTTCTCTCCTTTCACCATGGATTCTGGGGATCACACTGAGGTCTCAAAGCACACACAGTCAGTGCTTTTTACGCACTAGGCCATCTCATTGGCTCTTTTGTTTTCAAGCTGGTCTTGGCCTCTCCATCCTCCCAGATCAACTTCCTGAGTGCTAGAGTTCAGGCTTGTGCCACCATGCCTAGTCAAAACAGAGTCTTAGCAGAGCGGAAGTCCAGGTAATCAAAGCATAGGGTCTGAATGATCACTCCAGGTGGCCCCAGGATAGCACACCCCTTCGACATGTCACCATGGCCTCTAGCACAAGACACATCCCGTGAAAAGGGGGAAAATAATAGGGTACAGAGTGGCAAGTACCCTTCCTCAGCTTTTGGTAGGCCATGTGTCTTTTGGGCAGAGAATGGAGTTTTCAAGGGAATTTCTAGGTTGAAAAGAACTGTAAAAAAAAAAAATCCCAGAGATGAACAGAAATAGAGTTTGAGAGTCTTTCTTCTTGTCACAGTTCTCACTGTGGGCCTGGAGACCTGAAGTGGACCTGCAGGAAGGTGAAGGAGTGACCAAATCTATGGCTTAGCTGGACTGGAAGTCTTTCAGGCACTGACAGAGAAAGCCTCAAGGCAGGCAGGGGCACCTGTGGGAAGCAACTTGAGGGCATTGACACTCCAGGGAGCACTGAACAACAGCTGAGGTGATTACATGCAGGGATACAACCAGGAAGAGTAAGAACTGTAGTGTCCACGCTTTCCCTATCTGTGGGGTGGAGGGGGGAACCACTGGCTTCTAGATGGGCTGGGAAAGTGCCTGAAAGAAATAAAATAAAATAAGAAAGAAAAAGAAGGAGGGGCTGGAGAGATGGCTCAGTGGTTAAGAGAACTGGCTGTTCTTCCAAAGGACCTGGGTTCAAATCCCAGCACCCACATGGCAGTTCACAGCTGTCTGTAATTGCCGGGCGTAGTGATGCATGTCTTTAATCCTACCAGTCAGGAGGCAGAGGCAGGTGGATCTCTGTGAGTTCAAGGCCAGCCTGGTCTACAAAGTGAGTCCAGGACAGACATGGATACACAGAGAAACCCTGTCTCAACCCCCCTCCCTCCAAAAACAAGAAAGAAAGAAAAAGCAGGAAAGAAAGAAAGAAAGGGTGCCCGAAGGCCCATGAGTGGCTTGCACGTAGGCTACAATTCCAAGGTCCCCTAGGCTAGCAGCTCCTGGGATGTGTCCATGAGTCATATGCAAACCATTAGACCACCTCAGCTGCCTCAGGTATGCTCTGACACTATCTGAGACTGAATCTCTAGATTGCCTGCTGGTTTGGTCCCCTGTTTCTGTGATACAGAGCAGGAGCAAAAGCAACTTGGGCTGGTGAAGGTCCATTTAGCCTGCCAGTTCTGGTCACAGTCCACCACCAAGGGAAAAGTTAGGGAGGAACTCAAGTAGGAGCAGAGGCAGGAGCCATGGAGGATTGATATTAACTGACTTGTTCTCCCTGACTTACTCAGGATGCTTTCCTATACAACCTAGGACCACCTGCCCAGGAGGGCAACTGCTACTATGGGATGAGCCCTTCCACATCAATCATTAACTAAGAAGATGCCCTACAGTCATGGCCACGGGCCAATCTGATGGAGGCAATTGCTCAGTTGAGGTTCTCTCTTCCAAGGTAACTGTAGTTTTTGACAAGTTGACATAAATTAACCAGCACGGATTGACTGAGGCTCTGAACCCTGGAAAGGTAAACCCACACCCCAAATATATGTTGGGCCCTGTCAAGATGACTCATTCCTTCCGGTTTAAAAGGATCTCATGTCATTACTTTGTCTCCAACTGCTGTGGTCTTCCTTGAAGGATGGCAGTCATACTGAAGGATCTATCTCAATTCTTGTCCCCATTAAATCAGACATTCCCGGGGGCTGAAGAGGTGGCTCAGAGGTTAAGAGCACTGGCTGTTCTTCCCAAGGTCC
>CAJQZJ010032121.1:9178456-9205132 GCA_907164525.1 Lophiomys imhausi
CCCTCCCTCTCTCCCTCTCCTTCCCTCCCTCCCTCTCTCCCTCTCCTTCCCTCCCTCCCTTTCTCCCTCTCTTTTCTGTGTATCCCTCATCCCCTCTGTCTCTCACCCCCCTCTTACACACACACACACACACACACACACACACGCACGCACGCACATATCCTCTTTCTTTCTCTCTCTTCTTCCCTCCCTCCCTCTTTGTCTCTCCCTTTTTTCTGTGTATCCCTCATCCCGTCTCTCACCCCTCTTACACACACACACACACACACACACGCACGCACGCACGCACGCACGCACGCACACACATACCCTCTTTCTCTCTCTTCCTTCCTTCCTTCTTTCTTTTATGTGCACTGGTGTTTTGCCTGCATGCATGTATGTCTGTGTAAGAATATTAGGTCCCCTTGGAACTGGAATTATAGACAGTTGTGAGCTGACATGTGGGTGCTGGAAATTGAATGTCTTCTGGAAGAGAAACCAGTACTCCCAACCACTGAACCATCATCTCTCCAGCGGGCCCCTCCCCCCCTCCACTTTAATTTTTTTTTTTTGGTTTCTCGAGACAGGGTTTCTCTGTATATTCTTGACTGTCCTGGACTCACTTTGTAGACCAAGCTGGCCTCGAACTCACAGTGATCGGCCTGCCTCTGCCTCCCAAGCGCTGGGATTAAAGGCGTGCACGACCACACCCGGCTTAAAATTTTAATACATAGATTAAATATTTTTGTGTGCCTGCATCTCTTTGCTTTGTGTTTAATTTCAGAATATGTATCTTTAAACAAGATAGTCCCTGCTTGGGAAGTTTGTATAAACAAAGTCATATGTTTTCATTCAATATCATGGTTGTGGGCACTGAAGACTCAGCCATTGAGAGATTACTGATCTTGCAGAGGTCCAGAGTCCAGTCCCCAGCACATGCATGGTGGCTCACTACAGCCTGTAACTCCAGATCCAGGGAACCTGACACCCTCTTTGAGGGTACCAGGCACTCGTGTACACATTCTCACACTCACACATGTACACATAATTAAAATGATCAAGCAAATTATGCTTGTGAGGTTCATCAATAGTATTCCATGAAAATGTGTTTTCTCTTAAAATTAATATATTATTAGCATATGGGTGTATGATGTAGGGCCACGGCATGTACATAGAGGTCAGAGGACAGTGCTAGGGAATGGGTTCTGTCCTTCCACCACATGGTTCCTGAGGATGGAATTCAGTGTGCCAGGCCTGGGTGGTAAGCTCTCTTACCTGCTAAGTCATCTCACTGATTTATTGGCATTGCCGTACAAGGCAGCACAGTATATGATTCTGCAATAATTTCTTCTCCCTTCTGCTCATGGACATGTGGACGACGTCCAAGTTCGGGCTGCCTTGCACAGCATGGCTGCAAACCTTCTAACTGTCCTCATGCTGTGTTGCATAAAGCTGTCCATTCCTCCCAGATACATTTGTAAAAGTGTACCTCTGATTGTATTGGATGATGTCAGAGAGTTTTCCAAAGCAGCTAAACAAATGCCCATATGTTCCTGCCTGTCACAGTGCTTGTTCCTACTGCTCTATTTGACGACATCTGTATCACCAGACACTAATTGTCACCTGTCTGGTAGATGTGTAGGGTAGCCCATTGTCTTTTTAATTTAGGTATTTCCCCCCCCCCTTTTTTTTGTCAGTTTCCCTCCACCTTTCTCATCACACCAGGAGAAGAAAAAAAACCTGCTGGAGAGAGATTATATAACACCAGCCAGCCTGTCACATCGCCCAGCCTATGAGGAGCACTACAAGCCAGAGGGCCAGAGCAGGGAACTGGGGCCCTCCAGCCTGATATCACCACACAGAGGGGGATGGGAAACCCACACCTGCCTCCAGTCCAAGTCCCCCACACCCTGTTCCAGGCACTGGGCTTAGCAGAGGCAGCAAAAGCCCTGTGCCCATCCCCCAATACAAGGCTTCCCATTCTTTCAGGCTGGGTCCTGTTTCTTCTCTAGGCTCATGCCTGCAAGCACAAGGTTTGTATGTCTTCATTCTTAATCTTTTTTTTTTTTTTTTTTTTTGGGTTTTTCGAGACAAGGTTTCTCTGTGTAGCCCTGGCTGTCCTGGACTCACTTTATAGACCAGGCTGGCCTCGAACTCACAAAGATCCACCTGCCTCTGCCTCCCAAGTGCTGGGATTAAAGGCGTGCGCCACCACCGCCCGGCTTCATTCTTAATCTTAAGAGTCTCTCCCTGCATGAAATCTGTGGCAGAGAGAAGGCTAAACTCTAATACAAATTTGCTGTGTGGTCTCAGGTAAAATGCTCTACAACTCTGGGAGTTATGAGAATGAAGAAGGCTCCTGACTCCCCCTCAACCTTCTTACAAAGGTACATGCAGCAAGCACACACAGGGTGTGTATGAAGGGCACAGGAGTCACAACGAAGAACATGACCACTGAGACCCCAAACCCATGTCCATTTCTGGGTTAAGTGGGAAAAGTGCTCTACAGAAGCTCCAGAATTCCCCAACCATGCCACATAACAAGGTTCTCAGCCACTCCCACAAATCATCCCACCCCACCCCCATCCTGGAAGACGCAGGAAGGAAATTCATTCACAGGCAAGGCCATGGGAGCTGGGACAGCTAGGCTTGAGCACTGGGGCTTGGTGGCCAGAGGCCAGAAGGTGGGTGTCAGCGAACACGGACAGGTACCTCGCCAATGCTCCGCTCCGAGGATACCAAAGCTAGGACTGAGAGAACAGAAGGTGGACAGCTCCCAAGGCCAAGTGCACTCAGTAGGCTCCCCTCCGAGACCCAGCCAGAGCAGCCCAAGGTCACCGTCCCAGACGGCAAACTTCCCACAGTCAGGCAGCTCAGACCCACTGAGGGCTAGGGGGAGGGGGAAGATCCGCCACTCACTCAGCCAAGCATGTAGGCCTCGGAGGGAAACTCACACGGGGAGGGCAGGGTGCCGGATCCACCCACTGTACTCCCCTAACCTGGCCCCAAAGCGCCGGTCAGTCACAGGCAGAGCTGGCACTCGGAACAAGCTGGGTAGTCCAGGGCCACTGGGACCCCGAGGACTCGGTGGAATCTCTAGGAGGTCTCCCCGTCCCATCTATGCGGTGGGAGGTCAGGAGCACCGAAGTCCCTTGGGCCAGCCTCACCACTCGCACCAGCTCGGCCCCGCACCGACCAAGAAAGGCCCTGAGAGGTCCGGCCAGATGTTAACAGCTGCAAACTCCTGGCCAGGGGTTCTCCAGCTGGCGTCGCTGACACACCCGACCCGGGGGACCCCACCGGCGCAAGATCGCAGCCGGAGCCACGTGCGTTGAGCTCGCCAAGGCGCGAGGCGGCGGGGGCTCGAGTGCCAGGCGCTGCTGTCACAGCAGACGCCCCAGCACCGCCACCGCCGCCGCCGCCGCCCCGCCCCGCCCCGCCCCGCCCCGCCCGGCCCGGGACGCTCGTGCCAGGGCGCCCGTGCACCCCATGCGCTCCAGACCACCCTGCGCCGGGAAGTGCGGCGTGGGGGAGGGGTTCTTAAAGGGGCCGGCGCCCGTCGCTACTCACCAGCCCCTGAGGGAACGGGGTGTCACGGCGCCCGGAGCTTCGGCCCGGCCCGCGGGATCCTCGGCTGCGCGAAGCGGCAGCTCCGGCGGGGAACAGCGAAGGCGCCGCGTCCACGCGGCCTGGGCGGCGCCGCAGGGCTCGGACCCCCTGGTGCGCGCGGGCGGCGGTGGCGGACGGCGGGGACGCGGCCGAGCGCCCAAGCCGCCTTGATGGTTGTTGATATTTTGCTTCCTTCCTCCTTTCGGGCTCCAAAGGCAACTCCTCCAGCCCCAGACTCGAGGCCGACGTAGGCACCGCGCAGCCTAGCTTGCCTTAATTTAGGTTTAATATACTTAATTAAGTATACTAAGCATGCTTTCAAGTGTTCATCAGTTACCTGACTTTCATCTGAATTGAAATGTCTATCAAGAGGTTGGTAGTTGGGCTGGAGAGATGGCTCAGCGGTTAAGAGGACTGGCTAGTGGCAATTCCAAAGGTCCTGAGTTCAATTCCCAGCAACCACATGGTGGCTCACAACCATCTACAATATGATCTCAAGCCCTCTTCTGGCTGCAGGTGTACATGCAGATAGAGCACTTATATGCATAAAGTAAAATAAAAAAAAAAAAAGAGGTTGGTAGTTTAGCTGAGTAGCAGAGCAATTGCCTAGCAAGTGCAAGGTACTGGATTCAGTCACCAACTCTGAAGAGAAAAGGCAAAATCACACACAAAACAAAATAACAAAAAAAATCAAGGAATATTGTTTGGGTGCTTAAAAATTAATTTGTCAAGTGTAGTAATCCCAGCACTCTGGAGGCAGAGACAGGCAAATCTCTGTGAATTAGAGGCCAGCCTGGTCCACAAAGTGAGACCCTATCTCAAAAAAGGTGCTTATTAATTTTTGTTGTTCCTTGTGGAGTTTTGGTTGGTTTGGTTACATGTGTGTGTATAGGGTGATGCCTACATATTCTGCTTGTGGGGCTAGAAGCTGGGCATCTTCCTCTCTCTCTTTTTTTAGGTTTTTCGAGACGGGGTTTCTCTGTGTATCTCTGGCTGTCATGGAACTCACTCTGTAGACCAGGCTGGCCTTGAACTCACAGTCATCTCCCTGCCTCTGCCTCCTGAGTGCTAGGATTAAATGCTACCACACCCGGCATGTCTTCCTCTCATGCTTTCTGCCTTTTTAGTTTGTTTCCAACCGACTCTCTCTCTATAGCCCTGCCTGGTCTGGAACTCACAGAGATCTGCCTGCTTCTGGAGTGCTTGATTCAGAGGTTTGTGTCACCTCATTTTTTGAGATGGGGTCTATCACTGAACCTGCAGTTTATGATATGGCTGAACTGGCTGACCAGCAACCTCAGATTATCCTCCTTCCTAGCACTGAAATCACAGCCCCACACTGCCATAACAGCCTTATTTACTTTAAAAGTTTTTATTTGCTGGGTTTCTTTCTATTGCTGTGATGACCATGTGAACACCATGACCAAAAAGCAAGTTGGGGAGGAAAGGGTTTATTTCAGCTCATACTTCCATATCATTGTTCATCATGGAAGTAAGTCAGAACAGGAACTCAAGCAGGGCAGGAACCTGGAGGCAGGAGCTGATGGAGAGGCCATGGAGGGGTGCTGCTTACCGACTTGCTTCCCATGGCTTACTCAACCTGCTTTCTTATAGAACCCAGGACCAACAGCCCAGGAATAGCACCACCCACAATGGTCTGGGCCCTCCCTCATCATTCACTAATTAAGAAAATGCCTTGCAGCTAGATTTTTTTTTTTTTTTTTGGTTTTTCAAGACAGGATCTCTCTATGTAACCCTGGGTGTCCTGGAACTCATTCTGTAGACCAAGCTGGCCTTGAACTCACAGAGATCCACCTGCCTCTGCCTCCCAAGTGCTGGGATTAAAGTTGTGAGCCTCCATGCCTGATAATTACAGATAGCTGTGAACTGCCATGTGGGTGCTGGGATTTGAACCTCGGTCCTTTGGAAGAGCAGCCAGTGCTCTTAACTGCTGAGTCATCTCCTCAGCCCCCACAGCTAGATCTTATGGAGGCATTTTCTCAATTGAGGTTCCTTCCTTTCAAATAACTATAGCATATGTCAAGTTGACATAAGACCAGCTGGGCTGTGGTGGCACACACCTTTAATCTCGGCACTGGAGAGGTTGAGACAGGTGAATCTGAGTTCAAGGCCAGCCTGGTCTACAGAGCGAGTTCCAAGAAACCCCCGTCTCGGAAAAAACAAAGCAAAACAGAAAAAGACCTAAGACCAGCCAGCACACTGGGTGTCTTTAAATGGATCATCCAGGTAGATTGCTTGCATTCAGTGCCTGCCTGGTTTATATAGAAAGTTCCGGAACAGCCAGAGCTACATAAAAAAGAGGCCCTGTCTCTAAAAAAAAAAAAAAAAAAAAAATTCTTTCTTTCTTTTTAACTTATATGTGTGCACCCACATGAGTTTATGAGTACCATATGTGTGCAGGTGTCTGAGAAGGCCAGAGAGTATCAGTTCCTTCAGAAGTGGAGTTACAGGTGATTGTGAGTCACCATGTGGGTGCTGGGATTGAACCCCGGTCCTCTCCAAGAGCAGCCAGAGCTCTTAACTGCTGAGCCGTCTCTCCAGCCCTGCCTTTTAATATGGGTTCTGTGATGGAATCCAAGTCCTTGTGTGTATATATAACAAACACTCTACAGATTGAACCTTCCCTGCAGCCTCTGAGTTGGGTTTTTTAGACTGCGTCTTACTCTGTAGTTGCTTGGCTTGAAAGTCATTATGAAGCCCAGCCTGGCCTTGAACATGCAGTGACTCTCTTGCCTTAGACTCTTGAGTTCTGTCTGGGATTACACTCAGGAGCCACCATGATCATTTTATTCCGCTCAGAGTCTCACTGTGCAGCCCAGGCTTGCCTTGAACTTGCAGTATTCTCCTGCCTTGGCCTTCGAAGTAGCTGGGATTACAGTCATGAACCATCGTTCTGGGTAATATGTTCTATAGCTAAAGAATACAGGAGATTGTGTGCTGCCTTAGCGTGTGATATGTTGTCAGCTGTCAGCAATCTGCAGCAGTAATAGTTAATGTGTCTTGTGGGACACTAGGAAAACGTATGCTAGGAGAATCCAAATGGACACTAAGTAAAAAGCTCTTGGGTGTAGGGAAGAGATGGTTCATTGGTTTAGAACACTGGTCACTCTTTCAGAGGACCTGGATTTGATTCCCAGCACACACATGCCAGCTCATACAATCTATAACTCCAGCTCAGAGGATCCGGAGCCCTCTTATGGTGTCCTCAGACCCCATGTATGCACACTGTGCACATGTAGGCAAAGTATTCAGACACATAAAAAATAAAATAAAAAGTGCTCAGCCTCACTGGGTGGTGATGGCACACTCCTCTAATCCCAGCGCTCGAGAGGTAGACCTCTGTGAATTCGAGACCAGCTTGATCTACAGAGGAAGTTCCTGGACAGCCAGGGTTATACAGAGAAACCCTGTCTCGAAACAACAACAAATAATAGAGAAATGCAAATTAAAACATAAGGTACCCTCTCTGCCTAGCATGTTGGCCCATGTTGCATGGTGGATAAACACTGTCCATCACATTTGCCATACAGACTGATGAGGAATAAGATCTGGAAGCAACAAGAGAGGGTCTGAAGAACTTTCAGCTCCATCACCTTCCTGTCAGTCTTCAAAGTCTCACCTCCACCCTTCCAAATACCTCAAGCACCAAGCGCCCTTTAGCAACCTCAGGAAGGTCCCCAGCCTTTAGTGGCTCTTTCCCTAACTCTCCACTTGGGAAAACATGAAGTTCAGGACAAAGAAACCCAGGAGCCAAGGCCTCTGGAGGAAGAGGTATGGCTCTTAACTGCGGCCTTGGGGAAGCTCTGGGGATCTCCAGGTGTCCTCTCTACACTGTTCCTCTCAGATGCTCTGCCTTGGGAACTCCAGTGGTCTTGACCTCCTTGGACCCCAAGTGCCCACCATGTCTGGACTCAGTGACGTCTTTAGACTCCGCCCTCTATGTCAGTCATGAAGCATCTTAGACACTGGAGGAGCCTTGCCCCTCTCGTAGCTCTGGAAACCGGGAAGTCCAAGGTCAAGGTGCCAGCGTAGCTGGTTTACGGTGGAGCTGACCTCGCCCTGGGTCATAGGTGACTCGGATATCTCCTCTCATCTAAAGTCACCAGCCTTGCTGGTTTTGGGGGCCTGCCGTTGTGAACTCACACCCCATTCCCTCCTCACAGACTCTCCCCCACCCCACATACAGCCCCATTGGGGTTAAAGCTTCAGTAGGAGTCTGCATCAGGGGGAACTCACTGAGTCCACGGCACCCTTCTGCCCTCTACTTGGAGACCTGAACAAGCTGTGGGACTGAGGCTATTCATTTTCAGTCTGGGGGACCCATGTCCTCCATTGTCTCACAGCCGGTGTCTGAAGACAGCTGTCTGTCCACTGTGCAGGGTTGAGCTGCTTCATACAGGAGGTCAGGACAGCTTGCCAGTCTTCCTCTGCAGCTCCGCGGATTTCACAATAAGAGGGTCTCCGGGATTTGGGATGTGGGGCGATGGGAACAGGGCTTGCCTAGCGTTCAGGAAGCCCTGGGCTCCATCCAACACCATATGAACTAGGCAAGGTGGCCCAAGCCTGTGATCCCAGCTCTAGGAAGTATGAAGGCAGGAAGATCAGAAGTTCAAAGTTAGCCTCAGGTATATATGGATTTTGAGGCCAGCCTGAAATATAAGAGGCCTTGTTAGGGCTAGGAGGATGGCTCAGTGGTTAAGAGCATTGACTGTTCTTCCAGAGGTCCTGAGTTCAATTCCTAGGAAGCACATGGTGGCTCATAACCATCTATAATGAGATAAGATGCCCTCTTCTGACCTGCATGCATACAAGCAGGCAGAATATCGTATGAATAGTAAATAAATAAATCTTAAAAAAAAAGTTTTAAAAAGAGGCTTTGTATCACAAACAAACAGGGAAGACCTGGTGTCAGGATCTCGGGCTGTTTCAGAGTCACACTGAGGATTTACTGCAGGGGAGACAGATAAGAAAGGAGGCTGGGAGAGCACACCATGATGCACCATTCATCCTGGGAGTGTTCCAGGGCAGCCTTGACCAGATCTTGGAACTGGCCTGAAGCCTTCTCTCTGCTGTAATCTTCTTACAAGGCAGGGAGTATAAATTGGATAATTTTGGACTACTCCAACAATTCTTGTAGCAGCAGACACTCCATCTGTCATTTATTCACTCATCAAATCTTTATTTGCCAGGCTCTGAGACCAGAAGCAGGCTAATACTGACTGGTTACTTGCTATGCTTTTGGCTAGACCCAGCATTCATGAAAACAGACCAAAAGTCTGCAGCTTAGCAGTGTAGGCAGAGGGGAAGGGGTTATCTGCCTCAACCCCAGGGAACATCTGTTAACATCTGGAGACATTTTTCATTGTCACAGCTATGATCAGGGGATTGCTATTGCATGTGACTGACAGCAAGTAGGAATGCTGGGAAGTCCCTAGCCAAACTGAACAGCATGTGCTAAGGCTCAGAATGGGAGAGCTTATGCTATGGTGAGTGGAGCTAGGGAAGAGAGATTACAGGTGAACTGCTAGGTTTTTTTTGTTTGTTTTGTTTTGTTATTGCTTACTGTGTCATAAGCAACAGAAAAAGGAAAAAGACAGTTCATTCTGGTAGTCTGGATCCTTCTAGAAACCAGTGGCAGGGCAAGAGTAAATGTTCAAAGACTTTAAAAAAATTTTTTTAAATTTATTTTATGTATGTACATGCTGTAGCTACATGTACACTTGCATGCCAGAAGAGGGCATCAGATACCATTATAGATGGTCATGAGGCCACCATGTGGTTGCTGGGAATTGAACTCAGGACCTCTGGAAGAGTAGACAGTGTTCTTAACTGCTGAGCCATCTCTCCAGCCAGCCCTCAAAGACTTTTTAAGAGAAAGACTGGGGGGGCTGGAGAGATGGCTCAGTGGTTAAGAGCACTGGCTGCTCTTCCAGAGGTCATGAGTTCAATTCCCAGAAACCACGTGGTGGCTCACAACCATCCATAATGAAATCTGGTGCCCTCTTCTGGCCTGCAGATATACCTGCAGACAGAACACTGTATACATAATAAATAAATCTTAAAAAAAAAAAAAAAAAAGAGAAAGACTGGGTGTGAAAGTATGTAAAGGAGGGAACTGGGAAGGCTGAAGGCTGCCATGGAAGTCTCCAGGTGGGGAGAGGAGGGGAGAGTGGGTGGGAGAAGCCTCCACTTGACACCCAAGGTGAGTGTGTTCACCTGCCATGTTAGGGAGCTTGTGAGCTAATGTTGAGTGTCAGAGGTGTCTGTGTGGCATGGGTCTACCCAGTATCTCTCTTGTGCCAGGGAAGTATGGCCTTGGTCAATTATGATCCTGATCTTGGAGATCTGTCTATAAGTACAGACTCTTGTCCCCATAGCCTGAGGAGGGTAGCTAGAGAGACCTTTCTAAAGCCATCTTGCTATGCCATCCTCTGCCCACCAACTGGAGGCTTCATAGGTTCCACTATCTGAAGATTTCACTGCCTCCTAGTAGTATCACTAAGGGAACCAAGCATTCAACACCCAGCCTTTGGGGATCAGCAACATCTGAACCTGGTCCCTTTCAGGGGACTGGGACAAACAACTGCCACTGTTCTCCTGGGCTTGACCTTTCTCCCAGTGCAGGCTGGCTTGCATGGTCTCAGAGTGCGCTCAGTGCCCCATTGGCCTATGTGAGAATGATAGCATGAGAAGTCTGGTGTCCAGAGTCCAGGATGGCCAAGGACCAAAGCCCCTTTATTTTTCAGTCTTGTCTACCCAGCTCAGGATTCCATGCTTTGTTTTTAGACCCCACGTTGGACCACAGCCTGAGATGTAACCAGAGCCCAAGCCCTGGCCTTGAACTCCAGTGGCATGCAAGGGCTGAGAACCATCAAGGTCAGTGCTGAGCTGGGCCCTGGGAGGCAGCACACTATGCATACAGACCCTTGGCAGAGGCTGGGGGCACAAAGGGTTGACCTTGTGTCCCTCAAATGTGTCCAGACTGCCAAGGATCAAAACGACCACGTCCCTCATCTTGCTCTGGCTCTTTGTCCCACCCTGTTCTTTCTTCTGCTCCCAGCTCAGGCTTTACACTGTGACAGCCCCATCCATGCCTGTACACATGTCTAGTTTTTATGGCAGCTAATAATTTCAGATTTTAAAAAATGATAAATTATAGATTTTACTATTTTAATCTTTTTGTTTTGAGCTCTGGGCATTCAAACCCAGGAACTCTTGTATGCCAGGCAAATATTCAACCATTGACGCTTAGCCCCTTAAAAGAGCTTGTTTTGCTTTGTTGAGACAGGGTCTTACTCTATAGCCCTGGCTGGCCTAGAACTCACCGAGATCCATCTCCCTCTACCTCCGGAGTGCTGGGATTAAAGGGATATGCCGTACTTGGCCCCTCAATTATTTTTCTTAAAATTTAAAAGTTTTTGACTTTTATATGGGCATGTGAGTATGTTTGGGTGTGTGCACAGTTATTTGTGGCAGTCAGAAATCAATCACTTTGTTTTAGGGACAGAGTTTCTTACCAAGGCCAGGGTTACCTGACTGGCCATTAAGCTCCAGAGATCCACTTTTTTTGTCCCCACCTCCCGAGGGCTGGTACTACTGCACCTCGTTTTTTTATGTGAGTGCTAGGAATTGAACTCTGGTCCTCATGGTTACCTGGCAAACACTTTACTGACTGGGCTATTTCTTCAGACCCTAAAGTGTATTTTTAAAAATTTTTATTTTAACATTTTTATAATTTTGGCTTTTGGAAACAGGATCTTGCTATATATATAGCCCAGGTTAGCTTCAAGCTAGTGGCCCTTCTGCCTCAGCCTCCTGAGTGCCGGTACTATAGGCCTGTACAAATAGCCTATTAGGGATAGGCGTGCAATAGGTCTTAAATATATTTTGCATATATTACTAGAAGTTTCTCTTCTGGATCATATGATAATTTTGATTTTATTTATTTTTTTTTAGATTTATTTATTTTGTGTATATGAGTGCTTTGTCTGAATATATCTCTGTGCACCACATGTGTGCCTGATGTCCTTGGAAGTCTCATTGTGTGCAGTGACCAAAGAGGCCACCAAAAGACATCAGATCTCCTGGAACTGGAGTTATGGATGACTGTAAGCAACCATGTGGGTGCTGGGATCGAACCTGGTTCCTGCCCAATAGTAACTGCTCTTAACTGCTGAGCCATCTCTCCAACACTCTCTCTCTCTCTCTCTCTCTCTCTCTCTCTCTCTCGTTTTTCTTTTTTTTTTTTTTTTTGTTTTTTTTTTTTTTTTTTTTTCGAGACAGGGTTTCTCTGAATATCTCTGGCTGTCCTGGACTCGCTTTGTAGACCAGGCTGGCCTCGAACTCACAAAGATCCGCCTGCCTCTGCCTCCCAAGTGCTGGGATTAAAGGCGTGCGCCACCACCGCCCGGCCTCTCTCTCGTTTTTCAAGACAAAGTTTCTCTGTATAGCCTTGGCTGTCCTGGACTCAAACTCAGAGAGATCCGCCTTCCTCTGTCTCCCTGAGTGCTGGAATTAAAGTCGTGTGCCACCACACCTGTCCCTATTTCTTTTTTTCCATTCTGATTTTTTTAAACATATTTATTTATTATGTATACAGTGTTCTGCCTGCATGTATGCCTGCATGCCAGAAGAGGGCACCAGATCTTATTATAGATGGTTGTGAGCTACCATGTATTTGCTGGGAATTGAACTCAGGACCTTTGGAAGAACAGCCAGTGCTCTTAACCTCTGAGCCATCTCTCCAGCTCCCCATTCTTATTATTATTTTTTTTTTTTTGGTTTTTTCAAGACAGGGTTTCTCTGTGTAACAGCTCTGGCTTTCCTGGACTTGTTTTTGTAGATCATGCTGGCCTCAAACTCACAGAGATCCGCCTGTCTCTGCCTCCCAAGTGCTGGGATTAAAGGCATGCGCCACCACTGCCCAGCCCCCCCATTCTGATTTTTTAAAAATATTTCTTATTTATTTTTATTTCATGTGCATTGGTGTTTTGCCTGCATGTATGTCTGTGTGAAGGTGTCTGATCCTCTGGAACTGGAGTTACAGACAGGTGTGAGGTGCTATGTGGGTGCTGGGAACTGAACCTTAGAAGAGCAGCTAGTGCTGCTCTTAACCACTGAGCCATCTCTCCAGTCCCCCTTTTTTGGTTTTTCTTTCTTTTTTTTTTTTTTTTTTTTTTGGTTTTTCGAGACAGGGTTTCTCTGAATATCTCTGGCTGTCCTGGGCTCGCTTTGTAGACCAGGCTGGCCTCGAACTCACAAAGATCCACCTGCCTCTGCCTCCCAAGTGCTGGGATTAAAGGCGTGCGCCACCACCGCCCGGCTCCTTTTTTGGTTTTTCAACACAGGGTTTCTCTGTATAATAACCCTGGCTGTCCTGGACTCACTTTGTTGACCAGGCTGGCCTTGAATTCACAGAGATCCACCTCCCTCTACCTCCAGAGTGCTGGATTACAGGCATGTGCCACCATGCCTGGCTTTCTGATTTATTTATTTATATGTGTATGCACCCGCTTGTCCGTCCCCATGCAAACCAGAAGGCATTGGTTTCCCTAGAACTGAAATTACAGACAGTTGTGAGCTGCCTTGTCAGTGGTGGGAACTGCCTTAGTTACTTTTCTGTTGCTGTGATAAGACACCACGACCAAGATCACTTATAGAAGAAAGAGTTTAATTTGAGCTTACACTGTCAGGGGGTTAGAGTGTGTGATGGCATGGTGGAGGAACAGCTGAAAACTCACATCCAAGTGGGAGACAGAGAGGAAAGGCACACTGGGAATGCTGCCAGCCTTTGACACCTCAAGCCTGCCCCCAAGTGACACACCTCTTCCAACAAGGTCACATTTCCTTATCTTTCCCAAGCAGTCCACCAACTGGCAACAAAATACTTAAAGGCTTGAGTTTATGGGGGCCATTGTCATTCAAATCACCACCACAGAAACCTTATTCAGGGCAGCCAGTTCTCTTAACTGCTGAGCCATCTCTTCAACCCTCAATTATTGTTTTAGTCTTATTCTGGTCTTACCTTCTGTGTGGTTTTTAACTAATTTTTCAACTTAGAATACAAAGCAATAGGTTTCAGCATCTTTTTCTTTCTCCTAAACAACAACAAAATCTCATTAAGTAGCCAATTCAAGTTTGGAGCTTCCTATGCAGACCAGGATAGCCTCCAGCTTGCCTGCCTTTGCCCCCTGAACACTGGGGTTACAGGCCTACAATGGCATGCATGGTCTCTTTGTGTGTTCTCTAGTTTGCCATTGGTTGCCTTTGATATAAAGTCTGGAGCTGAATCAGTTCAGCAGGCAAAGGCCCTCAGGCTAGGCTTGCATACCTGAGTGGAAGGAGAGGATTGAATCCCAAGAGCTGTTCTTTGAGCTGGGCATGGTGGTACACGCCTTTATTCCCAGCACTCAAGATACAGAGGCAGGTGAATCTCTATGAGTTCCAGGCCAGCCTGGTCTATATAGCAAGTTCCTAGCCAGGCAGGGCTAAATTCTCCTTTGGTATCTGTTGAGCTGAAAATACTAAATCCCCTACCCGTTTTTTGTTTTGTTTTGTTTTTTACACAGAATCTCATTAATTCAGATTGTTCTTGAACTTTCTATGTAGCTGAGGCTGGCCTTAAACTCCTGATCTTCCTGCCTTCATTCCCCACCACCACCAGTGCTGAGATTACTGGCATGCAAACCCATGCTCACTGTGTGTGGTGCTGGGGATAAATCAAGAACTTTGTGAACTAGAAACAAGTGCTGTAACTAAACCAGGCCTCTAACACACACACACACACACACACACACACACACACACACACACACACAGAGACACATACACACACGAATGAGCATATACACACACACAGACACACATACACACACGAATGAGCACACACACAGACACACATACACACACGAATGAGCACACACACACACACACACACACACACACAATTTTTTTTTCATAAAAATGTTTGCAACCCCCTTCCTCCCATTCTCATCTGTGCAAATGAAGTCCACAATTTTATGCTAGTCACTATACGTACATTCTTGTTTATACTCGGCAATTGGATTAAGTGCTCACCCCATCTAAATGGATTCAAAGAAGTCCCCAGACATGTTCTCATGCTCAAGAGACCTAAAGGAGTGCTAGGGATATAGCCCAGCTGGTAGCATGCTCACCTACCAGACACAAGGCACGGGGTTCAGTTCCTAACACCACATTACACTGGGTATGGTGGCACACACTTATGATCCCAGCATTCAGGAGGTAAAGACAGGAGGATCAGGAATTCAACATTAGCCTTGGCTACATAGAGAGTTTGAGGTCAGCATGGGCTACATGAGAGCCTCTATTTTTATTTATTTATTTATTTATTTATTTATTTATTTATTTATTTATTTATTTATTTATTTGTTGGTTTTTCGAGGCTACATAGAGAGTTTGAGGTCAGCATGGGCTACATGAGAGCCTCTATTTTTATTTATTTATTTATTTATTGGTTTTTCGAGACAGGGTTTCTTTGTGTAGCCCTGGCTGTCCTGGACTCACTTTGTAGACCAGGCTGGCCTCGAACTCACAAAGATCCACCTGCCTCTGCCTCCCAAGTGCTGGGATTAAAGGCGTGCTCCACCACCGCCCGGCGAGAGCCTCTATTTTTAAAAAAATCTTTTAAAAAGAAAGAAAGTTAAAGGAATATTTAGTCAACTCTTTTTAGCACAGGGAGCAGAATATTTATTTGGATTTTAGGAGTCCAAGGGCAACAGGGTTGGTCACTGGGTGATGGGGCCACATCTTTGGTCCCCAGTGTCTTGCCTGCAACAGGTTCCCCTGGGGACCAAGCCTGGTAGCTCCCTGCCTCAGGGCAGAAGACTGTCCCAAGATGGCTCTGCAGGAACTGTGAGTTCACGGGCATGGCCTGAGAACACTAGAGACACAAGAACCCACAGATGCCAGCCTGCGGAGCTCAAGACTCATGCTGCCCCTAAGAACAATGGCGTCCCAGCTCGTTCTTGCTGACCCAGATGCAGTCCCTCCTCTCTTCCCCCTAAGGACTGCCTGCCAATCTGCATAGTGAGAGCCTGCCCACTGGTGCCCACACTCAGACCACATGGAAGGAAAGAGCTCTTTATTGTGTGGCTTCCTGGTGGCTCCCAGCATGTCATTCTGTCTTCTGGGCTCAGGTATGGCAGTGGCTACAGTGATCATGTTGGGAACTGGCTTGGTTGCCTTCCAGCAGTGGCTTCAGTCAGTTCTCTTGAACCCTGGAAGGCAAAGCCAGGAGCATGACTTGGGATTCTGCAGGCAGCCAAGTCCTGCCCACACCGCTACCTCACCTCAAATTCCCAAACATCACAGGGATGGCCTCAAATGGCTCTTCCTGAAGGCACTGTGGGTTCCCATGGCCCACAGTTGTACAGACATTACTTCTCCCAAACCCAGCACAGAGACACCCCATCCCTGGCTTCCAGGCTCTGAGGCACAATACCACTGGGCTGCTGGTCAAAGACAATGGGTGGGGATATGGCTCTGCAATAGAGCAATTTCTTAACGCATGTGAAGCCTTGGGCTCCATCCTAGCAACACCCGCACACTCATAGAGACTCTACTTTATCCCAAGCTATTTCAGAGGCAACACAAAGTGACTTAATACAGGCACAGAGGAGATAGCATCTGGGGAGTGCAGAGCTCCTTTCTTTTCAAAGAGGCTCCAGGCAGCTGGATTGTGGCTTGCCTAGCATGCTGCTGGTCTTGGGTTCCATTCTCAGCACAGAAAAAGGCTTTCTGGGGTCACAGAACAGAGGCAGAACTTGAATCCCAGCCTCCTCCCTCCAGGACTTGCCCTAGATGCCCAACCGACCTCCTTCCAAGAAGAAAGCCCCAGTCAGAAGAGGGTTTGGTGGGAAAATGTGCAGCACCATTACCTGGCAGTCTGAACTTCTGAAGGAGGGGGATGAAGCCCTGAAGTACGCTATGGATCCTGTACACTGCTCAGGAAACAAGGGGAAATGTTGGTCAGGCCCTGACCCTCAAGGACCCCAGGCTCAGGCTCAGTCCCTGCTGCCCCAGAGCCAAGGCACACTCCATGCAAACAAAGCCCTAACATGCAATTTCAGGCTTACGTTAATAACAGTGCTGTGGTTATTACACGGAAAACGAGTCACAGGCAGTAATAACAGGGACAGGAAATGCTGCGACCTCGATGCCTGGCTCTACTCACTTGTTTTCCATATCGGAGGACCTATGCGTGTTTGGCACTTTAAACTGTTTTTGTGGAACTGCCCCCTTTTTTCCCACAGGATTTTTAGCAGTGACCTCTTACTGACCTCACATGTGGTCAGGAAGAAAACACAAACTGAGGTTTTTGGGTTTTGAGTTTTTTTGTTTTGTTTTGTTTTGTTTTTCAAGACAGGGATTAAAGATGTGCACCACCACTGCCCGCCAAGGAATTTTTTTTTTAAGTTTAGATTGTGACTCTTAGAGAGTGGGATGCCCAGACTAGCTGTCACCCCTCCAGGAGCCTGTGGGCCCGTGTAGCTTTTTGACAGGACCACTTACCCAGCCCAAAGTAGATGCCAATGGTCTCCAGGGAAGCAAAGGTGAGCAGGCCAACCCCAAGGGACATGAACCAGTCTGCAAGGGAAGCAAGGAGAAAACGGTTAGCCATTGTAGGGCTGTAGGTTGATACCTGTCCTCCCATGCAGCCCCTTTCCATGTCCCCAGCAGGCCTCACCTGCATAGTAGTGGTAACACACCAGCAAGGATCCAATGGCGAAACAGAGGAGGACAAAATGGAAGAATTCATCTGCAAGAAAGAGTAGAAACTGGTTCTCTCTCTCAACTCAGGCTATCACCATAACCCTCTCATTTTAATTTTTGCTTTGTTTTTCAAGTCAGGGTCTCTATGCAGCTTAGTGTGACCTTCAACTTAGCATTCTTCTGCCTCAACCTTCAGAGTACTAAGGTTACAGGTGTGTGCCATGATACCATGCCTGGTTTCTCTTTTTTTATTTGTGTGTGTGTGTTTTACTATGTGTCCTGGGTGTCCTGAAACTCTCTGTGTAGACCAAGTTGCCCTTGATATCACAGATATCCGCCTGCCTTTGCCTCCAGAGCTCTGGGTTTAAAGGTGTGCGCCATCATGCCCAGCTACCTATTTATTTGAGACAGGATTTGACTATGTAACCTTGGCTGGCCTGGAACTCAGAGAGATCCAACTGCTTCTACCAGCATAGTGCTGGGATTAAAGGTGTGTACCACCATACATGTGTGTATGTGCGTGTGCATGTGCATGAATGTGTGAATCAAGTAAGTACCCACAAAAGCTTAAAGTGAGCATCAGATCTCTTGGAGCTGGAGTTACAGGCATTTGTGGGGGACCTGATATAGGTGCTGTGATCCAAACTCCAGTCCTCTGAAAAAAGGGAAGTGCACTTAACCACTGAAACATTGATCCAACCCATTCTTGTTTTATAAATTACCAGCCAGTTTTAAATAACACCTAGGAACCCTCTTTTCAGCCCTATCTCTCTTCATTATTTTTGGAACCTGTCTAGCCACTTGGCTTGGATTTTATTTCTATGTTTACCTGTCACCTCCTCCCCAGGCCCTATGTCTTAGAGAAGGAAGGTCCCAGGAAGCCTCCTGCCCGAGGAAACTAAGCAGCCAGAGCAGCCACAAAGGGGTGCAGAGGAATTAATTTGTTGAATGAGCATTAAACTGTGCAAAGGCACCAGTGCAAGGTTCCGAGGCTAACAGGCATGGGAGAAGCTAGATCCTGAGGTAGTTCTTAAAAGGGATGTCATCAGGTTGATAGCAAGGACTCCTGGCTTTCTCAGATAAGGGAAATACAAGAGAGAGTTTAAGGAAAGGCAGGAGTGGCAGTGGGCACCTGTAATCCCAGTACTGAGGATGCGGAGGCAAAAGGACCCTAAGTTTGAGGCCAGTCTGGTCTACAGAACTAGTTCCATAACACCCAGGGCTACATAAAGAAACCCCCATCTCAAAAAAAAATTAATTAATTAAAAAACAAAAAACCAATGTCTCCCTTTCCTACTCTCACAGTCTTCCTGGAAATCCTTATGGATTCCAGACTTGGAAACCTGGAAGCTCTCAACACTTCTCCAGTGGAACTTCATGAATCCCACAGCCTATCTTTGTCCTGTCACAGGGCATGAGAAGTTTTCACATACAGTAAAGGGAGCATATGACTGGGTCTGAAGCCCAGGCTGTGCCCTTCAGTAACTGTCAGGCCCCCTCCAATCCTGGCCCTTCTACGTGAGAAACTAGGCAACACTGCTTGTCCCCCAACCAAGGTGTTTAGAACTGAGGACTTTGTTAACTGGGGGACACCTGACAGATGTGGTTAGGGTTACTGCCATTCTAGTCACCAGCCATCTTGCACCCACAGAATTCTGGACCCGCCAAGTGAGCACAGCTCCTGAACACCAACTTACTTACCATCCTTCTTTATGTTCAGTCTTCTTAACTGAGAGGCCTCCACTTCTCCTTAAGAATGAAAGAAAGAAAGATGTGTTTTGTAGATTGCTGCTCCCTACTTAGAGACTTGAATGCTGGGTGTCTGTGGGATCAGAGGGCCCTCGAAGCAGGAGCAGCAGGCAGGACCCTGGAGGTGGGGGTAGCTGTCCCAGAACCCTCCCTGACTTCCTCATCCCCCTAGTTGCCTAGCCCTGTTTGTCCTTCCATTTCCCCTATGATGGAGACTTCCTTCTGAATCATGAAGGTGTTGACATCCCTGCTAGAACTGGCCCACTTGCTCAGGCCATTTGTAGTCCCCTCTGGCCCCTTTGGAATTTAGACATCCTTCTGCTATACTTGGAGCTTATATATTTACCCCCTGCTGAGCCGGAACCTCTCCTTCGGAGTCCTGGAAATGAGAAGCTCAGTGTTAGTGTCAGGCTGGCCATGGCTCCTTGCCAGGTGCTTTCACCCTGGGAAAAGCCAGAGGTGACTAAGAAAAAAGGCTGTGAGGCAGTGGTTTTCAACCTTCCTAAGCTGGGACCCTTTAATATAGTTCCTCATGTTGTGGTGACCCCCAAACCATAAAATTATTTCCGTTGCTACTTCATAACTAATTTGTAACTGTTATGAGTTGTAGGAGTTAGATAAATTAGATTTAGGAAATATATAGGAGTTTCTGATACTGTCTCTTAATTCGGGGCCTGAAGAGCATTATCAGCATGAAGTCAGCAAAAACAGGAAAGACTCAATAGACTGAAAAACAAGTTTGAAGTCAGGAAAAACAGAAAAGACTCAAGACTTGAAGAAACAAAGTATCTGGCCTGACATTGTTTTCAGCTGCTAAGTGGGCGGAGCCCAAATTAAGCTGAAACAGAGTTCCTCCTATTTAAGGACAGTGCGTGGAGCCCAGAGGAGAAGAGGCCCCTGATGCTAGAGAGCTCCAAGAGTCCTGCTGAAAAAAAGGGCTGGCCATTGATGGCCAGCTCTCTCCCTGAAGCAGAAAGAAGCCGGTGAGCAAAGAAAGCCTGAGCAAGACACCAAAAGGCCAAGGACTGGACCCTGTGGCTCAGCTTTTGCCTAGAGGGGTTTGATCTGTCCAAACAGTGGCCTAAAGGAAACGGTGCCTGGCTTTAAGGACTGAGGCAGAGCAGCTGAGTTCCTGATTCAAAAGAAGTAAGTTGGCCTACAGACGGCTGGGGTCTCCCACAGAGAAGAAAGCATGAAGCCTTATTTAAGGTGAGACTGCAATAACCAACTTACCCCGACGAACCTGCATCTGAGAGATCCAGAAAAAGGACTGCTAAGTGTGTTAAAGAATCTACAACAAATACTGTGTTCCTGACGACTGAGGACCTGCCCCAGAGACTGTATCATTCTAAAAGGTTATGAAAGTAGTTGTTATGATTATCAATAGGTTTAGTGGATAGGTTAAAGGGGTTGTAGGAATTTATAGGATTAATAGTTAAGAAATTGTTGGTGTTTGTTATAAGTGAATTTAGTAATAAATAAATAAGTGTTAAATAATAATTTAAAAGTTCGGTTACAATGAGTAGTAATATAAATATCTGATATGTGATCCACAAAGGGATCAGGACCCACAGATTGAGAACTGCTCCTCTAGGTAATTCTTTAGCCGTGGGATCCAAAGGACCTTTCCTAGCAGGCTGATATCTGCTTTCTCTTGCCTGGACCCCCATTTCCATGTTCCCCAACTCCTCTCGTGCCTGTTGCATACGATTGGGTCCCTAAATGGCCCTGGAGTTCCCACGCCTCGCAGTGGTTGCCCTGGGAGTAACCCATCAGGACAACGCCCAGACTTCCCTCAACTCCAGTATCCTTGGTACCCTCCCCTTCCCGGGTACTCACCTGACTCCTCAGCAAGCACCATTTCCCCAGCAGCGCCTGCACGGAAGGAGAGTCAGTGAGCACACACATGATGGTGCTCCCCTGAGAAGAGGTGTTATGAAGGAAGGGTACTTACACCGATCTGGTGTCGGCTGGGTGGGGACCGGAGCAGGCTGGAAGGCTCCTGCTCCATCCAATGGGAAACTGATCTCCACCACAAGCCATGGAAAGCTAGTACATTTCATTTATAACACAATAAAATAGGGGCTGGAGGGATAGCTGGGTCGTATTAGATGCTCACAACCTCCTGTAGCTCCAGCTTCAGGGGAATCTGTTGCCCTCTTCTGGCCGCTTCTGGCACTGCATTTATGTGCATAAACCCACACTCAGACACAAGCATATATATGGGGGCAAGAGAACTAGGTCTCCTTGCTCCTCTTTCAAGAGGACCTGGGTTTTGTCCCCATACTCATGGCAGCTCATGTCTGTTTGTAACTTTAATTCTAGGAGATCCAACTCCCTCTTCTAGCCTCTACAGGCATGCACATGGTACATAGACATACATGTAGGCAAAACACTCAATACACACAAAATTAAAAAAAACAAGCTTTAACACAATAATTAAAACCAAAAAAAATTAAAGCAAAACAACAACAAAGAAACCAGCCTTGAGTTCCATCTCTAGTACTAGAGATTAATGAATAAATAAAGATAAACAAATAAAACAATATAAAGGTCACCCACAATGCCAGTGCCCAGAGGCAGACATGTGTCATATCCCAATATGCGCTGTATGGGTCTTCTTGCTCTGGGTGTACCTGTGTTTCTTACTGTTTTTCTGGGCCATTATCAGGAGTTGGGGGAGTGGATGGATACTGGGAGTCCTGACTCTCTCACTGGGTAGTCATCCCATCTGCCGGGCTCTTTGATGAACGAGGTCAATCTCCTACTTCGTTGTCTTGCCTCTAACCAAAGTATCCTGTTATTTACACTTCATCTCCGTGTTCTCTACATCTCCTCACCATCACACAGGGCACTTGGAAACAGTTCGTAAATAGGTGTGGGGGACCTGAGCCATTCTTAAATAGTGCAGCATTCCAAGATAGTGGAACGGATCACACTCTATTTTGCTGATTGCAAAACTGAGGAGGCCCAGTTATGATGGGTGACCAGTCAAGACCATGCTGAAAGCCAGGGTTTCAGTCAGCAGAGAAGACTGACTGTCTTTGACCTGTTGCAGGGAGGGGACCCTTGTCCCACCTAAATTGCCGCCCCCACCCCCACATCATGTGTATCTATCTGCCTGGGGGCACTCAGGTCACGAGACTCCATCTCTGGCTCTGCCCACTGACCCCTGATTCTCTTTTCCAAGGCCAGGGGACAAGCAGTTACCTCCATAGAGCTGAAGTTCATCCTTCAGCTCCTCCAGCTCCCCGTGGTCAGCACCTGGGTGGAGACAAACCTTGGTCAACTCTCCCCAGTGTCTGAGGGCCACCTCCATCTCCCCACATCTGGAGTCTCCAAAAGGCAAAATAGTGTCACTCACACTGGCCCTCAGTGTCCCTAGAGGTTACTGTGTTCTGTTACTGAGATGAAGCTGCAAGTCTGACGGGACACGGGGCTCAGTCAAGAAAGGTTACCTAGGGGTGGGGTGGGGTGCTGGAGAGATGGCTCAGAGGTTAAGAGCACTGGCTACTCTTGCAGAGGATCCAGGTTCAGTTCCCAGCACCCACATGGCAGCAAACAGTTGCCAGTCTCAGGTGGTCTTAAACCATCTTTTGGCCACTGTGGGCAAAGGCATGTGCATAATACATACACATACAGGCAGGCAAAACACTCGTACACATAGTTAAACCTTTAAATTTTTATATAAAAAAGAATAGTTGCCATTTATTAGGTTCTAAGGTATGTCCATGACGTACTAGGTTTTTGTTTTTTTTTTTTATTTTTGAGACAGTGTTTCTCTGTGTAACAGTACTAGCTGTCCTGGACTCACTCTGTAGACCAGGCTGACCTTGAACTCACAGAGATCCGCCTGCCTCTGCTTCCCAAGTGCTGGGATCAAAAGTGTGCATCACCACACCTGGCCTATACTGGGTAATTTATATTGAATGTTTCCATTTGATCCTCATAGAAAGAACATGGAGAAGGCACCAATGCATGCCTGCCTATTATGCAGGCAAGGCAGCCGGGGCTCAAAGGTTCAATGAGAGCTCAGGGAACAGCTTAGTGGGAGAGAGCTTGCCCAGCATGTGATAAGCAGTGATCTGACCCCAGCACAGGGATGTGGGCTGATCAACAACAAAAAAAGTAAAATGATTCCACCAACTTACATAGTAAGGAGTGACTCTGCTGGGCTCTCATAAAACCTGCATTCCTGGTTTTTGTTTTTGTTGTTTATTTGTAGTTATTTTGTTTATTTATTTGTCATCATCATCATTATTGGCACTGGAGATTGAACACAGGGCTTCTGCATGCTAAGCACAGAGTTCACACAATGAGCTATATCCCCAGATCCCCTAACTAGTTGTATCTCTTAAAAACAGAACCAGGCTCAACTCCAGTATCATAGGCAGCATTTTTTTAATGTTTTTTTTTAGATTTATTTATTTATTTTATGTATATGAGTGCTCTATCTGCATGTGCACCTGCAGCCAGAAGAGGGCATAGATCACATTGTGGATGGTTGTGAGCCACCATGTGGTTGCTTGGAATTGAACTCAGGACCTTTGGAAGAGCAGCTAGTATGCTTAACCGCTGAGCCATCTCTCCAGCCCCGTTAGCATTCATTAAGCACTTTGTGTATACCAGGCTCTGTACTAGACACTCACTCACTAATTCCCATTCTTTCCCTGAGGCTCTTTTCACAAGATTTATTTGTTTGTTTGTTTGTTTGTTTATTTGGGCAGAAATGATTCTCCAGGACTGGAGAGATGCTCAGAGGTTAAGAGTACTGGCTGTTCTTGCAGAGGACCCAGATTCAATTCCCAGCCCCCATCCAGAAGTTGGCTCAGAACTATCTATGACTCTAGTTTCAGGGGATCAGACACCTGGCTCCACGGGCACCACACCCATGCACATAGTACACATGCATACATGCAGGCAGAGCATTCATTCACATAAGTGAGACAGTTTTCAAAAGGAGGGATGTTGAGGTTGTAGTTCAATGTAGTTCAGTGGAAGTACAAGCCTGGGGTACCACACCAGTATGGTAAAAATAAATAAATGAATAAACAAACAAACAAACAAACCTACCTCACAACTTCACTATCATAATTACTATTAATGTCTTTGTGATTTCCTGTCTCATAAACTATTCTTTTCTCATATTTAATCATTTGCATGGGGGCATGGAGCTCACGCCACAGCGTGCATGTGGAGTTCAGTGGACAGCAACTTTTAGAAGTCAGTTCTCTCCTATGTGGGCATCCAGCTCAGATCAAGCCTGTTGGCAGATGCCTTTAACCTGCTGAGCTACCTCACCAGCCCCCTTCTTCCTGCTTTGTGTATGATTTTTTTATACAAATACATATGAGACCATTTGAGTTCTGTGATTCGGCACCTATCACATCAGAGCTAGAAAAGCACTCATCTAAAACAAACAAAGCAGGGTGTGATGGCACACACTTTCCTGGTCTACACAGTGAGTTCTAGGATAGCCAAGGCCACACAGTGAAGCCCTGTCTCAAAACAAACAAACAAAAAACTGCAACCATGACTATCACCAGAGATGGGAAACCTGCTGCCTACCAGGAGAGCCGTCCCTTCGAGACTTCCTTCGGTGTTTCCTGGGGCCTCGGGAGTGCTCGTCCTCATCGCCGCTGTCTGTGAGGAACAAATAGAAGCTGCAAGGCCTCAGCTGGAAGGACCCAGGGCCCCAATCTCTCTGGTGGACATTCTCAGTGTTCCCACTCTATGGAGGAAGGAGCTTTGCCTGGCTGTGGGTTAGGACGGTGGCCTCTAACTTTCTGTGTTGCTGTCCTCTTTGTGTTTTGTGGCTGAGCCCTGTGTTTGTTGTTGGTTCTAGAGGCTTTCCAAAGGAGGCGGCCAGGTTCCATGCCATACCATCTTATGGAGTCCACCAAGCACAATGCTGTATCATCCATCTGTGTCCTCATGACATCATATGACTCTGGGTGTCTGCCATGTGTTCCACTGGCTTGGAAGATCTTTCCTATTTGTCTCCTTGATTGCCACACTTCCTATAGAAACCCTATTTACATTGCTCAAGCCCTCACTGGCCTTGTCCCCCCTGCCTGGGGTTTCTATGGCACTAACTGTCTTGTGTCTGAGTCAGTCACAATGAGGGCTGGGTGATTCGTGCCTCTCCAGGCACCTGAGCTCCTGAAGGTCACAGACTGTCCATTGCCTCAGGCTGCCTAGCCTGGAGCAGGGGTGGGGGGGGGCACCTGAAGGGACACAAAGGATGGCTGAGTCACATACATCTTAGACTAGTCAGTGGTCTAAGAATTCAGAGCCAGGAGTTTCTGGTTACAGGGCTTTCTCCCAGGACTACCAAGATGGCCACAGATGAATTTCCCTCAAAGTGTTTGGAGACTTCCTGATCAATTTTGTGTGTTCATTAAAAATTCCAGGAAATCAAATTAGCTGTGCTTCCAGTGTTCAAATAATGTCATCTGACACAGAGGAATCACTTTCTAGTAGTAAGGTTGTCCCTCAGTATTCATGGGGAGAAGGTTCTAAGACTTGCCACACACACCAGAATCCATGGCTGTGCCAATTCCTGACACACAACAGTGTGGTATTTTCCATAGAAAATGTACATGTCCCCTTGTGTTATTTTTATTAATTTAAAAAATATGTATTACGTATGGTGGGGGAAGCATGTGCGGACAGTCAGAGTTCAACTTTCAGATGTGTGTTTATCTTATTGAGTAACATTTTTGGGTGACTTTATTCTCACCTCCTTTTACTTTTGAGACAGGGTCTCACTATGTAACCCTGGCTGTTCTGGAAGTCACTATGTAGACCAGAATGGCCTCAGATTTGTGGCAATCTTCCTGCCTCTGTCTCCTAAGTGCTGGGATCACAAGGCATGTGCTACCATGCCCAACTATTTCCTTCTTTTCTATATTTTACAAATATACATCAGTGAGAAAGAAAAAGTGATCTTCATTGCAAATACCAAAAAATATGAAAAATACAAATTAAAAAAAAACTTACTCCAGATTCTACCAACCAGGGACAACATCTATCAACAAGTGATTGGCAATTATTTTAGCTTTGCCTATGATTTATTCATAACATAAATTTGGGGTGTAGAAGGTTGGTTGGTTTGTTTCCTGTTTGCTTGGGTCAGTTTCCCTGTGTGACCCAGGCTAGTCTGGAACTGCCCGTCCATCTTTCTGCCTCTACCTCCCAAGCCCTGGGATTACAAATGTATACCACCATCCTTGGCTTTATTATTCATGTATCCCAGGCTAGCCAAGGATGACTGTGCACTTCTGGATCCTCCTGCCTCCACTTCCTGGGTGGTAGGATTATAGATGTGTGTCACCACACTAGGTTTGTGCTGTGCTGGGCAGAAACCCGGGGCTTGTGCTAAGCAATTACCAGGAGAGCTACACCCTCAGCTTAAGCCTAGGACTCTTTTAGCCAATAAGACTGTAAGCTCAGCCCCACCATGTGAAATAGATCACAGTGTACCATGTGAAATAGATCACAGTGTGACCATATGAAGTAGATCACAGTGTGACCATGTGAAATAGATCACAGTGTGACCATGTG
>CAJQZJ010032121.1:9210804-9233801 GCA_907164525.1 Lophiomys imhausi
TATGTCTGTGTGTGTGCGTGTGTGTATGTGTGAGTGTGTATGTCTCTGTGTGTGTGTGCATGTGTGTATGTGTGAGTGTGTATGTCTCTGTGCGTGTGTGTATGTGTGAGTGTGTATGTCTCTGTGTGTGTGCATGTGCGTGTGCATACAGATGTGCTTGCCTGTGCTTTCATGTATAGATGCACAGGTTGACAATCAGAGCTGCCTGTATTGTTTCATTTTATTTTTTTGAGACAGGGTCTTTCACTGAACCCAGCACTCCTCAATTTGGCTATTATCCAGTCCCCAGGGTCCATGGGTCTCCACTCTCTCAGAACTGATGCAGGCCACCTTGCCTAGCTTTTCATGTGAGTGCTCAGATCTTTGTATTTATGTACCCAGCACTTCGCCTACTGAGTCATCTCCCCACCCACCAGGTTTCTTTTTTGAGCCCATCATGCTCCTGGAACCCCAAGTTTCAAGGTCAGGAGAGTCAAAAGTATTTCCCTCCTCACCAGCCAGCCCCAAAGCCTGAGAAGGCCCCACAAGGCCTGGTCCATTGCACTTTCCCATGAGGCCCTGGAAGGAGATTGAACTTCAGAACTGTTCATTGCTGAGTTCTTATTCTTGACTATGCCTCAGTTTCCCCACCTGTACAATGGGATGCTAATCTCTGTTGCTCAGAACACTATGGGAATTAAATTATAAAGTCTGAAATATTGCACATAAAATATAAGCCCCCTCCCTTCTAGATACACAATGTCTCCCAAATTTAACTAATGATCTGGTTTCATGGGAGCATGGCGACCATGAATTCCTGAGACTTTCTGGAGGTTTGAAGTCAGGGATCCAATGTCAGGAGCAAAATTAGGTGAGAATGTGATTGTCTAATTGTTCTTCACTTGTGCATAGATGGCGGCCCACTGCCAGAACCTCTCCCTCACGGCTGGCCTGCTTCCAGCCTCCCCTCTCCAAACACTATTGGATTGGTTTGGACCTGTTTCTCCATCTCTATGGTGCCCTTCCAGCTCTCACACTCTAGAGCAGGACACTCCCTCCTAGATAAAGCCTTGGAAGCTGACCTGTTCAATCACAAGAACATTGGAACACACACATGATGGGACCTGTCAGAGAAACTAGAACAGTTTTTAACAATCCTGTGAAGACAGCAGGCCATTAAACAGGATCCAAAAGCAGGAAGCTTGTGTTTGAGTGAATCTTGAGGCTTGTGCAATATGGATATTAAAGGCTCTGAGGCCTGCAGGAGAGAATTCTCCTTTACTTGATTTCATCTCCTTTCTCTCCTAGACTATTTGAGAGCCCAGTCTTTCCCCAGGATGCAGTCCAGTGCTTTCCACACAACCCTGATGAGCTCAGGGTCGAATTCTACCCCTGGAATCCAGGCCAGAGCACTGTCACTGCCCACTGTGGACAGTGCCCATCTCTCAGCCCATCAGTCAGAGCTTCTGGGGCACACTGAATCAAACAGAACCACTGTGGCCCTGGGACACAGACCACAGAGGTGTTTCACCAGCAGCAGAATCTGAGGGGTGACCAGTACAGAGTGCAGGTCCCGTCAGAGCCTCCTGCCTCAGAGCAGGACTCCTGGGAAAGAGCAGCAGAGGAAACTGAGTCAGCAGCCCATGAGCCTGGCCCTGGAGGGTCCTGAGGCTACCACTGTCTCCTCTGAGCCATTGGACATGTCACTTGCTCCCGTGTCCCTCTCCTACTCATCTACATCGTAATAAATCACCAAATACACTGCACCCTATACAGCGAGGGACAAATGCCACCGCTGGGCTTTGGAACCTAGTGGGGACTGCAAAAGAGGGTCTGGATTAAGCCATTCTAGTGAGGGAAGGGACCACACCAAGCCTGTGTCCCCCACTTCACCCCTACTCTGCCATCTCACTTTTGTAAGCCTATTCCCCAAGTGTGAGATGGCTAATGACATTATGTAGCAAGGGCGGCTATGAGAGTTGAACTAGGAAGGCCACTGAGCTCCTGTGAGTGGGGACCATGTGTATCCCACACAGAGAAAGTACTTCATAAAAAGCAGTTCTGACTTAAGAGCCGAGGAGATGGCTCAGTCAGCAAAGTGCTCGCCTTATAAGCATGAGGACCTGAGTTCAATGCCCATAATGTACACAAACAGTCAGACCTGTGGCACACACTTGTAATCTCAGTACAGGAGAGGCAGAGACAGGCAGATTCCTGTGGCCTGATGGCCAGCCACCCAGCTTCACCTGATCTTTGAGCCCCTAGATCAGTGAAAGATCTTATCTCAAACAAGGTCAGTGACTGGAGTCGTGGCTCCAGCCATGTTAGGAGCACCAGCTGTTCTTCCAGAGGACCTGGGTTTGATTCCCAGTACCTACAAGGCAGCTCACAACCACCTGAAACTCCAGTCCCAGAGGATCCAATGCCTGCTGAGGACACAAGGCACTGCTGTGCAGACAGAACACCCATATTCATAATAAAACAATAATAAGAATTTAAAAGAGGCCAGGCGGTGATGGCGCATGCCTTTAATCCCAGCACTTGGGAGGCAGAGGCAGGCGGATCTTTGAGAGTTCGAGGCCAGCCTGGTCTACAAAGTGAGTCCAGGACAGCCAGGGCTACAAAACGAAACCCTGTCTTGAAAAACCAAAAAAAGAAAAAAAAAAGAATTTAAAAGAACAAGCAAGATCCCAAGGAATAAGACCTGACCTTGTCCTCTGGTCTCCACAGGCACACAAGCCAATGTGCACATGTGAACACACAGAAGTGGGGAAAAAAAGCAAAAAACAAAATAACAACAAAACAAGCTTAAGCTGGCAAGGCGGCTCAGTGGGTAAAGGCACCTGCTGCAAAGCCTGACAAGTTGAGTTCAATCCTCAGCACTGGCTCCCACAGTTGACCTCCACATGCATGCCTAGGAACACACGTGCACGTGTACGTGCACACATACACACAAATAAGCAAGTAAGTGTAAGTAAAATAGTTTTGTTCTGTTTGTTTTAAAAAGCAGGCCTGCAACATTCCTTAGCTTCCCAGTAGGAGGGGTCTGTCCAGTGGGAAGAAGCTAGGTTACAGGGAGGCATGTCCCTGAAGGGGACTGGTCTCTCTGGCCTCACTCTTTTCCGTGCTCTAGCCATGTTGTAGCTCTGGACCACAGGCCCAAAGCAAGTTGCTCACGGGCTAAAACCTCCCTCTCTCCCTCACTCCCATTACTCTCACTTTTCCCCATTGTTGTCTCAGGCTGCCCTCAATTTTTTTATGTATCTGAAAGTGACTGTGGACTTCCGATCATCCTGCTTCCACCTCTCCAGTGTCGGGATTATAGGCATCGCCATGCATGGTTTTTC
The DNA here is from genome assembly GCA_907164525.1 of Lophiomys imhausi. Lineage (NCBI taxonomy): Eukaryota > Metazoa > Chordata > Mammalia > Rodentia > Muridae > Lophiomys > Lophiomys imhausi. The sequence goes on from CAJQZJ010032121.1 coordinate 9,214,131, forward strand.
CAGAGCTGGAGACCAAGTCCTCATGTGTGCTACACAAGTGCTCTACCAATTGAGCTGTATCCCCAGTCTGTTTTGTAGTTATTGTTTTGGTTTGGTTTGGTTTTGAGATACGGTCTTGCTGTGCAGGGCAGCCTGGCTGCCTCCTGCCTCAATCTCCTGAGTGCTGGGATTATAACCATGTACCACACCCCTGGAAAAGCTTCTCTATGTAAGTAGGTTATCTCAGGTATTTTGCTATAATGATGGAAAGCTGACTGGCACAGAACTGCTCAGAGAAAGAAGGACGACATCACAGTTTCTACTTCTACTGTTTTGTCCTATGTCAGGCCCGGGGATTTAACAGTGGGGCGACAACCCACACCGTCCAGCCAGTTTCCCAGACTAGAAGGACCTGTGGCCTTGGCAAAACCAAGGAGGCTGTCAGGGCCTGGAAACTACAGGGGATATGAGAATGGCGCCTAGGCTGAGCTAAGAAGATAAAAGGAACTACTGAGGTGACACTCCCTGATTATAGCTAAGTGGAGAAAGGATGGTAGGCCAGCTTGAAGACTGCTCAGATAGAGCTAAGGTGGGTTTATTTTTTGTTGTTTGTTTTATTTAATTTTCTTTCTTTCTTTTTTTTTGGTTTTTTGGATCAGAGTTTCTCTGTGTAGCACTGGCTGTCCTGGAACTCACTCTGAAGATCAGGCTGGCCTTGAACTCAGAGATCTGCCTGTCTCTGCCTCCCAAGTGCTGGGATTAAAGGAGTGTGGCACCAGCACTCGGCTTTGTTTCATTTTCTAAGGAAAGAAGGGTTTCATTGGCTCATGGTTTGATAAGCTCCATAACCACGGGAAACTCATGGAGGCAAGGGCCTGAGGCTTCTGATCATATTGTCCCTGAGTCAGGAAGCATACAGAGATGAGTATTTGGTGCTCAGCTTGATTTTTTTTTAATTCAACCTAGGACTCTAGCGCATGAAATTGGTCCATTTACATTCAGGGTGAGTCTTCTTTCCTCAGTTAAACCTTTCTGGAAACACCCTCACAGGTGTGTTTCCATGGTGAGTGTAAATCCTGTTAAGTTAACAATCCAGATTAAGCATCTCACAATTTTGTTTTGTTTTGTTTTTTTTCTGAGACAAGGTCCCACATGTAAGCCTAGGCTGGACTCCAATTTATAACCTTCTTGTCTCATCCTTCCAGGTGCTTGGAATTACAGGTGTGTACCACTAAACCAGGCTTAGATCTTGTTTGAAAACCGTTTTCATATAGCTGTCTGGCCTTGAATGCCCAATGACCTAAGTTTTTTTTTTCTTTTGGTTTTTCGTGACAGGGTTTCTCTGTGTAACAGCTCTGGCTGTCCTGGACTTGCTTTGTAGACCAGGCTGGCCTCAAACTCACAGAGATCTGCCTGCCTCTGCCTCCCAAGTCCTGGGATCAAAGGCATGCACCACCACGCCCAGCTTTACCTAAGATTTTTAAAAGACAGCTTGAAAGGTAAACATCTAGCATGATGTGCAACATATAGTAGGTGATCAGTCACTGCAAACTAAAGTGGCAGAATATACGAACAGGGATGTAAGAGCACAGAGCCTTCGGTCCTATTAACAGAAGCAGAGACTATAATGAGGAAGACAGTCCACATCTCCCCAGCCTTCATCCTTGGAGTCATACTCTGCACAGAACACGAGAGAGACCAACAGAATCCAGAGGCTGTGGGGTCCTGAGTCTCTATCCAGTGGAAGTGCTGGAGGAGACGAGATTCAGTCTGGGATTGAACACAGTCTGAAGAGGTCCAGGCTGCTACCCAGGGTCAGTGCAGGGTCACTCCTGGGTAGGGCCCCATAGAGCTGTGAAACCATCCTGCTCAGTACATGAAGTAATTTTCTCAAAACAACTGCTTTGGGGTAGCCCTGACCAGTCAAGTGTTGAATCAAGTTTGTGAGCAGTTAGCGGTAGTGACCACATCCTGGTAGTAATTAGAATCTGTTAGTCCTTGGAACAAATGTCTTCAGAGCAGAAACAAAAGGTCTGCTTGTCTCTTTCTACTACTTTTTTTTTTTTTTTGAGACAGGGTCTCACTGTGTAGCACTGGCTGTCCTGGAACTCACTATGTAGGGCAGGCTGGCCTCAAACTTAGAGAGATGCATTTGACTCCCAAGTATTGGGATTAAAGGTATGTGCCACCACATGAGGTCCTCTTTCTACTGTATTTTTTTAAAAGATTTATTTATTTATTATGCATACACTGTTCTATCTGCATGTACTCCTGCATGCCAGAAGAGGGCACCAGACCTAATTATAGATGGTTGTGAGCCACCATGTGGTTGCTGGGAATTGAACTCAGGACCTCGGGAAGAGTAGTCAGTGCTCTTAACCTCTGAGCCATCTCTCCAGCCCTCTACTGTATTTTTAATGAAAAACAGTTAATAGCACATAGTACAATTGTGATGAGCACCCTTAGCCATCATTGGACAGAGCACAAGTGTCCATGTGCAGTGTCCCCAAGGCCAGTGGGGAGCCCCACAATACAGGCTGAAGTCCACGCAATGTGCAGGAAGGAGCCCCTGCTTGGTAGATGCTGGCTCAGACTTATACAGCTGTCACTGAATCAGCCCCAGGGGTGAACATGTGGCTTCAGGGTCCCCAGAAAGAAACCGGATGGAGATAGCACTAATTGTGGAAGTACAAGAGAGAACAGGAAAAGTGTAGCCAGTCCAGCCCCTGCACTCCCAAGTCCTCTGCCAGCCTCATTACCATTGAGATCACGCAACTTTCACCTGTACAAGATTGTTTATCAGAGCCAGGTGGTCGTGGCACGAGCCTTTAATCCCAGCACTTCGGAGGCAGAGGAAGGTAGATCTCTAAGTTTAGGGCCAGCCTGGTCTACAAAGCAAGTTCCAGGACAGCCAGAACTACACATAGAAACACTGTCTTGAAAAACCAAACCAGGGGCTGGAGAGATGGCTCAGCGGTTAAGAGCACCGCCCAGTGCTCTTCCAAAGGTCCTGAGTTCAATTCCCAGCAACCACATGGTGGCTCACAACCATCCACAATGTGATCTGGTGCCCTCTTCTGGAATGCAGGTGTACATGCAGATAGAGCACACATATGCATAAAATAAATAAAATAAATCTTAAAAAAAAAAAGAAAAACCAAACCCAACAAACAAAAAATTGTTTATTGGGCCAATAACAAGAAAAGTGCTTTTTAAAAATAAAGTGGCTCTCCCCGTCTCTCAGCAGCCAGCTTCACTCTCTGTGGATATCAGCACTCAGGGCACAGAGCCTAATGTATAGACCTAGCTGCTTACCAGCTTACAATGGGATTGAGTCCTGATAACACACCGTAAACTGAAGGTGAATTGAAAACACGTTAGTGTACCTAACACAGCCAATCAGCTCAGCCGCACAGCGCACTGAGTGCTGGGCTTTCATCAAGTGACTTATCTGGAGACGGTCGCTCCATCTTCAGTACTGGACTGACATTTGCTCTGGATGCCTAAAGTGCAAATGCTGGTTTGTGTTACTGCTGGTGGGTGTGCATGTGTGTGTGTGTGTGTGTGTGTGTGTGTGTGTGTGTGTGTGTGTGTTGCAGTAAAATGATCTCTAGCCCAGTTTAAAAGTGGGCTGAGGATATGAATAGATGTTTCTCAAATACGTGCCAAAAACATCCCCATATCATCATCCATTAGGGAAACACAAATCAAAACCACAATGAGATTCCACTTCACTCCACTAGCATGGTTAAAATGAGACAGACAATAACAAGTGTTGGCAAGAATGAAGAGACACCTTCACAGGTTGGGGTGGCAAGATAAGATTATGTAGCCTGCCCTGGAGAACAGTTTGGCAGTCCCTCAAAATGTTATAATCATGGTTACCACCTGATCCAGGATTTCACTTCTAGGTATAAACTCAAAAGAACTGAATTCTGGGCTGGTAAGATGGCTCAGTGGGTAAAGGTGCTTGTCACCCAGCAAGCCTGACAACCTGAGTTGTTCAATCTCCAGGACTTAACAATAGGAGAGAACCAACTCCAGCATGGTATACTCTGACCTCTACAAATGCACACAAACACACCTGCCCACCTACTCACTAAATAAGTATAATTTAAAAAGAAAAAAACTTTTTTTTTTTTTTGGTTTTTTAAGACAGGACTTCTCTGTATATCCTTGGCTGTCCTGGACTCACTTTGTAGACTAGGTTGGCCTTGAACTCACAGAGATCCATCTGCCTCTGCCTCCTGAGTGCTGGGATTAAAGCCATGCGCCACCACGCCCGGCCTAAAAAGAAAAAATTTAAGACATGAAAACCCATATCTATATAGAGACCAGCGCATGAATGATTGTGGCAGCATCATTCGAAATAGCCAGAAAGTGGTAACAAAAGAAATCTTTATCAACGTAAATGGATACACAGAAAAGGCATAAACAGAACTAGTTAGCCAAGAAAGGGAAGGCAGGGTAGTCTGGTACCATGTGGGCGACCAACCAAGTCAGAAGGTACCACATACTCCATGCATGTGAATCCCCCAGCCACGGGCTGGCCAGGTGGCTCAGAGAGTTAAGCCACTTGGCACCAAATCTGACAGCCTGAGTTTGATTTCCCGTGACTCACATAGTGGAAGAAGAGAAGTGACTTCCAAAAGTCATTTATACCATAGCATGTACACACATGTACCCCGTACACATCCACAAATAAATAAATAACACATGTTTACAGACTTTGGGTCAAGGCAATTAATTCTCATGGGGGAAGTGCCCATTATGGAGTACCAGCTCTATCTTGGGATGAGAAGTGTTTTAAATTCTATCGTCAAGGTTGTATAACTCAGTGAGTATATGAAAAACATCTGAATTGTACGTAAGGAGGGAAAGATTATGCCAAGTAAATTCCATCTGTCAATAAAGTAGTTTTGTTTGGCAGGGGGCAGGTGAAACAGAGTCTTGTGTGGCCCAGGCTGGCTTTGAATTTGCTATGTAGCTGAGGGTGACTTTGAACTCCTGAACCTCCTGACCCTACCTCCCAAGTACTGGGGTTACAGGTATATGCTGTCATGCCTGGTTCAAAAAAGCTGTCAGAGCCGGGCGGTGGTGGCGCACGCCTTTAATCCCAGCACTTGGGAGGCAGAGGCAGGCGGATCTTTGTGAGTTCGAGGCCAGCCTGGTCTACAAAGCGAGTCCAGGACAGCCAGAGATATTCAGAGAAACCCTGTCTCGAAAAACCAAAAAAAAAAAAAAAAAGCTGTCAGAGAGAGAGAGAGGGAGGCAGAGAGAGAAAGACAGAGGCAGAGAGACAGAGAAGGAGAAACAGACAGACAGAGAGACAGAGATAGAGAGACAGAGAGACAGACAGACAGAGAGAGAGAGAGAGAGAGAGAGAGAGAGAGAGAGAGAGCAGACGTGGCCCAGAAAGCAGCTTTAGGAGACTATCAGAGCCCAGATGGCCTAGTTTTGCAGATGGCCACATCACCCTGAGTCCCAGTCCTATTCCTTGCATATCCATCCACTTGCTTGACCTTAAACAGGAACACACACACACACATACACACACACACACACACACACACACACACACACACACACACATTATTTTTCACCACGCCTACCCTAACACACACTCCCAACCTTTAGGTAGGGTCCTGGATCATCTGGGGCAATTTTAAACAGAACAAAGAAAACAATAGGCACTCTTGGATAGCCCTTCTGTCCCCTTTTAAAGGCCTGTTGGAGGCTTGAGGACCAGAATGGTCTGGACCAGATGAGAATGGCTGCCTTGGGGAGAAATGACCCCAAAAAGGCTGAATGGGATTCCCTGGGATCTGCCAGCACCCTTTCCGCTGGGGCCATCCAACTTGAGAGGCTATACCTGGCAGCAGGGCCTGCCTCCTTCCTCCTCCCCTCCCAATGTCTTCAGCATTTTCACACTACAGGGGTTTTTCAGCATAGGGTTCTCCCCAGTCTCCCAACCCAACCCCTTGAGGGAGGGTGGTGGCTTTACCTGATCTAAGCCAGAGGCAGAGGCTGAGCCCCTTTGTATCCCTAAGCTCCTGGATTCCACCACAGCAGGCTGAAAATACTTAGTCAAACCCTTCATTTCCAAACTGGGAAAACTGAAGTTCAGTGAGGTCAACAGGTTTTCTAAAAGTTCACAGCAAGCCACAGATAAGAGTCAGAGCTAGCCGGGCGGTGGTGGCGCACGCCTTTAATCCCAGCACTTGGGAGGCAGAGTCAGGCGGATCTTTGTGAGTTCGAGGCCAGCCTGATCTACAAAGTGAGTCCAGGACAGCCAAGGATACACAGAGAAACCCTGTCTCGAAAAACCAAAAAAAAAAAAAAAGAAAAAAAAGAGTCAGAGCTAGTCGTGGACTGTGGGCAGCCCAAGTTGATGGAAGTGTCAAAACAACTATGAGGGGCAAATGGTTCATCCTGCCCTGATTTCATCCACAATGGAGACCAAGGGGCCTCAGCAAGCCAGGAAAGTGAAGAGTAGGGAGGGCTTCCACCCCAGGTTCACCAAGAAAGCACACAGAGCCAAGCCTAAGGATCAACCACTTCTCCCAATCCTCCTAAAGCTACCCATCCACCCCTCCACTTGACCAGTCCCATGTTCCATTACCTGGAGTCCCTGGGCTCATGTGAGCAGCAAGGCAAGCTGTGTTGATTGTGAATGTGGCCAGGCTGGGGAAGGAGAGCCCATGACACCGTGACAGCAGGGGGCGGGGCAACATGACATTGCCCCTGGGCCCCACTGGCTCACCCGGGTGCTGTGGCATTCCTTCCTGTGGTACTATCAGCCACCAGGCCTTCCTGTCTGACTTGCCTCTTCCCCCAGCATCCTAGGAGGGACAGATGGTAGCAAATGCTCCCCTGTAGACCCCAGGATCACATTGTAACCTAGGGCAACCATGTTGGACTGCCCTAGGTTGTGACAAGCTCCAGGAAGGGAGGAGTTGAGGGTTTGTCTTGGGCTCCCCCTCTTTGCTTAGGAAGTTGATTCAGGCTCCAGTCATGTGTCCCGACCTGCCCTGCAAGTTAGAAGATATTGTCATGCTCCCTGCTCCTGGATGCCAAGGTTGGAGTGGAGTATATAGAGGAACAGGAAACTCAGGGACCATGGAGAGGGACTAAAAGCTAGTGCAGTGATTCTCCCGGTAAGGGAACTGGCCAAAGCAAGAGGCAGGTCAGGAAAGCAGCCTTCTGTCTAGGACAGGTAGGAGCTGAATCCTCAAGAGGCAGGAAACTAAGGGTTACCTCACACAGCTGCTTCCTCTGTCTTGTGCTCAGTCATCCGTCACCCTGGGCAGCAGGACAGGAAATATTTGCTGCCACTGTCCAGGGAAGTACCAGCCAGCAGGGATAAAAGGTAGGGCCAGGAACTTCCTGGAAAAGGAGCCACCCCCATCGTAAGCTCAGGCCTGACCCTTGATGTTCTTCAAGCTCAGCATTTGCTGGGATTAAAGATGTGAGCCACCACACCTGGCCTAAATTAAGTATTCTTAACTGGGCATAGTGGCTCACAATTTTTTTTTTTTTTTGAGACAGTGTTTCTTCCTGTAGCCCTGGCCATCCTGGAACTTGCTCTGTAGACCAGGCAGGCCTGCTTCTGCCTCCCAAGTGCTAGAATTAAAGGGATATGCCACCACTGCCTAAAAGTGGTTCACATTTATGACCCTGGCACTCAGCAAGTTGAATCAAGATGATCTTAGATTCCAGGCTAGCCTGGGCTACATAGGGAGCTTGTGTCTCCAACAAACAAACAAAAACCCCTTAGTTATGAGAATAATGTGCTCACTTCACTAGATGAGCAAGAAATAGAACCACCCGAAAACCTCTTAGAAACTGTTAAGTCCCCAGGAGCCCTCCCAGCCTTGCTCAGTTAGAGGTTGTGGGGTCCTCAGACTGTCTTCGCACACCTGTGCTCACACCTGCTCATGTCAGACACCCACCGGTTCAAATGTTTTCTGCCATCTGGAGGTTTAAGTACCTGGCAAGAGAAAGTGCTCCCCCAAAGCCATCCGCTAACTTTAGTTTGCCTTCTTCTAGTCCTGTCATGAGGCACTTCTCTCCCTGAGCCTCAGTTTCCCTCTCTGCCTCTCCTGTAGCACCTGGTTGGGTATTTGATTACCTATAGTCTGACAGATGTACCTCCATGTGTACAGATGTCACAGTCAGGATAGACCTGTCTGAGGTGTAGAAGATTCCATACCCCAGCTTAGCTCCACCCAGATGACTTCAGTGCCCAGAATATGGATGATTCATGGCATAGCCTCCCACCATGATGGAGCTCACTGATGGCCCCTGGGGAGTCAGCATGGTAGCTGAGTGTGACTTACCCTGTCCTGCATTCCAGAACTGCTAGCCAGGCCCCTGACTCAGCAAGCATGTGTGCTCTATAGACAGTCAGGTAGGTCATCCTCAGTTTCCCCATTTGTTAAAGTGATGAGGTGGCAACCCCTACACATGACAAGGGTGTTTATGCATACTGGCCAGTGACACCCAACCTTTGCTATGCCTTAGTGTTCTTGGGATAAGGCCATGGGATTCTTGAAGAAGCTTCCAGTGGCTTCTTGGGCCTGACACATATCCCCTGTAGGTATAGAGGGAAAAGAAAAGAAACCTCACCTGCTGTTTACACCCTCCCAAAAGTGTGTCTGGGAGGTTAGGACATATCTTTACCATCTGAAATTGTCTATTAAATGAATTCTCTAAGGCTAGGGGTGGTGGCTCACACTTGTGCTCCCGGTACTCAAGAGGCTGAGACAGGAGAATTTCTGTGAGTTTGAGGCCAGCCTGGTCTACATAGGGAGACCTTGTCTTAAAAAAAATTTAATTATCTAATTAGGGCTGGGCTTGGTAGCACACGCCTTTAATCTCAGCACTAGGAGGCAGAGGCAGGCGGATGGCTCCTCAGACACTAGGAGTTTGAGGCCAGCCTGGTCTACAAAGTGAGTCCAGGTTAGTCAGAACTACACAGGGAGACCCTGTCTCTAAAAAAAAAAAAAAAAAACAAACAACAACAACAAAGTATCTAATTAAATTAAACCCAAACAAACACAACTCTAAATCATAGAATATTGTGTCCATTAAAGTGAGGTGAAATAATTTTTTTTCTCAAGGTCACAAGACTGGGTTGATATTTGCACCAAGGTCTCCCTGTCTTGAAATCCCAACTTTTCCCACTCCTCTGTGGAGAAACTCCAAGTTAATCCACAGGCTTAAACAGTTCCAGTTTGTGCTATTCAAATCTACATCTGAAACCTGAGCTTCCTCCTCCTCAAACTCCTCCTCCTTTCTGTGGTGCTGGGGATCAAACTGAGGGCCTTGTGTACATGAAGCAAGCCCCCATCACTGAGCCATGCCCCCAGCCATTGATCTCCTGCACCTTTCCCTCATGGCTAACCATGCTGGACATTATTCCATGCGTTTATTTACCTTTCTTTTGGTGAGATGTCAGTCCATACCTCTTCCCTGCTTTCTGCTTGCTATTGCCTTTGCTGCTGGGTTAACGGAAGATTCTAATCCTTTGTCAGCTTGTGGTGGACACAGATATTTTCAGGCCACCCTCTGAAAGTGCTGAATAGCCATTCCCTTGCCTATTCACAGCAGTGAAGCAGACTGAATGAACAGTTTTTTAGTGGTTTCAATTTTCCCCCCAGTGCTACGAATAGAATGTAGGCCTCCTGCATGCTAGGCAAGTACTGCTGAACCACACCCTGAGCCCAACACCTCACTGGTAGGTGCGAGGCAAGAGCTCTATGGCTCAGTCAAGTCTCCAGCTCCCGAATGGTCATTCTTTTTCAAAACAAAGTCCCACTATGTTGCTACAGCTGGAAGTATTTTTGTACACTATGCTGGCCTCCAACTCACAGACAGATTCCCCTGTGTCTGCCCCCAAGTGCTGGGATTAAAGGGGTAGGCCACATGACTGACCCTGGAATACTCATTCTTGAACACATTTTACAAAAGAAGTCTAGGCCTAGAGATTGAAGGGTCTTGCCTGTGGCTGCCAAGGACTTCGGGAACAAAGGTGGGAGCACAAGCCAGATCCTCAGGACTTCAGGCAAGCCCTCGTGGACACTATGTGGAAGGAGACACTTTTCTTGCTCTTCTCTTTCATCTCAGACCGGTGTGCACTGTAGAGTGGCTCCTTCTCTAGCCCATATTGCCAAAGCAAAGACCACTGTGGAGGGGAAGGGCCAAACTCCAAAAGGAAACATTTGAGGAAAGAAGTACCTTCCTCCAGAAGAAGGAAGGGTAAGACCCCTGCGCCAGTGAACTTCAGGGAGACCCTGAAGCCCAAGATTAAGTAATTTTTTTCTTTTTGAGACAGGGTTTCTCTCTCTGTGTAATAGCTAGCCCTGGCTGTCCTAGACTCACTTTATAGACCAGACTGGCCTCAAACTTACAGAGATCTGCCTGCCTCTGCCTCCCAAATGCTGGGATTATAGCTGTGTGGCACTACACTTGGCTAAGATTAAGTAATTTATTTGATGATACACAGTCATTACCGGTAAGATTTGAACAAACAGATGTGGTGTTACATGCCCCTAATTTTAGCACTGAGGAGGTTGAGGCAGGAGGATTGTGAGTTTGAAACCAGCCTGGATAATATATTGAGACCTTGTCTTTTTTTTTTTTTTTTTTGAGACAGGGTTTCTTTGTGTAGCCCTGGCTGTCCTAAACTCACTTTGTAGACCAGGTTGGCCTTGAACTTGCAGAGATCCGCCTACCTCTGCCTCCCGAGTGCTGGGATTAAAGGCATGCGCCACCATGCCCATCGAGACCTTGTCTTAATCCAAATAACAAAAGAAAATATTGCAGGTTTCCGTTAATCAAACTTATCTCAGCTTCCTCCATTCAGCACCAACACTGACTTTCTATAGGGGAAGGAAAATAGATCAAAATAACCTGATGGATATGTCCTGGAGGGACCCACACCAGAGAGCAGTCAAATGTATCCAGTAGGTCCTGGAGGGACCAACCTCTGGGTTTCAGGGAAGAGAAAGACTTTCCTTAGAGCCAAGGCAATAGGGGCAGTCATGCGGAGGCCCTCTTTCCTGGGGACCAGTGCACCATTAGAAAGGGGCAGGGAAGGCTGCTGAGGTGGCTCAGAAGATGAAAGCACTTGCTGCTGAAGTCTGGTGACCTGAGTTCCATCCCCTTATGAATATGAGAGAAGAGACTCAATTCCATAGGTTTCCCTCTGTCCTCCACACATGCACCGCAGGCACCATTCCCATCCCCAAGTCATGAATTTTAATTTTATTTTAAAGTGGGGGAGGGAGTGGTCAGGAACTATAGCCCAGTTATAGGCCTTGAGGTCTTTAGGGCTTCAATTTGCAGGTAAAGGATGGAGCAGAAGGCCAGTCATACATAATAGTGCATGTTGTAATCCCAGCATCCAGGAGGCTGAGACAGGAGGGTTCCATGCTAGCCTCTACTACACAATAAGTTTGAGGCTAACCTGGGCTATATGAGACCCTGCAAGAACTGGAATGGAGAAGAATTCCTATGAGACTGTAAGATGGGTTTGTCTAGGTACTGGGGGCCAATAGAGATGCCTACACTCCCAGTGTGGAATCACAATTGGACTCTTCTGAACACCGTAGTTCTGCAGAGGCCACAGCACACGATCTCCCAGGAGACAGGAAAGCAGTGCTGAGGGCCAATCCCACCTGCCACTGCTAGTTCCCTCTCACATGCCTACTGGGAGGTCACTGTGCCTGTTACACAGCTGGACTTTACAGAGAGGGGACCGGTACGGCTCTTGTCTCTACAGCTCTCACAGCTGCTCTTGGAAGCAAAACCAGAAGAGGTGTCTGAGTGAGAGTCAGAGTCCAGTGGCGTCACGTGGTCCACATGTGTCCCTCAGCCAGAGCCTGCCTGGAGCCACCGAGTGGAGTCAGCATGTTAAAGGGCCTCTGCCTCTCGGTGAGGGAAGGAAGTCAAACAATAAGGCTGGGGGAGAGGGATCAGTTGGTACAGTTCCGCTCTCTAGGAAATGACTGACAATCACTGTGAATAAAGAATGGGCTGGGCCGGGCGGTGGTGGCGCACGCCTTTAATCCCAGCACTTGGGAGGCAGAGGCAGGCGGATCTTTGTGAGTTCGAGGCCAGCCTGGTCTACAAAGCGAGTCCAGGGCAGCCAGAGATATTCAGAGAAACCCTGTCTCGAAAAACTAAAAAAAAAAAAAAAAAAAAGAATGGGCTGGGACTGGGCTGGGGCTTAGTGGCAGAGTTTGAGAGATCTTGGGTTCCTTCCATAGTGGAGGTGGGATTGTTTCCTTTTCTGAAAAATAGGAAGAGGGGGAAGGTGCTGGAGAGATGGCCCAATGAATAAGAACTCCTACTTGAACTTCCAGAGGACCCCAATTCAATTCCTAGCACCCAGACATGGTACCTCCACCTCCAAGGAATCCAGCACTCTCTTCTGGCCTCCAAGGACACCCACATGCATGTGGCATACATACATTAATTTTTTTTAAAATTTCAATTGAGAGGAGGAAGGAAAGAAGTTAGGATAGAAGGAAGGGAGCAGGGAGAAAGGAAGATCAAAGAACATTCCTAAAAGTTCTATTACATTTATTTATTGGGGAAGTACCAAGGTGCCTGTGTGGAGGTCAGAAAATACTTTGCAGGAGTTGGTTTGCCCCTCACCATGTGGTTTCCAGGGATCAAACTCAGGTTGTCAGGCTTGACTGCAAGTACCTGCTGGGCCCTCCCACCAGCCATTAAAAGGTTCTTTAAGAGTATTTTGTGAAGCCGGGCGGTGGTGGCGCACGCCTTTAATCCCAGCACTTGGGAGGCAGAGGCAGGCGGATCTTTGTGAGTTCGAGGCCAGCCTGGTCTACAAAGTGAGTCCAGGACAGCCAAGGATACACAGAGAAACCCTGTCTCAAAAACTAAAAAAAAAGCCGGGCGGTGGTGGCGCACGCCTTTAATCCCAGCACTTGGGAGGCAGAGGCAGGCGGATCTTTGTGAGTTCGAGGCCAGCCTGGTCTACAAAGCGAGTCCAGGACAGCCAGAGATATTCAGAGAAACCCTGTCTCGAAAAACCAAAAAAAAAAAAAAAAAGAGTATTTTGTGACTAGGTATCCAGACAGGGGTTATCTCAATAGGCAGACCCTGCTTCTAGCCCTGGAATCTTCCCCATAACTCCAGAAGTGACTCCCTTAGAAGTGGAGTCCCAGCTCAGCTCAAGCCAGGGCAGGCAGCCTACACCTTCCCCTGGGTGTGAGAGGCAGGGAGGGCTTTCAGTGAGAGCCTATGTAATCCTGTGCTCACCAAGCCTGCCTCTTGTCCTCCTCCGAGGGCCTTGTCCTGGTTTGTGTCACTACTTTCCAAAGAAAAGAACCAATATATCATAGAGGCATATGATTGTGTGACTTTTCCTGGGAAGACACAAGCATATATCAAGTCACCCCATAATAGGACATTCATAACAAATTGAAGAAATGATTCCACCCAAATCCAGATGAGAGAAATGAGTTTATTGGGCTTATTTAAAGGAACATGGGTGACACCCCCCCCCAAGAGAGCTGGAGTACCACCAACACCCACTCCAGCAAGGATGACTAACTCCCCAAAGCTGCATAGATGGAGTTCTCCCTCAGCTACCCTCCCACCTTCAGTGCACTACAGTGCCTCCCAAGACCTCACTCACTGCAGCTGAGGTATCATGAGGGAGGGAGGGAAGGACTGGAATCTCAAGCAAGTATAACATTCCACATCTGTCCTGTGTTATCAGATGTGATCTTGTGAGGTTAGTTACAGCTTCTCTGATTTCAAGATGCTAGTGGCCATGTCACGTCCAGAAGAGAGTGTTCTGCAACATACACAGAAAGAGGCGTGTGTTGGGGACATGGCTCAGGGGGCTAAAGCATTTGCTGCCCAAACATGAAGACATGAGTTTGGATGCCCCAATATCTGCCTTGAAAATAAGCCAGAGCCAGGCGTAATGGTGTACACCTCTAATCTCAGCACTTGAGAGTCTGGTAGGAGAATCTCAGGTGAGTTCAAGGCCAGTCTAGTCTTCAGAGAGAGTTCTAAGCCAACCAGGGATACATAGGGAGAATTTGTGTCAAAACAAAAACAGACCAAAACAAGCTTAAGAGTACCAGGAGGCTAAATCAGGAAGTTCCTGGGGACTCACTAGTCAGCTGGTTTAGCCAATCACTAAACTTGAAGTTCAGTGAGAGACCTTGTCTCAAAAAATAATGTAGAGGGTTTGGTGAGATGGCTCAGCAGGTAAGGGGACCTGCCACCAAACCTGACCACATATTCCATCATTAGGATCTCTATGGTGGAGTGAGAACTGACCCCTGGAGGTGGTCTTCTGATCTCCACTGGTGTCCCTTTGCACCCATGAATCTCCCCCAACACATACAATAAATAAGTTGATTGAATTAAAATGTCTTAAAATTTTGTGTGCATGCATGCGTGTGCCTGCTTACTTATTATATGTGTTACAGGAGCCTGCAAAGGGCAGAAGAAGGAGTTTGATCTCCTGGAACTGGAGATGTAAGCCACTGTATGGTGCTGGGGACTGAACCCTGGTCCTCTGCAAGAGAAGAAATGTTCTTAACCTCTGAGCATCTCTCCAGCATTAATAAATGTAATTCTAAAAAACATAAAATAAAGCTGGGTATGGTGGATTGAATGAGTGGTCCCCACAGGCTCTTGCATTTGAATGCTTAGTCCCTTGTTGGTGGAACTGTTTAGGAAAGATTCAGAAGTATGGCCTTGTGGATGAGGTATGTCGCTGGGGGTGGGCTTTGAGATTTCAAAAGCCCATGTCTGACCCAGTTAGTGCTCTGTGTCTCATGCCTGTGGATCAAGATGTAAGATCTCAGCTACTGCTCTGGCTCCATGTCTGCCTGCCTGCTACCATGCTCCCCACCATGATCATCATGGACGCTAATACCCTGGAAGTGTGAGCCTCAGCAAATACTTTCTTTTATAAGTTGCCTTGGTCATGGCGTCTCTTCACATCAGTAGAAAAGTAACTAAGACACCTGGGATGGTGGCGCACACCTTTGGGCCTATCACTTGGGAGGCAGAGGGAGGTAGATCTTTATAAGTCTGAGGCCAGACTGATCTACAGAGTAAGTTCCAGGACAGCTAGGGCTACACGGTAAGACCCTGACTTAAGATAAATAAATGAATAAAATAAGTTCAGATTGGTGATACGACTCAGCTAGTAAATGCACTTGCTCTCCAGGCTGATCATTGGAGTTCAGTTCCTAGGATATGCACCCTAGGAAAAAGAGAGTTGACTCCTGGAAGTTGCCCTCTGACCTTCACATATGGATCACAAGGGCTGGGGAGGCAGGGTAGCGAGCAGGCAGAGCAGGGTGCTGGCAGATCACAGTCCCGGAGGCACAAAGGCAGCAAAGGAGAATGAATTGTCCTAAAAGTTCCATACTCTGGCCTGGAGAGATGACTCAGCAGTTAAGAGCTGAGTTGTTCTTTCAGGGACTGAACCATACAGTGCCTCAGAACCATCTATAACTCCAGTTCCAGAGAATCTGGTGCCCTATTCTGACTTCCTCAGGCACCAGGCATGTAGATGGTACACATGCAGGTAAAACACTCAAGTACATAAAGTACATTAAAAAAAAAATTGTGGGGCATGGTGGTGCACACCTTTAACCCCAGCACTGGGGAGGCAGAGGCAGGCAGATCTCTGTGAGTTCAAGACCAGCCTGGTCTACAAAGTGAGTTCCAGGACAGTCAGAGATACACAGAAACCCTGTCTCAAAAAACCTAAAAATAAATAAATAAATAAATAGATAGATAATCCCATAACCTTCCCACACATGATCACCAATAGGGGACCAAGTGTTTAAATACGTGAGCTTATGGGGACATTTCTCATTCAACCCACCATACACGGGTTCCAGGGTTGGACTCGGGTTGCTAGCTTGCACAGCAAGTCCTTTTTAACAGTTGAGCCATTCTGTGAGCCCTGCACTGTTAGGCTAGGGGCTTCTTAGGCCAGGCCCACTTGCAGTAGCCGCTTTCTTGTAGCTACTGTAAAGGAAATGGCAAGCCCTGTGCCAAGATCCTGTCTGTGAGTCTAAACAGGTTCCTCAGCTGCTCAGATTCCAGGAGAATGACAGGCACCATCGGCACTTCCTCAAGGAAATGCACTTACAGACTTCAGGTTGCCAGACTCTCAGGTATCAGAGGGCTGCTGGCCTGGAACATCACCATCTGTGTAATGAAAACACCTCAACTAGGTGTGCACCTCCTCCCCCACATACTCAGAGTAGCACACTCCTTCCTTCCCTTGCTGCTTAGGAATCAGGGAGAGCCTGTGAACCCTGGCCTCTTTGAGACCTATAAGAATCGCACACACAACCTCTCTGCTACTCGGCCTCCTGGGCAAGAACTCTCATTAGAGCTCATGCCATGTTATCTGTCTGTCTGTCCACAGCATTAACAGCTTGTTGCAGAATATTTGAACACATTGTGAACCCTAAATTTGTGAACTGAAAAAGCTATTATGGGATGGTTCAGCCTGTAATCTTAGAGCTTTCTGTTTACTGTAAACAAATGGTTATTGTGTGGCTCACTTCTAAGCACACACCTTTAATCCAAGAGCTTTCTGTACACAGGATTAAATAAAGTAAACCTAGGTCAAGATGCAGAGCAAGAAACCAGCTGACAAGGGATTAAGCAGAAAGGAGAGACACTGAGCTGAGGGTATTTAGGACAGGGTATTTAAGCATGGAGAAGGGGTTGGGCTCATTTGGATTTACTCCTTCAGAACTTCCTTCAGAGTTCTTCTCCCTTCAGAGTTCTTTCTCCTTCTGACTTGTTCTCCCTTTGGGTTCTTCTTCCTTCAGAGTTCTTCTCCCTTCAGGTTCTTTTTCCTTTGGGTTTTCTCCTTCTAGGCTTCTTTTGTTCCTCTAGGTTCTTCTGGGCTTTTTAGCTTAGGACTTTTGGTTGGGACTTTGGTAGAATAGAAAGACCAGTTGGGTGCTTTCTTTGCCTCTCTGAGCTAGCAGGTTTTCATCCCAGCATCCAGCTCCCAAGTCTTCATTGGTAAAATAGTATGACTGGGATATTTAGGGTTTTTGTTGTTGTTGTTTGTTTTGTTTTTAAACAACAACTCTTCTAATAAACTTCTTACGCAAAAGGACAATCCACCTTAAATCTCCAACCTGAGACCTTTCATAAATCTACAGTTCTCTAGGCATTGTACAATGGGTGGAAACCATTTATAAAGTATTGGCTTTACTTTTTCAGATTATAATTACATCCCATGGCACCCCTGAATCCACCCTAGAACCTCAATTGTTGAAAAAGAGAACTCTCTGCTTCCTGTGCATATGAAGTGTGATCTCGTTGCTTTCTGGCTGCTTCACTAGCCTCAGACTCCTGCTGGCATTTGGAACTCATTCCTCAATGGGTAGCAAGTTTCTTCAGGTGTGGCCTGGGCCAGAAGACAGGCTGAGGACCCTGTTCAGACTCCAGAGACACACACACCCCTCCAGTCCTGGGACTAGCAGACTTTTTTCGACTGCTCCTTCTGGCTCCTCAAAACCCTAGCCTCCACATTTGTCTTTCATCAGCAGGAAGTTTGAAACCTGCAGGGTTGAGACATCAGGGATGGGAGCACACCTGTTCACCTTCAGATTCCTCAGGACTCATTATAGTGTCTCCACACAGGTAACAAGGAATGAAGAATAGTTCCAGGAGGGTGAGCCTCTGACTTTTCCCCAGGTCAAATGCAGTCACCTGCTATTGGATGTCTTTTGATTCTCAGAGTCTAAACCTAGCTGGCAGTGCAGCAGAAATGACTTCAGTTTCTCACCTCTCCTCATCCCTGCCTACTCCATATGACCCGGTTCAGGCTCCTTTCCACTCCAGCTGTGGGCTTAACCCTGTGACCTTGATTTTAATTAGGTTTCCATCAGTGTGACAAAACACCATGACCTAGGCAACAATTAGATGTAAAAGTTCAGGGATGGAGAGAGAGATGGCTTGGAGGTTAAAAGCACTGGTTGTGCTGGGCCGTGGTGGCGCACGCCTTTAATCCCAGTACTTGGGAGGCAGAGGCAGGAGGATCTCTGTGAGTTCGAGGCCAGCCTGGTCTACAAAGAGAGTCCAGGACATCCAGAGATATACAGAGAAATCCTGTCTCGAAAAACCAAAAAAAAAAAAAACAAAACAAAACCAAAAAAAAAAAAGCACTGGTTGTTCTTCCAGAGGTCCTGAGTTCAATTCCCAGCAACCACATGGTGGCTCACAATCATCTATGATGAGATCTGGTGTCCTCTTCTGGCTTACAGACAGACATGCAGGCAGAACACTGTATATCTATTTATTTATTACTAAATAAATATATTAATTAACTAATAAATACATTAATTAATTTTTAAAAAAAGAAGTAAGAGTTTATCTAGGTTTATGGTTCCAGATGGACAAGAGTCCACAGAGTGAGTCCAGGACAACTGAGATACATACAGAGACCCTGTCTTGAAAAACACTCTTTTTGAGGTGTTCTGGGAGACAGAGGCAGGTGGATCTCTGTGAGTTTGAGGTCAGCCTCATCTACAAAGCAAGTCCAGGACAGCCAGGGTTGTTACACAGAGAAACCCTGTCTCAAAATATCAAAAAAAAAAGAAAGAAAAAGAAAATTTAGAGTTTGTAACAGATAAAATTAATAGATTTTATTGAAATGTGGTGGTGGTGCACACCTTTAATCCCATCACCGAGGAGGCAGAAGCAGGCAGATCTCTGTGAGTTTGAGTCCCGTCTGGTTTACAGAATGAGTTCCAGGACAGCCAAAGCTATACAGAGAAACCCTGACTTTTGTTTTGTTTTGTTTGTTGTTGTTTTTTGAGACAGGGTTTCTATATATATCTCAGCTGTCCTGGACTCACTCTGTAGACGAGGCTAGCGTTGAACTCACAGAGATCCGCCTGCCTCTGTCTCCAGAGTGCTGGGATTAAAGGCATGAGTCACTATGCCCAGCAACCCTGTCTTGAGAAACCAAAAATAATTAATTTTTTAAAATCCTGATTTTATGTTTTTAAATGAGGTTGGGGTAGAAAGATGGCTCAGTGGCTTAGAGCACATGCTATTCTTGCAGAGGACCTAGGTTCTCAGCACCCACATACATGGTGGTTCACAACCATCTATAACTCCAGTTCCAGGGGATCTGATACTCTCTTCTGGCCTCTTTGGGCACTGCATACACATTGTGCACAGACATACATGCAATCAAAACATTCATATATATAAAACAAAACAAATAAATCTTTAAATTCTTTTTCAAAGCTTGATATAAATACAGCAAGATGACGCACTCTGCAGTTAGAAAATGGATGCTTTTGTCCAACACATGCAGAATACCTGTGTACCAGCAAGTACTCAAGAAGTAGGATTCTAAAGCTCTGGACTATAAACAGGGTTTACCAGAGGAGTGAAGTAGCAACCTTTGCCTGAAACAGTCTAATGTTGTAAAAAATAAAAACAGGGCTAGAGACAGTAGTTAAGAACTTATACTGCTCTTGCACAGGTCCCGGGTTCTGTTCCCAGCCTTCATGTGACACACAACAGTTGTTAACTCCAGTTCTTTGAGTTCTATCGCTCTCTTCTGTCCTCCACTGGTACTGCACACATATGGTACGTACACACACACACACACACACACACACACACACACACACACAC
>CAJQZJ010032121.1:9233811-9273579 GCA_907164525.1 Lophiomys imhausi
ACACACACACACACACACACACACACACACACACACACACACGCACGTGCGCGCACGCAAGCACAACACTCAAAATACACATAAAATATAAATAAATAATAACAATGAAATTAAAAAAAGAAAAAGATCCAATTTTGACTCCACTGTCATTTACTGAGTAACTGCCCAAAGTACCAGGTGACTGTTATATTCCTCCCCAAGAGTATTTATTCACAGTCTCCTGAGGGTTCTCACTCCTTTCCACTCATGAAAAATGGCCTTCTTCTGAGAAGGCCACATAGGTGTGATTGAGACAGGAGCAGGGAGACTAGAAGAAATGTAGATCCACTAAGCCCCCAAGGCTTAGGGTCTTTGTAGCCACTGTTCAGTCACTTAGAGAAGAGAGGTTGTATTAGGGGCAGGAAATCAAAGGTGTAGTAGATGCCATTAAAATGCTTTTATTCTCTCTCTCTCTCTTTGAGACAGGGTTTATCTATGTAGCCCTGGCTGTTCTGGACTCACTTTGTAGACCAGACTGGTCTCGAATTCACAGAGATCCTTTTGCCTCTGCCTCCTGAGTGCTGGGACTAAAGGCGAGCACCACTGGCCCAGCCTTTTCTTTTCTTTTTTAAAGACAGGATCTTTGTACCCAAGGCTGAGCTTTTGATCCTCTTGTTTTCCTGCCTTTGCCTGCCAAATTCTGGAATTACAGTGATGAGTTATCCCAAACCCCCAGACTTCCTCTTACCAAATTGGGGATGGGGGTATGATTCAGTGTTAGGGTAGTACCAAAACAGAGTAAGATAAACATTTCTTAACCAGATGTGGTGACACATGCCTTTAATCCCAGCACTAGGGAGGCAGAGGCAGGCAGATCTCTGAGTTTGAGGCCAACCTGGTCTACAAAGTGAGTGTCTAGACAGCAAGTGCTACACAGAGAAACACTGTCTCAAAAAACAAAACAAAACAAAAAAAGATAGAGGTTTCTTTGATTCAGCTGAGTAACTAAAAATAGCCAAGAGAGGTTGTGTGACTCTCTCAAGGCCAACAAGTCAGGAAGCACCCTAGCAGAGATTTGAAGCCAGGCTTCCTGTCCAGTTTAAAGAGTCCTCCCAAAGTTCTACACACACACACACACACACACACACACACACACACACACACACACACTCATTCCTAACTAGGGAAAATTGTGATCAACTTCAGGGAAGGGCTGTTGCTCAAGGCTCTAGGAACCTGAGGTCAATCTTGACTTCATTGCAGGTTCATTGGCCCTATTTTTCCACTTGTAAAGTGAAAACAAAAAACAAAAAAACTCTCATTCTGTTAGAGTGGAGGCCTGGTATGACTGAATGTACTTTCCACGTGTGTCTAGCTCTGAGCAGGCCACCATGGGGACTCAGAGGTCCAGTGAGAGGTGCTTAGACTTGCTTGACTAACTTTCCTTAACAGCTCCTGTTTCCTGAAAGCTTGTAGATGAGAAAATTCAGGCTCAGAGAACTGAAGCAGGTAGAACCTGGAACTGCCATCCCATGTCCATCCATGCCATGCGCGCCACTGAGCAAGGTCAAAGGGTCCACAAGGCAAAACCAGGAGAAGGTGTGGTCAGTGCTCTGCGGAGTTCCCTGGTCTCTGGAGTGTGCAAGCCCATGCTAAGCAGAGCTCTCCAGGAGAGGGGGCCAGGGTCCTGTACTCCACCCCTTCCCGGGACAGGAGGGGTGAGGGAGACTGAAGGGGCGTGGCCGAGGGAGGGGGCGTGGCCGAGGGAGGGGAGGCCGTGCCGCCATATTCGCTCCAGCCCGCAGCCCGCGGCGCCGCTAGCATGAGTACCACTGCTTTCCACATCTCCAGCCTGCTGGAGAAGATGACGTCCAGCGACAAGGACTTCAGGTGCGCCCTGCGGCGGCCCGGGGCTCGTTTTCAGGGGCCTCAGCCCGTCCCAGTCGCTCCCCTGCCCCTCTGCCGACCCCCGCGGGAGTCCCCGGCCTCTTCGCCTGGTCCTGGCTGGGCCTGGCTGGGCCTGCTGCCCTGCCGCAACAGCCCCGCCCCCAGCCTCTTCCCGCCTTTGCGGTGCTGGGCCCTGAAGTCCCCCACACAGGGCACCCCCCAGGCCCTCCAATGAAGACCCGGTCGGCCTCTCTTTGGAACACCAGTGCAGTCCTCCTCTGGCCCTCACTGAAACAGGCCTCTTCACTGCACAGCCTCCATCCTAGGGGTATCGATTTCCGAGACCCACACTTCTTCCCGGTCTCTAGGTTACCTAATTTCTCCCGTCCCCAGCCTATACCCCTGGTCTCCTAACCCTTACTTTCCTTGATTTCATCTTCCACTCCATCCTCTCCCTCTTCTCCCCGGCCCCTCATTCCCTCCTCTCCCAAGATGCATGGTTTAGAGCAGGAAGGACAAGTCTCCCCCTCATTCCCTTTCCCCTGCCCCTTCTCTTCAAGCATCCCAGAAACACAAAACAGAGCTGTCAAGAAGGATGGGAAGATCTGGTGCAGCTTTTCATCTTGCGGGGGAAACTGAGGCTCAGTGGCAAAAGGGGTTGGCCTATGGTCCTACAGCCAGTTCTGTACCCTCAAGTTGACAGGACATTGCATCCACTCTTGTCTTCTGTCACATTAGTTGTCCCTCCTTTTACAACCAGGGAAACTGAGATTCAGGCATATGAAGGGCCTGGGTACAATGCCAAAGATAGGTAGGACCAAGCAGAAGTGGATATGTTAGTGAGGTCCTGAATCTAGCCAGTCGGGAGGGGCCTGAAGCCTGTTTTATGTGTAAGGTTTACTGAGTCCTGTAAATCCATTCCTCAAAATCTCTCTGCAGCCCCAAGCCCCAAAGGGCTTTGTATCCTTTGCCCTAGCTTCAGATCTTGGCAGCCTGTAAGTGATGGCAAATTACCCCACCCCTCTGAACCTTAGCTGCTGTTTGTGGTTTAGGTACTAGGTAAGTGCTTTATGAATGGTTGCCCCTGACTCTGCAGGGAGACGGGGCTAATAGAGTATTCTTTAGACCCAGGCTCTAACTGTTCTCCAGAGGCCTGGATGGGACTTTGGCTTACTCTGAGTTACATGGCCTGCTAGAGCTGAGGGAATGTCTCCTGGGCCTATCAGGGAGTTTGGCCCTACCAGCCAGGGCCTGAGAAGCCCTTTAAACATGTCCTTGCTAGCAGCCTCGAGGACACTTAAAACCACCCTGAGCATATGAGAATAGTGTCTATTTTTAAAAGTCTGAATACCAGGAGGCTGAGTCCCCCAACCAGCTGTCCAAGCCCAGTGTCCCATGGTGCTGCCTCTCAGATGACAAGACACCATGGCTTATGGTTCCCAGAGAGGAATGACTGACAAAGGTTCCAGGCAAGGGACAGGAAGCCTTGGTTCCCAGTTTTGTGTGGGGCTCAGACTCTGACAGGAAAAACCAGGGACTTGAGAGATCTGGCAGGGATTTCCAAATCCTTTCGTGCGCACACAGTGCTGTTTGAAGAGGCAGGAGACGCACTTCACACTGGGCTTCCCCTACTGCTGTGGTACTATGTAACTTCTCTGAGCCTACTTGTCTCAGATTGCCTAGTTAAAACCCACAAGGATGCTGTGAGAGAGGGGCAAAGGAAATTATTTTATTCATGGAAAAACGGAGAATCAGGGTCAAGGAGGCAGCTGGCCAAATTTTCCCCACTGATAAGGCAAGACAAAAGCCTCACTCTGTTTTGGAGCTGGAGCCTGTCAAATTATCACCACCACGCCAACACCATGGCATTTCCTCTGAGAGTGGTGTCTGCAGAACTGGGGTATTTGAAATGCTAAGGTTTATTTGTGAGTGTTGATTTCTGGGTTTGGGTTTCCACAAGGCTGTTTGGCCCTAAGGCAGTGATTCTCAACCTTCCTAATGCTGCCACCCTTTAATACCATTCCTCATGGTGTGTTGACACCCCCTCCACACAAGCATACAATTATTTTGTTGCTCCTTCATAATTATAATTTTGCTACTGTTATGAACCATAATGTAAATATCTGATAGGCAGGATATCTGATATTTGGTCTACCCCCAAAGGGGTCGCAACCCATACCACTGTTCTAAGGTTTGTTGAGCACTCTCTCCTGACTCACCCCGCTCCCTTGTCAGACCTGTTCTTTGCTGAGCTTGGAGTGTCAGAGGTGAACATGCTAGGTGCCAAGGGTTTGTGTGCATGTGTATATGTATGTGCAAGATGTATGTGTGTATGTTTATGTATGTATGTGAGTACATATGTGGAAATACGTGTTTTCTGGGCCCCAAGCAGCAGAAGTTCAGAAAGGCCCTAAAACAAATATCCTTTACCTTAAAGTGCCTGGATGGTAGTTGGGATAGTAACAATATTTCAGCTCTTCAGAGTGATCCAGCTGTTAAAATTCAGAAATGGTGGCATGGACAGGGTCCCTCCAGGCTCTGTGGGCTGCTGTGACATCAAACAGCAGGTCAGGGCTGGCAGTGTGAGAATTGGGACCCCACTCCAATGGTGACAGATTTTACCCCAGGAGACTGGGACAGGAAGCAGACTTTCTCTGGACTCCTCTTTGTATCATCTCTCCTTCTCTGGAGTCTCTATTCAGGTCCCAGCAAGAGCTAGCAAGCATAGTGGCCCATGGGAATAGGTGTCCTGGAGAAAGGGCACATGTCTTCTGCAGTTACTGCAGTAGGTAGCGACCCTGTCATGTGTAGATCCATGTTTCCAGGAGTTAGAAGTCACTTTACCCAGCACTTGGGAGGCAGAGACAAGTAGATCTCTGTGAGTTCGAGGCCAGCCTGGTCTACAAAGTGAGTCTAGGACAGCCAGGACTATTACACACAGAAACCCTGTCTCAAAAAAGCAAAAAAAAAAAAAAAAGAAGTCACTTTAATGGTGTTCAGATACTGATGAGTAACTCACCCTGGGGAAAACACAGTTGCAAGCTGCACACAGCTGAGGGCAGTCAGCTTAGTCCTCTTCATTTTAGCAGGAATGATGTCTCATGAGGTCCCTTCAGCCCCATTCTCTGTTGCTTTCAGACTTGAACTCCCATTGCAAGCCACATGCTCAGGACAGAGCAGCAGCCTCAAGGACCCACCTGACTGGGGGTTAGGTGCAGCCATAGGCTCTGGCCCTATGACTAGTAGTATATTGGTCAGCTGTTGACTCTGGTCTCCAAAATATGCCAGGTGCCCATCAGTGTGGCTTTTGAAGTGTTCATGACCAGCCAGGCATAATGGCCTGTGACTAATTCTAGCACTTGGGAGGCAGAAGCAGGGGGGTTTCTATGAGCTTGAGTGTAGGCAGGCTTACAGAGTGAGTTCCAGGCCAGCCAGGGCTACATAGTGAAACCTGTCTCAAAAATCAAAACAAACAAAAACCCAGACAAACAAATAACAGGATTTGTGACCCTGACCACCACCTGGGAAGTTGGAAATACATGTTCTTAGTCCAGAGCTTCTTACCTGTGGGCTGAGAGGCCGGGGTGGGTCTTGGATGAGGGGCACAGATCCAGATACTTGCTAAGGGCACGGTGTCTGGTGAGTTTCTTATCTAAACAGCATGCATCTATGCATCTGGAGGACTAGAGGTGGTACTTTTCCACCGGACTCCCCCATGACGCTGTCTGTCTCATACTCAGGTATTCACGAGCTACCTGTTACCATGAGATGTGAATGACATATGTAACATTTACTGGGTGCATATTGTGGACCTCACAGAGCCTGAGTTAATTCACACCCCCCCCCAATTAAAAAAGGTATTTTTAAAAGATATATTTATTTTTGTTTTCTGTGATTGAATGTTTATACAAGCATGCAATGGAGGTCAGAAGAGAGAAGGTCAGGACCCTGTAACTAGAGTTACAGATGGTTGTGAGACATCTGGTGTGGGTGCTGGGAACCAAACCCAGGTCTGCAAGAGTAACAAGTGCATTTTTTTTTTTTTTTTGGCTTTTGAGACAGGGTTTTTCTGTGTAGTCCTGGCTGTGTTTCCTGGAACTATGTAGATCTGCTTGCCTCTGCCTCCCAAGTGATGGGATTAAAGGTGTTCACCACTGCTTAAACACTGGGCCACCTCCAGCCCCCTCATCCTCATTTCTCAGACTGATAAACTAAGGATTAAACTAAGGGCAAGTGACTTGCACAGATTCCCGTTTTCACAGTGACTGTGGCAGGAGCGCCACATCCCCAGGCCATGACCATTTAGGCCAGTAGTTCTCAACCTGTGGGTCGTGACCCCTTTGAGGGTCACATATCAGATATTTATGTTACGATTCATAACAGTAGCAAGTTTATAGTTATGAAGTAGGAATGAAACAATTTTATGGTTGGGGTCACCAAAACATGAGGGAGTATATAAGAGGATCACAGCATTAGGAAGGTTGAAAACCACTGATGTAACTAGTCCTCTTGTTTCAGTCTCCCACCTTGTAGCAGTTGTTATAGTAGAAGTGGCTCATCCCTGCCCACAGCCCTGATTACCCACCTGCCTTTGAACCCTTGCACTGAGGTTTACTTCTGGGAAACTCTGAGATAGTACACCAGTTTTACTGGGGCCTAGGAGCTGCTGGATAGCCCTCTTCCTCCCCTGCCC
Source organism: Lophiomys imhausi (assembly GCA_907164525.1). Taxonomy (NCBI): domain Eukaryota; kingdom Metazoa; phylum Chordata; class Mammalia; order Rodentia; family Muridae; genus Lophiomys; species Lophiomys imhausi. Next base: position 9,240,371 of record CAJQZJ010032121.1, read on the forward strand.
CAACACCAGGTTCATGGCCACCAGTGACCTGATGTCAGAGTTGGAGAAAGACTCCATCCAGCTAGATGAGGACAGTGAGCGCAAGGTGGTGAGGATGTTGCTGCAGCTCCTGGAGGACAGGAGTGGCGAGGTGCAGAACCTGGCTGTCAAATGGTGAGTGCAGTGGGGATGTGACTTGAGGGAGGGCCACTGCCTCTAGGATGCAGCCCTGGAGAGTCATCAGGTGGTTCTTGGGCCCACAGTAGTGTCGGCTAGATGGTGGCTTAGCCTGCATTCCTCAGAGGTAGACCCTGCACCAAGAGTTCAAATCTAAGTTCTGTGGTAGGTGATCCAGGAAGTAGGAAGGGAAGTAGAGAAGAGGAGATGGGAGGGGAAAGAAAGCCTGCAAAGGGGGTTCTGTAGCCTTGACAGGTCCCCAGGTGACAATCTGCTACCAGGCTTTGCAAAATGAAGCTCCAGATCTCAGATCTCAGGATGATCACCAGCATCAGCAATTGGAAACCAGTTAAACATGAATTGGAAGGCCCCACCTAGATCCTCTGGGATGGCTCAGCAGTCTGTGTTTAGGAATCCCCTGGGGGATTTGATACCAGCATAGGTGTGAGAACCCTTGCTTTGGGCCTCAGGGTGAGATGCACGTCACAGGCTTGGGAGTGCACCTCTTTCTTAGCAAGAAAGGGTCCCCTGTTGAACTGAGATCTTTTCCTCAGCACATGTGTCCCCACAAGCTTGAGAGGACTGAAGCACGCAGCCTGACTTAAGGCATGTCTGGGTCTTTTGGACCCTTCTCTCTTCTTTCCTCCACCTCAGCCTGGGTCCCCTGGTGGGCAAGGTGAAGGAGTATCAAGTGGAGACCATTGTGGACACTCTCTGTGCCAACATGCGGTCAGACAAGGAGCAGCTCCGGGACATCGCTGGCATCGGCCTGAAGACCATCCTCTCAGAACTGCCTCCTGCTGCCACAGGTACCCAGTCCCTGGTGTTGCTACTCAACTCAGTTATGTCTCAAATACTGGGGTCAGGTGATTCCTCTCTGGGAATCCCATACCTGTTTTCACAGTGTGCCTTCTATGTGCTTCTATTTTACCTCACAAAGTGCTTACACCTATATTAAATATCTTTATTAAGTGGTGGCACACACCTTTAATTCCTGCACTCTGAAGGAATAGGTGGTGTGGATTAGTATGAATTTGAGGTCAGCCTGATCTACATAGTTCCAGGACAGCCAGGGCTAAACAGTGAGACCTTGTCTCAAAATAAAAGAGACAGGAAGAGGGCTCAGAGAAGTAAAAGGACTTCCTGGGAGTCCTCAGTGGTAAAGAATTCAGACCCAGATAAGTTTAAATTCATGGCTGCTGTTTGTTGGGAATGTTTCCAGGCACGAGAACGCCTACTCCTGGCAGCTTAAAGACCTGCTGTGATCTCTCCGGATGGATGATTGCTGCCTTGGCTCCTTTCCTCCTCTTCCCTTCTTCCTCTTTCTCCTTTTTCTGGTGGTAGTGCTGGAGGCCAAATGCAGAGCATATATGTGCTAGGTCGGCCACCCCCATTCTTGTACCAGTTCTGTAGCTCAGTCTGACAGGGTCAGGTTCTTTGTCCATGCTGTCTCCCCTAAGAAAAGACATTTTCCCAAATGGATTCTATCCCACTGGCCAGAGCTGGGCCACCTGGCCATTGCTAGCAGCAAGGGACTGGGTAAAGTGGTTAACTTGTCCCCTCCCTGGTATAAGTGTGGGAGCCAGCCAGGCGCTCAGCCATTGGTTTGTCAGCTCCTCTAGCTGATTCCTGTAGTTGTTCCATAAGACTTGAGTCAACCTTGGACCACCTAAGCCCTGTCTTTCCTGGACCACAGACTTCTGGGGGAGATAGGCGTAGAAACACAAGCAGATCACAAGCAGGCCAGAGTTGGGAGCTGCCTTCCCAGCCCAGGGCCTTACCTTGCCCTCTTGTGCTCTGCACAGGCTCAGGGCTGGCTATCAGTGTGTGCCGCAAGATCACAGGCCAGCTCACCAGTGCCATTGCCCAGCAGGAGGACGTGGCTGTACAGCTGGAAGCCCTGGACATCCTCTCTGACATGCTGAGCAGGTGAGCCAGGCCACTTTGGGCAAGAAAGGTGAGGACAGGCAAGATTGAAAGGTGTGGCCTGCATGCTTTTTAGAACTTCTTAGTCACCCAGTTGTCTTGTTAAAAAAAAAAAAAGAGAGAGTGTAACACTATGAAACAGGCTCTGGGAGGTCATTAGCTTCAAGGTCACACGGTTAGTGATCCTCCCATGGCTTGTGCATCTGCTCTAGGGATAGGAAAAGTCGGGTACTAGCATACTGGTGGGCCTTCATTGCTCCAGGGGAGGAATTCACAGGCAAGTGGCCACATGAATATAATAGTAAAGTGATTAGGTCAGTGCAGGGCCCAAGCTCAAAAAACCCCAACTTAGCTGCCGGACAAGGGCCTCTTACTGGAGTTGAGGCTTCAGGGGGCCTGAGCAGATCTCAGGGCACCACAGAGGGTAGAGGCAGGAGAGGATTGTGAAAGGCTTGTGGCTCAAAGGGACACTGATGCAGATTGTCCTTTTGATTAAAAGATTAGAAGGGCCATGTGTGATGGTGCACACCTTTGCTCCTAGCATTTGGGAGGCAGAGGCGGACAGGTCTCTGAGTTCGAGGCCAGCCTGGACTACAAAGAGAGTTCCAGGACAGCCAGGGCTGTTACATAGAGAAACCCTGTCTCAAAAAACAAAACAGCCAGGATTGGTGATACACGCCTTTAGTCCCAGCACTGGGGAGGCAGAGGCAGGTGGATCTCTGTGAGTTCAAGGCCAGCCTGGTCTACAAAGTGAGTCCAGGACAGCCAGGGCTGCACAGAGAAACCCTGTCTCGAAAAACCAAAAAAAAAAAAAAAAAAACCCAAAAAACTAACAACAACAACAACAAAACCCCCCAAAAACACAAAGGATTAGAAGAGTTTTTTCATGTTGTGGAAAGAGCATGGTGGGCTCTGAGCAGATTCAGGCCCATGTGGTAGAGTGGAGTCCCTTAAAGGCTTCAGAGGAATCAAGAGGTTCCATGCCATGTGGGTGATAACAGTCTACAGTTTGTGCTTGTAATCAGGACATCTCTGATCCAGGATGGCAGGGGTAGGGTAGGGAGTCTGGATTTGGAGGAAGCAGTAACCTTTGGGGAGTGGGGAAGAGGGGCCCACTGATTAATATGTATGCATCATACAGAGGTTAGCCTGGGGTATCACTATCAGCTGCATATGATCATGACCTCAGCAGTCCCTGCTCTGTGTTCTGACAAACTTGAGCCCAGGGCTCGTGCATGGTGAGCTGATTGCAGAAGCTCTTGTGCAGTGATGAGACTGGAGGGCTGGGCAGGAGCCCCAAGGACACACCCATGTCTCTCCTTCTGTAGTCTGGACAGGCAGGGCTGAACAGGGGTGTCTTTGTTTTTATATTTGTGGTGGGATTGAACCTAGGGCTTCACTCATGCTGGGGAAGAATTCTACCACTAAGCTATGTCTCCAGCCCTTGTTACTTTGAGACTCAGTCTCAGAGTTGCTCACTCAGGCCTTAAGCTCACTCGATAGCCCAGCCCAGACTGGCCTTAAACCTGTAATCCTTCTGCCTCAGCCTTCCTAGCAGGTAAGATTATAGGCCCATGCACCTAGGCCTGGCTTTGCTTCCATAGGTTGTCTGAAGAGGTGGACACCACCTGTTCCGGAGTGGGCAAGCTAGAGGATGGCCTACAGGTCTGTTTCAGGACTGAGGAGTTAAAGTATTGCGGTGGGGTTGCTCTGGAAGCAGAGGGGTACAGTAGGAGTTGATGGGTTCCATTTGGGCATGTTGAATTTGTGCTGCTTAGATGGCACCCCTCAATCATGAGCTTCTAGGCCAGAGTCTCTCCTTACGGCCTTCCAGCATAGACTGCCATGTCATACAGCAGATGTATAAAGAGGTTAAGATTGCAGCAGAGTGGTCTGTGCTGGACATGGGAGAGTGAGGTCATGGAGGGCAGTGGAGCAGAGAAAGAGAAAGGTCTTGGGCTGGAGAGATGGCTCAGTGGTTAAGAGCACTGCCTGCTCTTCCAGAGGTCCTGAGTTCAATTCCCAGCAACCACATGGTGGTTCACAACCATCTACAATGTGATCTGATGTCCTCTTCAGGCTGCAGGTGTACATGCAGATAGAGCTTTCATTACATAAAATAAATCTTTTTTTAAAAAGAGACAGAGAGAGAGAGAGAGAGAGAGAGAGAGAGAGAGAGAGAGAGGCCTCGGGACACTGGGATGGCACTCACCCAGAGCTGGTTTGGCTGTGGGAAGGAACTGGGACCACAGAGAGCCAGGTTCTGCCTGTGGAGAAACTTTCTGAGGGCTGCCTCTCCTTTTTTGAGTTCAGAGCTCAGCTTAGCCAGAGGACACTGGGGACCCACGGCAGGATTAAACAAAGGAGTGATGTAGTCTGTTAGATTTTATAGCACTCCAGTCTCAGTAAGGAGGCTGGACTTCTGGAGATGGGTACTGAGGCAAACTTCAGGTTCCAAGAATTTGGAACATCCTCACTGGAGCCCCATACACACTCTAGGCCTCCTTGAGCTGAGAGATTGGATACCTGGGCTCAGGTCTTAGACTTACACTGTTGATGGAGGAACCTTCAGTAGGCGGTCTCTTTCTGCTTGCTGTCCTGTAGTAATTAGTTAAGTCATTCCATGGTTGGAGGGGTACCTTGTCACTTTCCAGGGCAAGTGGGAGGTACAGAGAGAATGTGGGTGCAGATCTAAGCTGCCTGCCTGTGGTGCCTGGCCTGAGCTAACATTTCCTCCTGCCCTGTCCTCAGGCTAGGTGCCCCGCTGAGTACTTTCCATGCAAGCCTGCTGCACTGCCTACTGCCCCAGCTGAGCAGCCCACGCCTGGCTGTACGAAAGCGCACAGTTGGAGCGCTGGGTCACCTGGCGGCCGCCTGCAGCACTGACCTTTTCACGGAGCTCGCTGACCACCTGGTGGACAGGCTGCCTGGCCCACGCGCACCTGCCAGCCCCGCAGCCATTCGTACCCTGATCCAGTGTTTGGGCAGTGTGGGACGCCATGCAGGCCATCGCCTGGGTGAGGGGGTGGGACTAAAGCTCTGGGAAAGGGTCTGGTGGATGGGACTAGTGGGTGGGGGCAGGGAGTATGTGCCTAGCAGGAGCATAAACTTTTATGCTCCTAAAAAGGAAAGCAAATGCTTTCCTTTTCCTAGTCTTATGCCTCTTGTGTGGTCTTCTGTGGCCTGGAGGCTCAGGGATAGTCCTTGCAAGTCATGACATCAAACCCTTATATAGAATGTGTTCAAGCCTTCTGCTTTGACAGGCACACTTTAATCTGTGAGCTAGGTTTGGAACCTTTCAGCTTTTATTGCGGATAATAGGTATATAGTTGGCCACACTGTTTAAAGTGTACAACAATAGCACACACTTGTGAGCTCACATCACAGTCAAAACACTCAGCACTCCCACCATCCCCCATTTCCATCTCTCCTCTGCCTTGCCTCAGATAGCCACCTCAGGCTTCTTCAGATACGATGTTAGCCATGCACACCTTAGGCTGGGGTTGCAGATTCTGACATTGTGAATAGATGGGCATAGATAGCATACATCAGCCTTCTAATTCCTGGTTTTCCCCTGATGGGCTTCAGCAGCTGCTCCTTGGTTACTCTCAGGAGTGTGGATCTGGGAAATGGGCTGAATAGGCTTAGACTTGGACTCATATTTGGTTGGGTAGGAAACTGAGGTCCCAAGTACCCCAAAAAAGTTTATAAAGGAGTGTGTAGGGAGCTGGAGAGAAGGCTCTGGTTAAGTATGTTTGCTGCTCAGGCATGAGGACCAGAGTTCACGTTCCAACACTGGGAACAGGCTGTCAACAAATGCCTAGAATTCTAGCTCCAACAGATCCAGTGCCCTCTTTTGGCCTCTGCAGGCAACGTATGCACATACACACATAAATAAGAAAATACATTTAGAAGGGATGTGTGAGGATTTCCAGCTTAGCATGTTCCTTCTTGCACGGTGGGAAGGGTGTGGCTGAAAGAGGGCTAGGCCAGCAGAGCCTCTAAAACAATGGTTCTGGGAGTAGAATGGCCCTTTCACAGGGGTCACCTAAGACCATTGGAAAACAGATATTTACATTATGATTCTTTTTTTTTTTTTTTTTGGTTTTTCGAGACAGGGTTTCTCTATATAACAGCTCTGGCTGTCCTAGACTCACATTGTAGACCAGGCTGGCCTCGAACTCACAGAGATCTGCTTACCTCTGCCTCCCAAGTGCTGGGATTAAAGGCGTGCGCCACCAACACCCAGCATGATTCTTAACAGTAGCAAAATTACAGTTATGAAGTAGCAACGAAAATAATTTTATGGCTGGGGGTTAACACAAGTTGGTGGGTCACAGCATTAGGAAGGTTGAGAATTCCTCTAAAGCCTGGAGACCAGGCAGAGGCCGCTCTTGCTCTCCCGCCTTCAGCTCACATCCTAGTGTAGGAATAAGACCCAGCCCTGACAGTGACTCAACCACACATGCCAGATCTGTGCATCGACCTGGGCTAAGCTTTCCCTGTGTCATTGTTGATTTGTTTCCACACCATGATCAGTAGGCCGAGTCAGGAAGTCTTTTCAAGCAGCCCACAGCACCATGACACATAGGTAGCAACCAGGCTAGGCCCCTGTCAGCTTGCCTCTGAAGTCTCTAAGTTGAATTTGCCCTGCAAGGGCAGAGTTGAGGCTGTGGACTGGTGACTGAGTGAAGGTCTGGCTACTTCAGTGACCCTTTGGCACTGCAGGGGCCCACCTGGACCGTCTGGTGCCCTTGGTGGAGGAGTTCTGCAACCTGGATGATGATGAGCTGAGAGAGTCCTGCCTCCAGGCCTTCGAGGCCTTCCTAAGAAAGTAAGTGCTGCAGTTGCTCTAGAAGACAGGCAGGGAAGCTCCATGGGAGTTGGTAGGATGGGGAGACAGGATGCCAGCATCAAAACAGTCAGCTCCCGGGACTTGTTTTTGGGCCCCACCCTCACTATGCCACGATGGGTTCCAGTGAGGTCTCCTTCTTTGTCCCTCAGGTGTCCCAAGGAGATGGACCCTCACGTACCCAATGTGACCAACCTCTGCCTCCAATACATGAAACACGACCCCAACTACAGCCGTGACAGTGACGAGGATGAGGAACAGATGGAGACTGGGGACAGTGACTTCAGTGAGCAAGGTAGGTAGACAGCCTGTTATGACGGAGAGCAGGGCACAGTGGCCACAGCAGGGCCACATCAGGCCTGCCTGTATGGATGCTGCACTCTAGCTGTAAGGAAGGCAGTGTAGTCATCCTCCTGCCTGCCCAGTTAAACAGCCAAGATCAAAAATACTTGAGAAAGAAAATTGTTTGTGCTCAACACATAACCAATGGTGTAATGGCTGGTGTTAGGACTTTTACGCTGTATCAGGTGCTGTAAGTATTTAGAGGTGTCTTATGGCTGAGAGTGGGGTGTGTAAGGTATGTGTGACTATCCTCAGATGCTGGTGTCCAGGCTTCCACAGGTCCCAAAGGACAACTGTAATCGTCACTGATATTCTAAGCTCTTCTTTCATATTCCTCATAGTGACCATAAAACCTCGGGGAAATCGTAGTCATAGTTCAGACAGGGAAACTGAAGAAACACCCACAGGTGACCTAGCCAGGAGTTGGGCCAGTTCTTACAGATTTTCCACCTCCAAGCTACCTTTTTTGTTGTTATGAGCCTAGCCTTTAACAGCTGAGCCATCTCTCCAGCTCTCCAGCTCCCATTTTTATAAATCATTTTCTGGATAATGCTATTAGCCCAGCGCCAAAGCTAGAAGCAGAATGATGGGCACTTGGAGGAGACAAGTCCAGGTGGGGGCTCAGTGACTTTTTCCCTCGTGGCCTGAGGTCCCTTCCATCACTCAAACTTCTTAAGGGCAGGGTGCTCATGGAAACGAGGGACTTGGGCCTCGTTGGGACTTGAAACCAAATCAGATAGGCATGTTGGAGCCTTGAATGCTGAGCCAGGAGTCAGATACTATCCTGCCAGTAATAGAGGGCTAGGGATATTTCTTTTTTTTTTTTTTAAATGTTTATTACTTCAGGTTACATCTCCATCACAGTACAGGAATATTTTGTGAGGAGCAACACAGGGTCCATTGAAGGAGATGTGCGCTGAGTTTAGCAGCAGGCATGACCCACTATAGCTTGTTCAGATTTCTTTGCTATGTGAGTCTTAGTTATCAGCAGAATGTCACAGTAGGGACACCTGCTCTCAGGTCCAGGAGGAGGAGGTGGTTCTCATCAACTCTGATTCTTGCATTCTTCCTAGTGAGATGGGTGGGATTGAACCCCTGCTCTGTAGTTCTCCTGTGGACCCTGAGGAGTCTCTCACCCTCTCTGAGCCTTGGTCTTGACGTATGTAAAATGGGGCCAGTAGCCCCATTGCTCTAGTAGAGTTGAGATCTGCTAACTCTCAGGTCTGTAGAACAAAAGGCCACAAATACCCTTTCTTTTGTGTTTGTGTCTCTGAACACCTTTGAGATCAGGACCTTTCATTGACTAGGACTGGGTTAGCACCAAGGCCGCAGGAAGGCTGCCTTTCTCTTTGGAAATCCCAGTAAGTGCAAGGGCCAGACCTGAAGCCAGAGGATGGACCTGAACCGCAGAAAGCTTCTCTGCATCTCCACTGCAAACTCCAAGGCCCTGTCATTCTGTTTTGGAAGAGGGCAGTGTCTCACTAAGTATTCCAGGCTGGTCTTGAACTTGGGATCCTCCCACCCCACCTCTCCAGTGCTGGAATTACAGCATCCCACTCCCTTTTTTCCTTGTCTGATGTAGTCAGACAAGGATCTGGAGGCTGGAAGGGCTATGGCTGGAGTGCAGACATTTATTCAGTAGCTCAAACCTCTCCTTGTCTCTTGGTTCCATTATGTTCTCTGCCATAGGGAATGATCCTTGTCCCACAGGAGAGACTGTGGACCAGAGGGTGCAGTGCCATCCCGAGCACACCACAGATGTTTACCCAGGGTTGTGGCATTCCCAGTAGACTGGGAATGCTGATGAGAAAGCAAAGCCCAGGGCAGGGCGTCTGCTGTCTTCTTCCTTGAGCCAGTCACGGCTCTGTGCGTCTCATCCTGCCACAGACAGTGAGGATGAGTACAGTGACGATGACGACATGAGCTGGAAGGTGCGCCGAGCAGCAGCCAAGTGCATGGCAGCCCTGATCAGCTCCCGGCCGGACCTCTTGTCCGACTTCCACTGCACTCTGGCACCAGCACTTATCCGCCGCTTCAAGGAACGGGAGGAGAATGTCAAGGCAGACATCTTCTGGGCTTACATCATGTTGCTGCGACAGACACATCCCCCCAAAGGATGGCTGGAGGCTGTGGAGGAGCCCACCCAGACTGGCAGCAACCTCAACATGCTTCGGGCACAGGTGGGCTGTGTTCTTACCCACTCTGCCTCCTTCCTCCTTCCTCCTTCTTCCTCACCCCTGTCTCTTTACTTTCTGAGGGATGTGGTGTGAGCACCTCTCTGAGCCCAGCCTGAGTGTTTACATGGAGCCCTGCTTCCTCCTTGGTCTGCATGGTGCAGACTTGGGACACATGAGCAACAATACAGGTTGCCGAGCCTTCCAGGAAAGGGCTTCATTTCATCCCAAGAGTAAGCAGATACAGGAAGGGGTTGAGGGTGGCGACATAGTTTGCTTCACTTTAAAAAACATTATTCTGGCAGCTGGAGAGATGACTCAACAGTTAAGAGCACCGACCGCTCTCCCAAAGGTCCCGGGTTCAAATGCTAGCACCCATATGACAGTTCACAGCTGTCTGTAATCCCAGCAATCGGGAGACAGACGCACGAGGATCTCTGTGAGTTCAAGGCCAGCCTGGTCTACAGAGTTCAGGACAACCAGGGCTACACAGAGAAACCCTGTTTCAAACAAAAAAATTTATTTTGGCTGCTGGGTGGGGAATGAATTGTGACAGGACAAGAGTCATGGTTGGGGACCAACAAGAGGACATTGCATCCAGGTGATGGCACATGCCTTTAATCCTATTACTTGGGAGGCAGAGGCAGGTGGTCTCTGTGAGTTCGACGCCAGACTGGTGTAAAAGCGAGTCCAGGACAGCCAGGGCTACACAGAGAAACCCTGTCTTGAAAAACCAAATAACAAGAGGACATTGCAACTGTGGTGACAAGAGATGGTGCCTTCGGCTCAGTGGAATCAGAGGGATTGAAAGGAATGGTTGCTACAATCCACAGGCCCAAAAATCTAAGTTCCAAGGAGGGCTCAAGGTAGGATGCTTGAATCTCACTCAGAAGAGAAATAAAATAGACAGAGGAAGCGAATGAAGAAAGGGAACTAAGTGGGAGAGGGTATGAAGAGGGGAAAGAGTGTGGGGATCAGGTATAGTGAGAGGGGGAGTAAGAGGTGAGAGAGAAAATAGAAACTGATGGGGAGGCATCTTAAAATAAGTGGGAAACCAGTGAAAGGGTATTCTCCTGGGAAGATACAGGGGTGGCCCTAGGTGAGACTCCTTACTGCGGAGGACATGGAGACAGAAGTGGCCACCTCCTAGCCTGGCAGGACTCCAGTGGATGGAAGGGGACCCCAACCCACCCTCAAAACCTTTGACTCATAATTTACCCTGCATACAAGATGTACAGGGATAAACATGGAGGAGAGATGGAGGGAATGGCCAAGCAATGATTGGCACAACTTGAGACCCACCCTACGGGAGAGAGCCAACTCCTGACACTATTAATGATTCTCTGCTGTGCTTGCAGACAGGAACCTAGCATAACTGTCCTCTGAGAGGCCCCACCCAGCAGCAGATCCAAACAGATGATCAGACACAGCCAGACAATAGGTGGAGCTCAGGAGTCTTGTGGAAGAGTGGGAGGAAGACTAGAGGGACCCAGAAGGGACAAGAGCTTCACAGGAAGACCAACAAAGTCAACTAGCCTAGGCCCCTGGGGGCTTACAGAGACTGAAGCACCAACCAAAGAACATATATTGTCTGGACCTAGGCCCGCTACACATATATGACTGATAGGCAGCTCAGTCTTCATGTTGATACCTAGCAAGTGGAGCGGAGACAGTTCCTGGCATAGACTCTATTACCTGTTAGAGGATCACCTTACCCTAGATGGGCTGCCTTACCTGCCCTCAGCGGAAGAGGATGCTCTTAGTTCTGATGTGACTTGAAGAGTCGAGATGAGTTGATAGGGTGGGGTCCCCTTTTCTGAGGAGAAGAAGAGAGGAAAAAGTGGAGAGGGTGGAAGGGTGGGAACAGGTGGAGAGGAGGGAGGGGGTGCAATCAAGATATAAAACGAATACATTTTTTTTAGAAAGAAAGGAATGGCTGTTTAGGCTTGAGAAGTGGGTTAGATTGAACCACTGGATCTGATGATAGGTTGTTTGTGTCTGGGACAGACAGTAATCAGTTGACTTGTTGGCCTCCTGGGATAGGAGACATCCACATCTCTACACTTAAGGTTTAAGGCCTCATTGGCTTTAAGTAGTGAATTTTCTGTTAGTATAATAGAAATGCCAGAAGCTGAGTCCCTACTAAGAGAAGAGGCTTATTTAGCTCAGGTTTGAGTGTGGATTGCCCTAGCTGTGTGACATCTTTGCAGGTAGCATGGATATATACAAGAAAGAGATCCCATGGTAAGACAGGAAGCCTAAATGATGAGGACTAAGCCCTTATATTGTAATAAATCTGTCCAGTAGAACTGTTTCATCCTATTTAGTGATTTCCTGATAATGCCACCTTTTAAAGGTCCTTCCTCTTCCTAGTACCACCACCACACTGAGGACCAAGTTTCCAACCCGTGAGTCCTCATGGGACACAAACTCTATCCAAACTGTAGCTGATGCGTAGGTTGAGCCACCAGGTAGGCAGGAAATGTGCAAGCTGGATCAGAGATACAGATCAGGGTGGACTAGTGCCACTGGATTCAGGAATACATGGGGAGAGTACCTAGGTAAAGAAGGGGCCGTGTGCTGAAGACAGCTAGGCCTCCGCTTCCCCTTCATAGAGATAGAGGTGACAGTCAGGCTGCTGGCTCACCTTGAGCCAGTTCCTGTCTGCATTTACAAGATGGAGGCAGCCGTCACTGTCTGCAGTCTGAATCAGGTGACCGGTAGGGACTGATGGTGTCCCGTCTATGTTGGAATCCTCCCTGGGGAGGCTTCCTGGCTGGTTCCTGATCTCCCAACCTGCCCACAGGTGCCCATAGTGATGAAGGCCATGCAGCGGCAACTTAAGGACCGGAATATCCGGACCCGCCAGGGCTCCTTCAACCTTCTCACTGAGCTGGCAGGGGTCCTCCCTGGCAGCTTGGCAGAACACATGCCTGTGTTGGTGTCAGGTAGGCTGGGCTTCAGCTGGCCATCTACTCTTTGGGCTTCTTCCTTACCCTATATTGAGCCCCCCCAATCCCTGAGAGCCAAGGCAATATTCCTGGGCTTGCCCTGTGTGATGATGGCCCACGGTGGCTCCCCTCCAACCACAGGGAGAACAAGGCTGCTTCCAAGCTTCAGGTGAGTTCTTGCCTTGTTTTCCTCATCTCTGGTGGCCTCTGAAAACTTCTGTCTGGGAGCTTTGGATGCTTTGGTTCAGTGCAAATGTCCTGGTCACTACATCCCCAGACTGAGCCAGGCTGAAGAGCCCCTAAACCTGGTTCCCATCCACAGGCATTGTCTTTTCACTGGCTGACCACTCCAGCTCCTCCACTATTCGGATGGATGCCCTGACCTTCCTGCAGGGACTTCTGGGTACAGAGCCAGCTGAGGCCTTCCACTCACACCTGCCTACTCTCCTACCACCTGTGATCGCCTGTGTGGCTGACTCTTTCTACAAAGTGGCAGCTGAGGCCTTATTGGTGCTCCAGGAGCTGGTGCGAACCCTATGGCCACTGGATAGGCCTCGGCTGCTGGACCCTGAGCCATATGTTGGAGAGATGTCCACAGCTACCTTGGCACGACTCCGCGCCACTGACCTGGACCAGGAGGTGAAGGAACGGGCCATCTCTTGTGTGGGCCACCTTGTGGGTCACCTTGGTGACCGGCTTGGGGATGACTTAGAGCCCACACTTAGGCTTGTCCTGGATCGCCTACGGAATGAGGTCACCCGATTGCCTGCTGTCAAGGCGCTGACACTGGTGGCTGTGTCCCCATTGCGACTTGACCTGCAGCCCATCCTGGCTGAGGCATTGCCCATCCTGGCTTCGTTTCTGCGCAAGAATCAGCGGGCACTTCGTCTGGCCACACTGGCTGCCCTGGATGCTCTGGCTCAGAGTCAGGGCCTCGGCCTGCCTCCACCTGCCGTGCGGGCTGTGCTGGATGAGCTGCCTGCACTGGTCAGCGAGCATGATATGCAGGTGGCCCAGTTGGCTGTAGACTTCCTCGCCACGCTGACCCAGGCCCAGCCCACCTCTATGGTCGAAGTCAGTGGACCTGTTCTGGAGGAGCTGCTGCGGTTGCTGCACTCACCCTTGCTGCCTGCTGGGGTGCTGGCAGCCACGGAAGGCTTCCTGCAGGCACTGGTGGGAACCCGCCCTCCATGTGTGGAGTACTCTGAGCTCATCAGCCTGCTCACTGCACCTGTTTATAACCAGGTTGGGGATGGAGGACCCGGCCTGCACAAACAGGTGTTCCATTCACTGGCCCGATGTGTGGCTGCCCTCTCAGCTGCCTGTCCCCAGGAGGCAGCAGGCACTGCCAGCCGCCTGGTCTGTGATGCCAAGTCGCCCCACTCGAGCACAGGGGTCAAAGTCTTGGCATTCCTATCACTGGCTGAGGTGGGCCAGGTGGCTGGGCCAGGCCCCCAGAGGGAGCTGAAGACCGTCCTTCTAGAAGCCCTGGGGTCTCCCAGTGAGGATGTGAGGGCTGCTGCTGCATATGCCCTGGGCCGTGTGGGTGCTGGCAACCTGCCTGACTTCCTGCCCTTCCTGCTGGCACAGATTGAGTCCGAGCCCCGGCGACAGTACCTGCTGTTACATGCACTCAGGGAGGCCCTGGGAGCCGCCCAGCCTGACAACCTGAAGCCCTATGTGGAGGATGTGTGGGCACTGCTCTTCCAGCGCTGTGAGAGCCCTGAGGAAGGCACTCGGTGTGTAGTAGCTGAATGCATTGGGAAGCTAGTATTTGTGAACCCTCCCTTCCTCCTGCCTAGATTCCGGAAGCAGCTTGCTGTAGGTAAGGCACAGTGGCCCAAGTTGGCCCAGCTGGAGGTGGGTGTTTGATCCCCAAGCAGCCACACAACCCATGCAAATCCTTGGAGATAAGAGTCACATGTCTGTTAATCAAGGAAAAGAAGCCAGATAGAAACACATGATGATTCCTGAATGTACAAGGCTCCTTTACATGGTTTCTGGGGTAGAGGGACAAGGATTTTTTTTTTTTTTAAGATTTGTTTATTTTATGTGTATGGGTGTTTTCTCTGCATATATATTGTGTGTGTATATATATATATATATATATATATATATGGATAGATAGATATAGATATGTGTGTGTGTGCATCATGTTCTGTACTGTCTTTAGAGGTCAGAATAAGGCATCAGATGCCCTGGAACTGGAGACGGCTGTGAGCTGCCATGTGAGTGCTGAGAAACAAACCCAGGTCTGTTTCTGCAACAGTGGCTAGTGCTTTTAACTGCTGAGCCATCTCTTCAGCCCAAGGGGCAGGGTTTTTGGTGTTCCCCTACCTCAAACAGACCTTTCACCCAAGGGACTGCAGCATAGATTCCACTCATCGGGATCAGAGATATCCCAAGAACGTAGTGTGTCTGTACTCTGTACTGAACATGTGAAAACTCTTCTGGTCTTTCTTTCTTAAAAAAAAAAAAAAATTACTTGTGTGTGTGTGTTGTCATGGTATGCATATAGAGGTCACAGGACAACTTACGGGATTCAGTTCTCTCCTTTTGTTATGTGGATCCCAGAGATTGAACTCAGGTTATCAGGCTTGGTAACAAGTGCTATAAAGAGCCACCTTCCAATCCTTTTTTCCCCCTAAATAGTGTAGATTTAGCTACTGTTGACTTATTTAATGTAAACAGCATAGAGAAGATTGGAAGAAGTGTACATAGGTTCTGTGTAAACACCATGCTGTTTTGTGGAAGGGGCTTGGCATCCTTGGCCTTACTATCCAAAGAGATCCTAGATCCTGTCCTCTGAAGATACTAAGGGGTGAAATTACAATTTAAAGTTTCATGATGGCATCAGGCATACGTGATTATAAATATGTAACTCTATAACTAGGAATATATATCCTAGCTACCTGGGAGGCTGAGGCAGAAGGATTACTTCAAGGCCTACCTGCTTACAGAAGTTGAAAGTCTTCCTGTTCAATTTAGTGAGACTGACTCAGAAAGAAAAGAAATAAGGGGCTGTAACTGTTGGTTGATGGCAGAGTGTATGCCTATGAGGCCCTGGGTTCCATTCCTAGCACCTCACACAGACAGAAAGTGAAATAGAGGCAGGCATGGGAGTGTGCATCTAATCCCAGCACTCAGGAGGCTGAGACAGGAGAATCTCTGAAATATGTCTATATATTTCAGCCTGGTCTACATATTCAATTCCAAGACTATATGGAGAGACCCCATCTTTAAGAACATCAGAGAAATAAAACTGTATGGTGTCATTTTCATAATCTGCTGTGGACATAAGGTGTGGTAGTTACTTTTCTCCCTGAGTATTTGATAAAACTTTAGAATGGATCCACATAGAGGAAACTGACAGCTGTGGGTGGGAAGGCAAGGTGTGAGAAGTCAGGGCATGAGAAGCTTGCGGTGCCACTAGTTCACATCTTGGTGGGTCAGGACACAGTTTAGGCTGGAATCAAAGTAGATGTAACCAATAAGGCTCACCTTCAACAGCCTGCTTCTGCCTGCTGGGCCCCTGTCCCAAAGATCAGCGCAGTTTCCAACTGGGGACCACGCTGGAGGCATGCGAGTCACGTGTTGGCATCGCTCCTCCACCCTTAGGGATCTGTGTGAGCCCTTCCTTTCTTCAGCTACTTTAAAGTCAGCAACAAAATGAAATGAAGTGAGTTCTTCAGGGAACCAGAGTTCTGTGGGAATCCCATTGGCCTCCAGCCTGCCAAAAACTCCCCTGGAGTCTGCTGTGTGGCTTTAAATGCAAGCTTGGTTTCTCTGACTTCCTCTTTCCTGTGTAAAACACAGACAGGGACTCACCTTGTAGCTCAGGTTGACCTTGAACTCCTGAAGCTGCTCGTGGGTCCTTGGTATGACAGACAGGTCTACACTACCACACCAGCTTCATTATTTTAATTAACATATCATTATGTGAGTTTGAGTGGCAAGGATGTCTGAAAAATGTAGTCTCAGCTCGAGGGAAGGACTTTTCTCCCAGGTCCTAGTGTTCTGTTTGTACCTGTAGGGTGTGCTAAGACCCAGCCACTTACTCTCCTATCTGCAGGAAGAAGAACTGGGCAGATTCAAGGCTACCACGGGGAATAATCACATGGACTTTCTGGGAAGGGGTTGTTTCTCAAGTAGAGAGAGAGTGTATGTACTGTGTTTTGCTGACCATAGGCCTGCAGGTTGTCCCCTGCCCTACACTATCCCCTCTTGTCTTGCAGGTCAGCCATACACCCGGAGCACAGTCATCACTGCAGTCAAGTTCCTCATCTCAGACCAGCCACACCCCATCGACCCCCTCCTGAAGAGCTACATTGGTGAGTGTTCCCTGTTCCCTGTCTTGGCTGCAGCTAGTACCCCTCACCCTGGGTCTGGAGCCTGGCTAGGACATCTTACAAATTAGCCAAGGGAGTCAGACTCAAAAGTAAGCACTCTGTGATGGGGCATCAGGGTCAGACTCTTGAGTGAGGAGATATCCCTTCAAGTCCCTGTGTCACCACCAAAGCTGTGGTAGGCCTCAAGAGCCCCTTCTTACTAATGAGTCTTGCTTCCTCATCTGTCAAATGGGTATGATACGTTTCTGGAAAAGGTTCTCTTGGAAACAGCTTACTGGGGTGGGAATAGTCTCTAAATGCACTGACTCAGGATGAAAAGCCAGAGTTGATGAACCCCCACATGATTAAGTCTGAGGGAGCCTTTGCTGGAGAAGTAGGCCAGGTCCTCCCTTGGAGCCTCCTGCAGGACCAGACATCTTGTCTTCAAAGCCTAGTGCCTGCATCTTCTCAGGGGGCCACAGCAGAATCTCAGCCTTCCCCTCCCAATAGGCAGCCCCACAGAATGTAGAGAGAGGCTGGAGTTCACCAGACTTTGGCGTTGAATACTGACTTGTAAGTGGGGGTGGCCATTTTATTCTCAACTATAAAGTGGGGTGCTGACACACATGCAAGGGTGCTGTGGCAGACAAGGGCCAGTAGCATGACCACTCGTGACTTGGAAAACACATCCTGTCACAGTCATCTCATCTCATGGTCTGACCTGGAGGGCCGCAGGCAGATTACCAGCCTTGACAAGCTGCTGTGGTTGCATGTCTGGGGTCCCACCAGCGGTGTCTCTGCTTCTCTGTTTTGCATTATTATGGTTTTGATTTTTATTAGTTGGTTTGTGTATATGAGTGTGTGTTTAAGATTTGTTTTATGTGTACTAATGTTTCACTTGTACATGTTTGTGTGCCATGTGTGTGCCTGGTGCCTGTGGAGATCAGAAGAGGACATTGGATCCCCTGGAACTGGAGTTATGTATAATTGTGAGCCACCATGTGGGTGCTGGGAACCAAACTCAGGCCCTCTGCAAGAGCAGCCAGTGATGTTAACTGCTGACCCATCTCTCCAGGCCTCAACTCTGGTTTGGTTTTAGAGACAGAATCCATATAGCCCAGGCTGGACTCATACTCATTATATATAGCTGAGATGACCTTGAACTCCTGATTTTGCCTTCACCCTCCAGGTGCCGGAATTACAGGCACGTGCCACTACCTTTAGCATGTTTGATCCTCAGTTCTGAGCTTCCTGAGTTGGATACCATGAGATACCCTTGAATAAAACTCATCAGTTAATTAATCAGTTAATATGCCAGCCTGGTAAAAAATACTGGTCCCATTTTACAATTGAGGAAACTGAATCCCAAGATAGGGTTCAGACTTGTCAGACTCCTAGGTTGTTTTCTCACAGAAGCAGGACCCCAGGAGCCAGCATAACACCGTGGGAAGGGCCCCAGGTCCCAGTGTTGTTGAGTCCTGCTCTGCTGAAAGAATGCAGTTCCTCTCAGTGGGGTACATCCCATGACAGCAGCACACTCTGGCTGGTGATGGTCACTACAGTCACGTGATTGCACTGGAGACACAGTTTCTGTAATCTTTATTTTTCTGGATAAGGATGCAGCTCATTGGTAGCACATGTGCTCAACATGTGCAAGGCCCTAGGTTCCATCCTCACCACTATCCCAAATAAATAAAACATGGTCCAAATTCCTAAATTAAATCATTCCAAAAGGCCTGCTCAGAGGAGCCATGTCAGGCTAGCACATCAGACCTGGTCCTCTAGGTGGCGCTCACTTGTCATCAAGAAGGAAGATCACAGAGCTGATGCTATTCAGTGAGAGCCTGTCTCAAAACCAAACAATCTGTCTTGTGCAAGCTCTTGGCCCTGTGCTTCTCAGCTGCTGTCATGTCTTACTCCTAAAAGCCTTGTTAGGAGGTCAAAGCTACCCAAGCCCACAGTTAGTGGGCCAGGCGAATTTATGTGGTCTATGAGGGTATTGTGTCTGGCTTAAGGTAGATGTTCAGGACGTGTCTGCCCTTCAGCCTGCATAACTCACAGTGCCCAGGTCACCAGGTACAGCATGGAGATGGCTTTGTATCCTGCCTCAATGTCCTTTATCTTGTTGCTCTACAGCAGAGTTCATGGAGAGCCTGCAGGACCCAGACCTGAACGTGCGCAGGGCCACACTCACCTTCTTCAACTCAGCTGTGCACAACAAGCCATCATTGGTCCGGGACCTGTTGGATGACATCCTCCCCCTCCTCTACCAGGAAACCAAGATCCGCCGGGACCTCATCCGAGAGGTGTGGGCAGCATGGACACCTGGCATGGCCTAGCCCCTCCTTTAGCTGTCCCCTTGAGCCTCCTGTCCCTTGTTGGCAAGGGTCACTAAAGACTACAGTGAAGCCCACACAGGCACCAGGGCCACATGGCCCCATTGATGTCATGCCCCTTGACTCCCCAGCTGTGGCCCAGACTGGGCAACCCAATGCGCCCTGTGCTCTAGTATCCCCTGGAACTAAGTGAGGAGAACCACAGAGATGTGCCCTAAGCACTTGGGGTAGCCCTGGTGGTTAGTGGCACGGTGTGAGCACCGTAGTCCCCAAATGCGGTACACTTGTGACAGTCCTATTTAAAATGCAGACACCCTATACATATTATCTGAAAGTATCTTCAGGCATATGAAGAAGGGGCTTATTGGACATAAATGGACTCTGTATTTAGAATTGGCTCCCTTCCCCAAGATGTCTCTTTGAATGTGCAAACATTCCAAAATCCACAATCCAAACTCTGGTTAGAAGCCAGATCTCATGGTTCAAAGTTTCAGAGGACTTGATTCTTTGAGTTGGGTCCTGCCCCTTACCAGCTCTGTGTCCTTGAGCATGTCAGTTTACCTCTCTGCACCTTAGTTTCCTTGTATGTGGAGTGAGATTGATAATAAATAGCACCTTCTTCCTAAGGTTTTCACTTTTTTCTTGAGACAGAATCTTATGTAGTCTAGGCTGAGAATGACTGTGCTTCTCCTGCTTCCATCCCCCGAGTACTGGGGTTACAGACATGTGCCATCATGTTGTTTATTCATGCTGGAGATCAAACCCAGGTCTTTGTGTATGGTGGGTTAGCACTCTCTACCCTCTGACCCTTATACCAGACCTTCCTAAGGTGGCTTTAGTACTCGAGTAAGATGTCTGTTGGGCAAAAGTTGCAGCTCAGTTATAGAACATGTGCTTCATGTCCATGAGGTCCTATCCACACACCCCCACAGTACCTAACACTGCCTGCTCAGCGGGTATGACAGTCTGGAGAAAGGATGCTGTAGGCTGAGCTGAGACCTGAGGCTTCAGTATGTGATATGTGACTTGGGGCCAGGATTCAGTGCTGAGCAGCTGAGGTGAGTTGCAGAAACTAGAGGAGGGACTTGGCACCCCAAAACCTTATGTCCTTCCTCCCTGCAGGTGGAGATGGGGCCCTTCAAGCACACTGTAGATGATGGACTGGACGTAAGGAAGGCTGCCTTTGAGTGCATGTATTCACTGCTAGAGAGTTGCCTGGGTCAGCTGGACATCTGCCAGTTTCTGAACCATGTGGAGGATGGGCTGAAGGACCACTATGACATCCGGGTAGGTAGCACCTTGCCAGATGCAGGCCCAGCTAAGAGGAAGGGGAGCCAGACCCCTGCCTGGTTTTCCCTCCTCCTTGCACTCCATGAAAGCAGCTGTGCTACTTTCTGTCAGTAACAAGGAATCAGGTTGGCTGTGGTGGTGCACACCTTTAATCCCAGCACTCGAGGCAGAGGCAGTTCGATCTCTGAGGCCAGCTTGGTCTATAGAGTGAGTGCTTAGCACAACCAGGGCCACACAGAGAAAACCTGTCTCAAAAAAAAAAAAAAAAAAAAAAGAACAAGGAACCAGGTCTTAGATGTTTCTCAGGGTGTGCACTATGGGCACACTAGATCCAAGTCTACTGTAGTGTAGAGATGGCTTAATTGCCATTTTTGCTTTACATTAATTTGTTTTAAATGTTACCAACATTTAAAAAAATCAAGATTTTGCTAGGCTTGGTGGCACACACCTTTAATCCTAGCACTTGGGAGTCAGAGGCAGGCAGATCTCTGTGAGTTCGAGGCTAGCTTGGTCTACAGAGTGAGTCTAGGACAGCCAGGGCTACACAAACGAAACCCTGTCTCAAAAAGCCAAAAAATAAGCCGGGCGGTGGTGGCGCACGCCTTTAATCCCAGCACTTGGGAGGCAGAGGCAGGCGGATCACTGTGAGTTCGAGGCCAGCCTGGTCTACAAAGTGAGTCCAGGACAGCCAAGGATACACAGAGAAACCCTGTCTCAAAAAACCAAAAAAAAGCCTAAAAATAAAAAAATCAAGATTGTACATGAGAAATAGTTGTTTCTTTTGAAAACAACCCATAATGCTAGGTAAATTCCCACATTGCCATTGTATTCATGTTTTCTAATTATTAATATTTTGTTTTGTTTTTAGACAAGGTTTCCCTTATACAGCCCTGGCTGTCCTGGAACTCATTATGTAGACAAGGCTGACCTTGAACTCACAGAGATCTAGCTACCTCTGCCTTCTGAGCTCTGGAATTAAAGGCATACATCCCCATACCCGAACTATCTTCTGTTGCTGTTAAACAAAATAATCTGTGGCTAGGAATTCTTAAGAGTCTATTTGGACCTTTTCTGGAGGCTCGGAGTCTGTCATTGGCATGTTTAGCTCTGCTGGCATCACAATAGCAGGCACCCACAGAAGTTCACATACTGAGTCACGCATGAGGCGTGTTCATTTACCATTCACCTGTACGGGAGCTCTGGTCCTTTGAGACCTAAATTACCCTCTTCCAGCAGTAACACCTCAGTGACCTAGTAGCTCCTGTTGAAAGTTCCATCACCTCTCAGCATTAGCTTCCAGCACGCAGTCTTTTGTGTGACACACGCAAGCCTCTTTAAACCGCAGCATGCCCTAGTGACATTAGGCACTGAGGAGCTGCTATGTTCCTTCCCAAGCCTGTGGGAGTCACGAACATGGGAAGTGCCTTTCCATATGCCCTTTGTTATCCAGCCATCCTCACACAGCTAAGCATCATGATATACATCATCTCTAATAGGAAACTGAGACCCATAGAGGTGGGAGCCTTGGGCAAGGCCCTGGAAGGACGTGGTTGTGGGTTTGTGGGATGCAAGCCCGCACTTCCATTGAGTCTGCTGTTCTGTCTGCATGCTGTTTCAGATGCTGACCTTTATTATGCTGGCCCGGCTGGCCACCCTTTGTCCTGCACCTGTCCTGCAGAGGGTGGACCGGCTCATCGAGCCACTCAGAGCCACCTGTACTGCCAAGGTAAGCCCTGCCCTGCCTGGGCCCTGGAGTACCTGTCTGGTTTAATCACCACTCACTGTACCGTGTGCACTACAGTGGTGGGCTGGCTGTGGCCCTAGAAAGTTCTCCTGTTGCCCAGGCTGTGATAGTCCTTCATTAAATACCCCTTGGGTGATGGGCTGGGAGAGGGCCCAGAGTGTAGTGCTGCACATGTTAGCTTCCCCATTCATTCTGCAGATCCCGGCTAGAAAGCTGGACCTAACTCCTGGGATTGATGATTGATTGACTGGCTACTGCAGGGCAGAGCCACTGATTACAGAGTATCTCAAGGTCTTGGGGATTTGGGGTAAAGGCATCATGGAAAGTTGTAATGGTGGGAACAGCCCAGCACACTTGGGGGCCCAGTGAAGACCTGTTGAATGAAAGAATGTGTGTGTGTGCGTGTTGTGCACTTGTGGAGGCCAGAAGTTGACTTCAGTTGTCTTCCTTGATCTCTCTGCATTTTGGCAGGGGCTAGGGGGTGGGGGGAAGACAAGGTCTTACTTTGCAACCCTAGCTGTCCTGGAACCCAGCCTAGCCTAGAACTCAAGAGATCTGCCTGCCTCTGCTTCCATGTGCTGGGATCAAAGGCATGAGCCACCATGCCCAGCATTTTGTTTTTTTCAAGACAGAGTCTCTTGCTGAACTGGGTTCGCAGGTTCAGTTTGGCTCTGTGTCCATGAGCTGCAGGAATCTGCCTGTGTCTGCACCCATACCCTTCCACGTCCAGCTCTTATGTGGTCTCTGAACTTGGGTCCTCAAGATCTTAGAGCCAGTACTTTGCCAAGCTAGTACTGAACCATCTCCCTAGTCTCCCACCTGAGTTTTCAAAGAGTAAGACTTAGCCAGAAAGAGGACCAAGAATTTCAGTCTTTAGGAGAGACACTCAAGAGTAGTGTTTTGTTATACCTTAAAAGGCAAAACAAAACAAAAAAACTATGTTCCCCAGATTGACCTCAAACTCCTGATTTCAATTGATTCCTTCCTCCCATCTTCCCTTCCATGTAGCTGTGACTACAAACTTGTGCCACCAGGCCCAAGTTGTTATTCATTTTCTTTGTGTGTATGTGGGGGGCAGGGGTGGACACTCCTGCAGCCCAGGCTGGCCTTGAACTCAGTATAAGCCAAGATGACTTGAATTTGTGGTCCTCCTGCCCCTGTCCTCAAGTGTTAGGATTACCTGCTGTGTACCACACCGGAT
Organism: Lophiomys imhausi; assembly: GCA_907164525.1. Taxonomy (NCBI): domain Eukaryota; kingdom Metazoa; phylum Chordata; class Mammalia; order Rodentia; family Muridae; genus Lophiomys; species Lophiomys imhausi. The sequence continues at coordinate 9,263,671 of CAJQZJ010032121.1, forward strand.
TTGATGTGCTGGTGCAAGTCTTTTTCTCACTTGGATGAGGACATCAAACCCAAGGCTTTGTGTATGCCAAGTGAAGCACTCTAGAAACTCAGCCCCAAAGTTGGGATTTTCAAGTAGCAACACAGCAGAAAACAGATTGGGACTGAAACCTGTATGTTTAAAGTGGGTAACAAACAGGCTTGGTGAGGCCACTGTTCTCCCTCTGCAGGTCAAGGCTGGCTCTGTGAAGCAGGAGCTAGAGAAACAGGACGAGCTGAAGCGCTCCGCGATGCGGGCAGTGGCTGCCCTACTGACCAGCCCTGAGGTGCGCAAGAGCCCCAGTATGGCCGACTTCTCTGCCCAGATCCGATCCAACCCAGAACTCACCACTCTCTTCGAGAGTATCCAAAAAGACTCAGCCTCCAGCTCCTGCATGGATTCTGTGAAACTCAGCTAGCTGTCCAACACAGGCCTCTTCTCCTACCCTGTAGGTGAATTTCCCAGTCAGCTTCAGTGCCTTTGCTAGGGCCCCTACTCACAGCCCTAGTGTTACAGCTGAGCCCTTTAACTCAGTCAGGACAGTCATTCAGTTGGGGTAATGTCCCACCACTGTTACACTGCACCCTTCCACTCCTTTAGAAGCCAGCATGGACTGCACAAGACCAGAAGGCAAGCAGGGGGTTGGCTTCCTACTTCACTTGCTCTGGACTCAAGAGTATAATTAGCTCTGAGTCAGAAATTAGCACCCTGGCCTATGTAGAGCCCATGCAAGTTCTAGGTCTGGCCCCAAGAAAACCAATTTATACTTCCTAAATCTCAGAATGCCTCATTTCTAGTTAGCAGAGTAAGACTTGTTTACAGGGAAGGTGGTGTGGATCACTGGACAGACTTGGGCCCACTGTTTTAAACCCCTCTAACCTCACCACCCAGGTGTGTACAGTTGGTTTGTGTTGTTCCCAAGGTGTAGTTGTTAGTACTGAAAATTCAAGTATAAATGACAGGCCAAAAGGGTTTTTTGTTTTGTTTTTCCAGACAGCACTTCTCTTTGTAGCCATGGCTAGCCTCAGCTGGGATTAGAGGAATGCCCCACCACAGCCCAGCTGGGGCCAGTTTGTGATCGGAGTTAATATGAGATGCAAAGCTCTCATCAGATTCTTTTTTTTTTTTCCAGACAGGGTTTCTCTGTGTATCCTTGGCTGTCCTGGACTCACTTTGTAGACCAGGCTGGCCTCGAACTCACAGTGATCCGCCTGCCTCTGCCTCCCAAGTGCTAGGATTAAAGGCGTGCGCCACCACCGCCCGGCTTGATCTCATCAGATTCTTATCCCCAGGAGTGAGACTAGTTCAATGCAGTTCCCAGACTGATTCAGTCCTGAAACGCCAAGGCCAGTGGCACAGACCAGTTACCCCAGCTGCTTTGGAGAGTGGGGCAGGGTTACAAGTTTAAGGTCACAATGACCAACTTAGGTGACATCTAAAGCAACAGGCAGGAGATGGCTCAGTGACACACAGCCCAGATGCAATCCCAGCCCTCAGGGCCACAGCCACTTCCAACTCCTATCCCAGGGGAGCAGATGCCCTCAGGGAACAGACACAGGCAAGCAGACAGCTCAGTGCTGGACCACTTCCCTACCATGCTCACCGCCTTAGGTTCAACCCCCAGCACTACAGCAGGAAAGGTCCTTTAAAAAATCAGTTCATGCTGCAGGTGTTGGTGGGGATAGAACCCAGGGCTGCATGCACACTAGGCATCCAATTGAGCAATGTCCCAGCTCTAACACTAGGCTTTAACCAAAGCCGGCAGCCTGTCTACCTCATTTCTACATCAGGGTGATGAGAGCAGAAAAGGCTGGCATGTGTTTGTCTAGTCAGTGGAGTATCACCTGCCATACCCCTTCTGAAAAGTAGAGGACTAGAGAGCGGTCTGTGCTAAAGAACATCGCCTGAAGGCAAAGACCAGATTAACTGGTGCTTTTGGGGGCATGTAGATACCCTTGCCCTGCAGTTCTAGGAAACTCTCACTCCCCCCAAAACCATCACATGGCTGTAAGTCCTGAGTAAAGTTAAGCAGGAGCCCTGTTCCAGGAAACCACAAGCTTCCTCAGTCACTTGTCTCAGGACAAACCATGCTGAGACAGGATGAGAGCAGAGGCTAGCCTGTTCTCCAGATTCCCAATGTGCACCCACACTGTAGAGGGCCAAACCCTTTCCCCACTTCAAACCATTCGCAGGCAACCAAGGCTAGCACAGGATTCCAAGACCTCCCAGCTGAAGACCCCTTTCAGGGACTAAGAAGCAAAGAGCAATCTCCAGTGACCAAAAGGGTAGAAAATACCAAGATGGCAGTTTTGTGGTTTTATTTAAACACAAATAAGACTCGGGTAAGCCATCTACTCATTTTCTTCACTGCGTAGCCTGGCATTGGGATTGGTGACTCTGATGGCCAGCTGTGCTGCTCTTTCTACGATGGCTTTTCGGTTCTTGGAGGAAACATTGTGAGCAATCTCAGCACAGTAAGATCTGAAAGAGAAGCACACCAGGAAAGGTCACCAGGGAGGCAGTGACTACTATCTTTTGCCTCCCACTCCACTTCCAGGCAGAGGGTCCTGGCAAATGGCTTAATAAGCCCTGAAACCTCAAATCCTGCAGACCTAGGCACCAAGGCTCCTCCAGTGGTTTATGGTAGTGACAAGGCACTAACTAGTCTAAGGGGAAAACTGGGTGCACACCAGGCTCAGAGGTTCTTCCTCACACCCGAGTGACCCAAAATTCTTCCACAGGAGCCCAAAGGCTTCCAGTGCAACCACTGTTGAGATACACAGTTCAAGTACAGTGAATAACAAACACCGCCTATGTCACCCCAGAGTGCTGACAAACTCTCTTAATGGATACATTCCCAGTGTGGAAATAACCATGAAGCCATAGTCAGGCAGCTGATGAAAGCCATTAGAGAAGCAGGACTGCAGAGTGAAGTGACTAGCAGGCAGTTTTCTCTAAAGGAAAGCATATGGACAACAAATGCTGAATCCAGTCAGACTCACTTTACAGAGTATCTGGGAACAGATTACATTGTCAATCCTGAAGCCCATGTCCCTGGCTACCTATAACCACATATATCTAGAACCATAACCAGCACACCTACTATTCACAAGTCATGTGCAGCCATATCCCACCCCAGGAACTACCTTTTCAGTGGTTTTTCTGTAACTGCCTTTCAACTTCCCCTGCTTCTCAGTTACATGGGAAATGCCTAGAGATAGAACTTAAGTTGTAGAGGGATTTTAATTCATAATATGGCTGCTCTGGCAAGAAGTCACACCTAAAGACATTCTAGGTGTGTGTGATGCAGCTGGAATAGACAAACCTTTAATCCCAGGAGGCAAGATCACTGAATTCAAGGTCAGCCTGATAGAGAGCAAGTTTCAGGTAAGGAAAAGCTTAGGTCCAGGCATGCTTTTTATTCCAGCACTCAGGAGACAGGCATGCAGATCTCTGAATTCTAGTCAGTTCAGTTAATGAGTTGAGAGGCAGTGGAGTTCAGAGGCAGTTTTACAGAGACAGGTTGAAGAGAGAACAAGCCAGAAGACAACAGATTGCTAGAGTTAATTTGAGGCCAAGCAGAGCAAAAAGTCAAAGAGAAGCCAGATTGAATCTCATTTTGGAGAGTTTGAGCCAGAACAGCTGGTTTCAGCCAGCCAGCCAGGAAGAGTTAGAAAAGGTGTATTCAAAGTCTCAGAGGCTAAAAACATTCTAGGCCTAGATTAGATTGTATGGATGCTAGAAGCTTCCAGGACTAGCCCTAGTTAGCAGACAAGAGGTAGTAAGCATGACACAATTTAGGCAGATAAAAGTCATTGTAACACTCAGTGAGCAGGTGCACATGCAGGCCTTGACAAATCTCTCCTGAGGCAGATGTACCCGTTAGATATGCAGATCCACCCAACACTGCACCATTAAAGCCAACACTGCTGCAGGGACTGCACTGTTGCATATTCAGCCACCAACTGCCTTCTGTACTTTGACATCCACATTCCTGCATTCACCCTTCCAAAAGAACTTCCAACACTTCAATGCTTGGTTAAATGCACAATACTGAATTTCCAGTCTCACCCACCCATCTGTATTACAACCACCTCAGAAAACAAGTCCTTAGAAACCCAAACATATACCACCTTCATTCTCTGCAGTTCTAATTTACTTGTGGTGTGTGTGCGCAACTTCCCAACTCGTTTACCAGGAAGGAAAAATAAACTGTGTCCCTACCACATCCTCATACCCAGTGTCAGGGGCATTTCCTGGGAGGCCTTGACTTTGATGAGCTGACCACACCTCTCAGATCAAGGGTTGTAAAGTGCCCAGAACACTTCACAACCTCTCTACAGCTGTGCCTAGAGCGTGCTGCTTCTTCTCTACCTCAGTTCCACATACTGGCATTGCTCTGCAAATCCACCTGTCACAGCAGAGCCAAGCACCACTCGGGTCCAAGGTTAGACTACCTCCCAGCCTTACACTAACCACTACAGTGGTGCTCCAGGCAGGACCATAAAGGACAATGAACACCCACTCTAGCAAATGAAGACCCTCATTTTCTCCAGTTGCAGGCCTCATACCTTCTGAACACAAATGTCCCCTCTCTAAGCTCAACATGCCTACCCTGGTGCCCAGAGTCGCACAAGGGGCAGGCATACCCCTAAACAGGCCAGAGCAAGGATCCAACTCACTTGTTGCACATCAGCAGTACTTCTAGCTCCTTGACATTGTGAACCAGAAACTTCCGGAAGCCACTAGGCAGCATGTGCTTGGTTTTCTTGTTGCTCCCGTAACCAATGTTGGGCATCAGGATCTGGCCCTTGAATCTTCTCCGCACCCTGTTGTCGATACCTCTGGGTTTCCGCCAGTTCCGCTAAAGACACACAAGCAAGTTACACTCTGTACAAACACTGCCAGCTCTTCCTTGGCAGGAAGGGAACTAAATTCAAAGGGGACATGCCATACAGGAGGCACCCTTGGATAACATTATCTTCCTACTTCTTTTTTTTTGTTTGTTTTGTTTTTGGTTTTTCGAGACAGGGTTTCTCTGAATATCTCTGGCTGTCCTGGACTCGCTTTGTAGACCAGGCTGGCCTCGAACTCACAAAGATCCGCCTGCCTCTGCCTCCCAAGTGCTGGGATTAAAGGCGTGCGCCACCACCGCCCGGCATCTTCCTACTTCTTTATACACTTTTAATAGAAGGGGGGAAAAAAAAGCAGCAGCTCCCGAAGCTGTGGCTCAGCTGTAGAATCTCCCAACAAAACCAAACCTGCCTGCCTACCTACTCCCTCTGACCACAAATTCAGACGCACATGGGTCAGGTTTAGAGGGGACTGTACGAACAAGACAATGATGGGTCTGCACATTGTTCTTAGGACCCAAGTTTTCTGTCCCATATAAAATACACACACCAAAGGCAGAGGGTATAGCTCAATTTGGTAGAATGTTTGCCTGGCATCACCTTCCACTTGTAATTAAGTTTCAAAAAAGGGTAGGGAGAAGGGATTGAAGTGCTGGCTGTGCATACCCATCCAGCCAACTGGTGATCTCTGTGCCCAGTGAGAAGTCTTGCCTCAAAAAATAAGGTTCTCATGGGGCTGGAGAGATGGCTCAGCAGTTAAGAGCACTGGCTTCTCTTCCAGGTCCTGAGTTCAATTGCCAGCACTCAGATCCGATGCCTTCTTCTGGTGTGCAGACATATATGCAAACACCCATATACCTAAGACACGCAAATACATCTTGAAAATTCCAAATCTTCAGTCTGCAGAGATGGCTCAGAGGAAGTGCCCGCTGCCAGACCACCTAAGTCTGATCACCTGGACCCTCATAATGGGAAGGAGAATCAACTCCGTAAAGTCCCCTAACATTCACACATAAGAATATAACATAGGGCTGGAGAGATGGCTCAGCGGTTAAGAGCACTGGCTGCTCTTCCAAAAGACCTGGGTTCAAATCCCAGCACATGGCAGTTCACAGCTGTCTGTAATGGCCAGGCGTGGTGGCCTTAAATCCCAGCACACAGGAGGCAGAGGGATCTCTGAGTTCAGGGCTAACCTGGTCTACGAAGTGAGTCCAGGACAGCCAAGGATACACAGAGAAACCCTATCTAGAAAAACCAAATAATAATAAATCAACAAACAGATTAAAATATACATTATATATATATATAAAGTGACATTTTATTAAAAAGAACTTTAATCGCTGGGCATGGTAATGCATGCCTTTAATCCCAGCACTCGGGAGGCAGTCGAATCTATGTGTTCAAAGCTAGCCTGGCCTACAAAGAGGACAGGACAGCCAAGGATACACAGAGACCCTGTCTCGAAAAACCAAAAGTGTGTGTGTGGGGGGGGACTTTAATCAACAGACTGCCCAGAACAAGTGAAACCAGAAATGTGTGTTCACACCCTAAATCCAGCACTCACCCCCACCTCAGGACCACATACCTTAATTTTGACATATCGGTCTGACTGATGCCTGATGAACTTCTTGGTCCTCTTTTTGACGATCTTGGGCTTCACCAGAGGCCGGAGGGCAGCCATGATGCCTATTAAGAAAGTCAGATCCATGTTATCTAAGAACCGGGGAGGGCGGGCTGCTTGTCTAAGGCCTGAGTGATGTTGCAGAGTGTCTTCCAATCACCAGCTACTGAGCAAACTGGGAATGGAATGGGTACCTCTGCTAGGTATGTTCTCCCTCCTGCTTCCGAAGCTGGCAGAATACTAGCCACTCTCCAGACGCGATCTCAAGAGGTCACCTCACCCACCCTGAACCTCAAAGGTCAGTAGCAGCTGACCTATGTAACCCGAGCCAAGATTTTCTAGTGATCAAGGAGCAGCAAATCCCACTCCACAAAGCTTCCCGACTACCATGGGATCGTGTTGCGGGATAAAATACGCAAAAGCATCGCCTTAAAGCCAACCGAAAGGTACCTTCTTTGTTCCTTCCAGACAACCAGCTGTGGCGGGCATGATCAAATACCCAACATGCACATGTTCAACAAACATTTCTGCTCCCTGGCACCTCGAAAGCAAGAGCGCGGCGGCACTTTCCTGACCCAGGATGTCTACCCACTACCAGGAATGGCTAACAAGTGAACTTGAAAGCGGCGTCCGCCATCCCGCATGGCAGCAAACCGGCCCTGGGTAATGCCTTGCCCCGGGCGGACTCCATAGCAGCGCCAGTGACCAGAAGGCCTGGTCTGTGCGCGATCGCCGATAAGAAGCCAGAGCGGAGGCCCTCCCCACCGGGCGACGCTAAGGCCTCTCTACCCGGTGACTGGGCCGCGCCGAACCCGCAGACGAGCGGATGGCCCGCGATGCAGACTCACCGCAAAAGAGATGGCAGCCACCTCTTGGGTAGCGCCGAGGAAGAAGGAAGGGTGGACAGCGCGCAAGGGATGATGGGACGGACCTTCAGGTCCTGGTAGGGAAAAGGGAAGCACTTCCGGCTCCAGGTCCTCCAAAGAAAACTAAGACGTGCCTGAGAAATAGTACTGAAAAAAAAAAAAATCCCAGAGTACTAGTGTTCTATAGTAGACACTAACATCTTTGAATGAACTAAAAATGTATCTTTCTCTTTGGACTACTTAGAAAATTTGTAATTCTAAGCTAAGACCTGCTAGGTGGACCTCTACTTCCGCCCTAAGTGGCAGCCCAATGGGTTTTTTTTAAATGTTCGGTCCCTAGTGCGCCTCCTTGTGGCTAGGAGGTAGCAAAACAGAGACTTCTTTGAAGGGTCCCTCAGGGGACTGGCCTTGCAAATGTCCTAAAACATCAGAATATACAGATGCTCAGACCCCTGGAATATGAAGTGCTATGGAACGTGCCCTCATCTTCTGTATGCTTAAATCATCTCTACTTATGGTACGTACCTAGAGCAATCTATTAATAAGTGCTAGGTTGATAACATTGCTTAGAAAATAATGACAAGAAAAAAAGTCTATCGGCTGGGCTTGGTGGTGCACGCCTTTTAATCTCAACACTTCGAAGGCAGAGGCAGGCCGATCTCCGTGAATTCAAGGCCATAGTGTTTTCCAAGCACGCCAGAGCTAAAGAGTGAGTACTTAATACAGAATGCAGTTTCATTTCACATATTCTCATATTTGCGTTTGTTTGAGTCTGTGAGTGCACCTGTGGAATTAAGGCTATGGACTGCCAACTTTACATATAAAATAAGGCTATAATAGTTAATCCCTCCCCCCGATGGGATTGTATGTCAGGTTGCAAACAGAAAGGTGTTTCTGTTCTTTCCTTCATTTGATATGTATGGGAAGTGAATTTGGGAAACATGGCTCCAAGATCCACGCTTCCAACCATCCAGCTTCCTAGCTTTAAATTTGTTCTTGGTCTATTTTGTTAACCTTTTGTTTTTCAGATCATTGTGAAAAATCTAATTTTAAGAGAAAATAGGCCGGGCGGTGGTGGCGCACGCCTTTAATCCCAGCACTTGGGAGGCAGAGGCAGGCGGATCTTTGTGAGTTCGAGGCCCGCCTGGTCTACAAAGCGAGTCCAGGACAGCCAGAGATATTCAGAGAAACCCTGTCTTGAAAAAACCAAAAAAAAAAAAAGAGAAAATAAAACCAAACCAGGGTTGGAGAGGTGGCTTGGTGGTTAAGAGCATTTGCTGCTCTTGCAGAGGATCTGAGTTTCGTTCCCAACACTCAGGTGTTGCTTCACAACCTTGTAACTCCAGTCCTAGAGGATCCAATGCCCTTTTCTGTATGTACTCCATGCATGTGGTACATATTCATACATGCAGGCAAAGCACTCAAGCACATAGAATAAAAAATTATTTTGTTGTTTTTTTTTTCGAGACAGGGTTTCTCTGTGTAGCCCTGTCTGTCTCAGAACTCACTCTGTAGAGCAGGTTGACCTCAAACTCCGAGATCTGCCTGCCTCTGCATCCCAAGTGCGAGATTAAAGGTGAGTGCCTCCATTGCTCAGCAAAGCTTAAAATATTTTTAATACAACCTTGATTTGCTGGGTGTGGTGGCGCACACCTTTAATCCCAGCATTTGGGAGGCAGAGGCAGGTGGATCTCTGTGAGTTTGAGGTCAGCCTGGTCTATAAAGTAAGTCTAGGACAGCCAGGGCTACACAGAGAAACCCTGTCTGAAAAACAAAAACACAAAATTAACCTTGATTCTACAACTCAAACACAGTAGATGTCACTTCTGATCTTGACAGTGACTCCAGGAGATGGGGACAGATGCTAAGTTGATTGTGTTGCCCCAAGGGGAGCTGAGATGGGATGACAGCAGGAATGCTGACATCTCACCTTGGGGTGCTAGCTGTAAAAGGAGAATAGAGACCCAGAGAAGTAAAGTGTCTTGCCTGAGATGGCTGTCTGGCAAGCGGTAGGTGGGACTGGAGCTCTCCTGTGTCTGTGTCTTGTCCACCCTTCCCAAGTGATGTTTATCCTACTAGCCACATGAAGCCCAATGGCATATGGAGCATGGAAGTGTGTACAGTATTAGCCATTAGGCAGCTTACAGAGTGTATCTCACAGAGGGAAAGTCAAGTCAGAGAATCATACAGAAGGCCTGTGAGTTACAGAGCATGGCTTTGATTTAAGACCCACAGGGATTGGCGGCCTCAATCTAGTAGGGATGTGAGGACATGCTGCTACCCCATTTTCCAGAGGACACTGACTGTTGCATACCTAAGGTCATTAATGTCCCGAGATGATGAGAGGTGGGAGGTGTCCTGGGGAACCTGTCTCTTACACACTCACACCTTCAAGTTTTCCAGTCCTTAAGCAGGAAATCACATCAGCTAGGCTACAGGTCAGCTCTAACCTGGTTTATTTCAAAAGGGCAGAGCTCATGACAGGGTAGAAATCACAGGATTTGTGTGTGTGTGTGTGTGTGTGTGTGTGTGTGTGTGTGTGTGTGTGTGT